>BEDZ01000028.1:0-209940 GCA_002335625.1 Cutaneotrichosporon cyanovorans | reverse complement strand
GGGGGGGGGGGGGGGGGGGGGGGGGGGGGGGGGGGGGGGGGGGGGGGGGGGGGGGGGGGGGGGGGGGGGGGGGGGGGGGGGGGGGGGGGGGGGGGGGGGGAGGGGGGGGGGGGGGGGGGGGGGGGGGGGACGGGGGGGGGGGGGGGGGGGGGGGGGGGGGGGGGGGGGGGGGGGGGGGAGGGGGGGGGGGGGGGGGGGGTGTGGGTGGGGGGGGGGGGGGGAGGTGAACTGGGGCTGAGATGGAGCTTGGTGTGGGTGCTGTGGGTGCTGTGGGTTTTGCTGGCCCTGCCCGTGCTGTGGTGGGTGCTGGGCGTGCTGTGGGTGGTGTGGGTGCTGTGCATGTGCCTGCTGTGGTGGTTGGAAAAGAGGCGACTGTTGCTGCTGCTGCTGCTGCTGTGCCTGGTGAAGCTGAGGCGACTGCCGCTGTTGCTGCTGCGGTTGAGAGTGATCTTGTGGTCGTTGCTGCTGCTGTTGCTGTCGTTGCTGCGGAGGATGCTCCTGCTTCGGCGAGCTCGCAGGGATCTGGTATCAGCTTCACTCGAGGTCCTAGCCTTACAGTAGTCAACCCCGCAAACAAACGCGACAACCCATCCTCGCCCGACGGTGCTGCAGACGTAGCAGGCCCATGTGCCGCCGTCGCCGAGATCGAACTCTGACTCGCATGCCCCGACGCTGGTGCCGGTGACGACCGAGCTCCCGCAGCTGCACCACCATTGGCATTCTTACTCGGCTCTCCTACAATACTGCCATCAGCTGTGCACAAAGTCACGCTGTGCCCGACCTCATACCCACCTGTAGATCGTATTCCTAAACCTTTGGACCGTCTCCTCCCCTTCCGTAAACCAGATGCCGTACCTAATTTCTTTCGATCAGCCCACTCCACACCCCCTCAACCCACTCTCGCCCCTCCGCGCGACCTGCAGCATGCTCGGGTCTATGGCCGTGGCCTTCATTTCCCCCGGGTAGAGCGGTATTGTGACGTTCTTGACGGTCTGGCGGTTGAGCATGAAGAGGGCGTACTCCGGGGTCTTGGTGTTCCTGGGGTCAGAACGGAGAGCCGGTGGGATCGGAGGGCGACAATCAAAGTTGGCACATAGCAGAGTGTGGAGTGTCAAGAAGCGTGAGAGAGAGAGAGAGCTTTGATGCAGGCTTGCCATGAAGCACACCATTCGAGACCGCGAGTACTGCTCGAGGACAAGCAGCCCTGGGCGACAAGCAGCCCCAATTGGCAAGCAGAACGGGACAACAAGCACCCCAGGACTCTGAACCACACAGTCCGCAAGTCATGATAATCGAGCCAAGACGACAAGCATCTGCGGCGACAAGGAGCTTGGTCGACAAGCAGGACGACACGCATTTTAGGACGACAACCAGCCCAGGACAGTTGGCTGCCCAAGACAGACAGCCCGCCACGCAGGCAACCAAAAGACCGATACAGATTACCCGCGCTAGGAGACTGATTCGAGACAACCAAGAGAAGATGACAAGGCACCTGATGATCACAAGCAACCCATGAACAACATGGGTGTCGCACAGGACGACAGGAGACGTTGGAGGACTGGAGAAAAAACGCGCAGCAGGAGACAGCTCCTGGCGGCAGAAAACGGTGTCGTGTCAGTGACAGGAGGCATTATGCCTGCTTAGACAGCTTCCTATGTCCCATTGACTGATCATCGAAGCAATCACCAGCTGCCTCAACGTCCTGCAACAATCTCTCTATGCCGCCGTCCCAATTGGTTCCAGTTGATCCTCGGCTCCATCTAATGAATGAGGTTGCACCTCCTCCCTCGTGTCTCGCTCGCTCATCGTCTAACTCCCCTTACCCAACAGCCACTCCCTCTCCTACCCCTCCCTCACCCCCATACCACACCACACCACACCTCTATCAAACCAACCCCGCCCGACCTTATCCCGACCGACCGACTCACCTCCTGACGACAAACAACGGCCCCTCCTGCTTCTGCTTCTCCCACCGGCCGCCCGCCTCGTCGTAGTGGTATATCACAGAGTACGTGCTCGTATCCCGGATCTCCGCCAGGTCGGGTACAAACCGCTGCACCGCGCGCCAGTTGGTTGCGTTGCGCATAGAGGTGATGTCCGAGGCGCCTCCTTGTGCTTGTCCTTGTTGTTGTCCTTGTGCGTTGCTCGCCTCTCGTCCTGGCGAGGACATCTTTGTTGCTGGCATCGTAGCCTGGCTGTCTCTACTGTGTAGGAGGTAGTTGTGAAGCTCGGTGCGTCGAAGCTGTCGAGGCGCCAAGGGCAGTAGCGATTGACGATTGACGACATGGCCGGTTTGGGTGGTGATCTGCACGTGGGATTATGTAAGCAAGACGTAATCAAAAGGTACTCGCATGGCTACCACGTGTTAATCACGTGGGCTCGGCGGAAGGAGATGCGCGATGTCCGCAGACGTCCGTGGAGATGGGCGGGTGTCCGCGGGCACCACATTGCTCTCCTTTCGATTCTTGGCAGATGCTCGTCACCCAGGCAGGATCCAGCGAATACAGACAGACATGCAGCAGGCGTTTTGTGAGGTGTCAAGAGGACTGGGCTGTAAGGAGGATAGGAGGACGAGCATGTGATGTATGTTGCTGGAGTGTGGTGTGTTTTGCAGCAAGTGTCGTGTTCTATGCCCCATGGCACAGTCTGTGGCAGCAGGCACGACGAATCACTAATATTGAAGCGGACTGCCACTTCTCCCTCCAGTTTCGACTGCTATCGCTTTGGAGACGTGAAAGTAAACAGTACCTAGTATCCAACGCTACTGGCAGTAGGTGAACGGGCAGTCGAGTATCAGACGAGGAATTAGAGTCATTGTAGCTCATCACCCGTCGGTTGGGACAGGATGACAGTCATAGTAGTACTGTAAATCTCACTATGAACGTGAACTGGCTAATTCAGATGGGCAGTCTACACTGGATACAGAGGTCCTATTCCCGCGTTGAACAGAATCACTGCGCTCCTGCCACCTGGGAGACTCGAAGCGACTGTAGAGCAGCTAAAGCCACAGACCGTACGGTAGACAGAACTGTTCGATCTATTCATGCTGCCACTGTTTGTATCGTATCCCCTATGTATACCAACCTGATCATAGCAGTATCTCCAACATAAGCTCAGCGCCACGAAACTTGGATAGTCAGTTGATCATTCCAGTGTCAGACAATGCCACACGCTAGCAGTCACCTGCCACTTTCACATGTAACAACAGACAACACCACCTCTCCTACCCCACTCCACCCCACCTCCGTCACCACCTCCGTCCTCGTCGCCGTCGTCGCCTCGATCTCCGATGCATACTGTTTGATTCATCACATGCACTGCTTTCCATTGCCTCCCCACCCCCTTCTGCTTGTCCGACGGCTCGCCCGCTGATCGGCCTGGCGCCGAAAAGTCCGAGGCACGGTCAAACGGAGGAGCCGTGTGTGGGGAATTAGAATGGTATTAGGATTGGAGTATTAGCACTCGCCAGGGCGATTAGGAAGCACGCAGCCGTTTTCCTAATCACCCCCGTAGCTGCATTTGCTCCCGCGTCGCACCAGCTACAAACCGTCGATCGGCGTCATCCCCTCCGTGTCCGTGTCGACGACCTCCGCCCCGCCGACGACGACTCTTTGCTTCTTGATACTACTCCTTACTCTTTCATTCTCACCTCTCTCCTCGACGCCACTGACTGGCACAGGACTCTGTTCAACACACCCCGTCTTACCTAGGTCGCAGCACGACTTGAAGGCAAGACATCGATCTCGGAAAAGAGTCGACCCTATCCCACTCCTAGCTCCACAAGAGCACCCCTAACACTTCACACTCACCTCTCTTCCCACTCTACTCGCTATGCTCCGCACACTCCCCCGCCGTATCCCGAGGGCGACGCGCTTCGCGCCCACCCCCGCGGCGGTGCGCACGCTGTCGACTGCGGCGCTGCTGCAGAACCAAAAACGCACGCTGGCGACTGCGACGGAGACAAAGGCCGTTCCCCCGAGTCCCAATGACAACTTTGCAAACGCGGCGAATGGGCACTACATTGAGGAGTGAGTAGGTGCGAGCTGGAGCTGCGGCAGCAGCGACAGCGAGCAGCCTTGAGTCCTACTCGAGGTCGAGCCGCTTGCCCCGACTACTAGAATCTGTCGCTGACAAACTTAGCATGTACCGCGCATATAAGCAGGACCCCAACTCGGTCCACGCCTCGTGGCGCTCGTACTTCAACGGCCTCGACCACGGCGTCCCCTCGGCGCAGGCGTTCCAGCCGCCCCCCGGCCTCGCCGTGGGCTCCATGCCCCAGCCCGAGGGCGGTGCGCCCTCGCTCGAGATCGGCGCTGGTGGCGAGGTGACAGACTACCTCAAGGTGCAGCTCCTCGTCCGTGCCTTCCAGGTCCGTGGCCACCACATGGCCAAGCTCGACCCCCTGGGCATCTCGACTGGCGAGATCGGCACCACCGGCACACCTCCCGAGCTCACGCCCGAGTACTACGGCTGGACCGAGGCCGACATGAGCAAGAAATTCAAGCTTGGACCCGGGATCCTCCCCCGCTTTGTCGGCCACGTGCCCAACGACGAGCTCACCCTCGGCCAGATCATCGAGGAGCTCAAGAGCATGTACAGCAAGTCGATCGGCTTCCAGTACATCCACATCTCGGACCGCGGGCAGTGCGACTGGCTCCGCGAGCGCATCGAGGTCCCCACCCAGTGGAGCTACTCGACCGAGGAGAAGCGCATGATCCTCGACCGCACCATCTGGTCCGAGCTCTTTGAAAAGTTCATCGCCTCCAAGTACCCCAACGAGAAGCGTTTCGGCCTCGAGGGCTGCGAGGCGCTCATCCCCGGTATGAAGGGTTTGATTGACGCTTCCGTCGATGCTGGCGTCCAGAGCATCGTGATTGGTATGCCCCACCGTGGCCGCCTGAACGTCCTCGGCAACGTCATCCGCAAGCCCATCGAGGCTATCCTGAACGAGTTTGCTGGCAACAACGATGCTGGCGACTCGGGCTCGGGTGATGTCAAGTATCACCTGGGTGCCAACTACACGCGCCCCACGCCCAGCGGCAAAAAGGTGGCGCTCTCGCTTGTGGCCAACCCCTCGCACCTCGAGGCCGAGGACCCCGTCGTGCTCGGCAAGACGCGTGCGATCCAGCACTTTGACGGCGACGAGGGCACCGCCGAGAAGAGCATGAGCGTGCTCCTCCACGGTGACGCTGCGTTTGCCGGCCAGGGTGTCGTCTACGAGTCGATGGGCATGTCCCACCTCCCCCACTACGGCACTGGTGGCACGATTCACCTGATCGTCAACAACCAGATCGGCTTCACCACCGACCCCCGCTTCTCCCGCTCGACCCCATACCCCTCCGACATTGCAAAGTCGATCGACGCGCCCATCTTCCACGTCAACGCCGACGACGTCGAGGCCGTCAACTTTGTGTGCATGCTCGCTGCCGAGTGGCGCGCGACCTTTAAGAAGGACGTCGTCATCGACCTCATCTGCTACCGTCGCCACGGCCACAACGAGACTGACCAGCCCTCGTTCACCCAGCCCCGCATGTACGAGGCGATCGCCAAGCACCCCTCGGTCCTCCCCATCTACTCTGAGCAGCTGATCAAGGAGGGCGCCTTCTCTGCCAAGGAGATTGACGAGCACCGCCAGTGGGTCTGGAGCATGCTCGAGAAGGCCGCCGACGCAGCCAAGGACTACAAGCCCTCGCCTGCCGAGTGGCTCTCGTCCTCGTGGGAGGGCTTCCCGAGCCCCCGCGAGCTCGCCGAGACCATCCTCCCCCACCGCCCCACTGGTGTGCCCGAGACGGACCTCAAGCACGTTGGCCAGGTCATCTCGTCGTACCCCGACGATTTCACCCCCCACAAGAACCTCGCGCGTATCATCAAGAACCGCGGCAAGTCCGTCGCCGAGGGCAAGGGCATCGACTGGTCGACCGCCGAGGCCCTCGCGTTCGGCACCCTCTGTGCTGAGGGCTGCCACGTCCGCGTGTCCGGCCAGGACGTCGAGCGTGGTACCTTCTCGCAGCGTCACGCGCTCCTCCACGACCAGGTGAACGAGGGTGTCTACATCCCTCTCAAGCACGTGTCCAAGGACCAGGCGTCGTTCACCATCACCAACTCGCACCTGTCCGAGTACGGCATCCTCGGCTTCGAGCTCGGCTACTCGCTCGTCTCGCCCAACTCCCTGACCATCTGGGAGGCGCAGTTCGGTGACTTTGCCAACACTGCGCAGTGCATCATCGACCAGTTCATCGCGTCCGGCGAGCGCAAGTGGCTCCAGCGCACCGGCTTGGTCGTCAACCTCCCCCACGGCTACGACGGCCAGGGCCCCGAGCACTCGTCCGGCCGCATCGAGCGCTTCCTCCAGCTCTGCGACGACGACCCGCGCATCTACCCCTCGCCCGAGAAGCTCGAGCGCCAGCACCAGGACTGCAACATGCAGGTCGTGTACCCCACCACCCCCGCAAACTACTTCCACGTCCTGCGCAGGCAGCAGCACCGCGACTTCCGCAAGCCGCTCATCCTCTTCTTCTCCAAGAACCTCCTCCGCCACCCGCTTGCCCGCTCTGACCTCTCCGAGATGGAGGGCGAGTCGGTCTTCCACCGCTACATCCCCGAGGCGACCGAGGGCCTCGCCGCCCCCGAGGAGATCAAGCGCCACATCCTCTGCTCGGGCCAGGTGTACTACCAGCTCCTGCAGGAGCGCGAGAAGCGCGGCATCAAGGACATTGCCATTTCTCGCGTCGAGCAGCTCTCGCCATTCCCCTACGACCTCGTCACCCCCCACCTCGACACGTACCCCAACGCCGAGATCATGTGGGCACAGGAGGAGCCGCTCAACAACGGTGGCTGGTCGTACGTCCAGCCTAGGCTCGAGCTCGCCCTCGACCAGACACAGCACCACAAGGGCAAGCGTGTTTCGTATGCGGGCAGGAAGCCGTCGTCGTCTGTCGCGACTGGTTTCAAGGGCCAGCACAAGGCCGAGGTTGAGCAGATCTCGAACGATGCGCTTACCTTCGCGTAAGCACGGCCGCAGCGGGTCGCGCAGTGGCCCGCGGACGACCGGGCGAGTGCGAGTGGAGTGCAACGCATGTAGGAGTTGAGGTGTGATCATAGTGCGGTGCGTGGAAACGCGGCCGCTGGACCAGTACTGTATGTCATGCAGAATTAGCAAGTAGTGCAGCGGGCGAGCGAGCGCAGCGAGTGAGATGCGCGTGTGAGGGTTATGAGGGCCGCGTCGTCAGGATCATGATCAACTCAAATGTTGGACTCGGAGATGACTTGCTATCAAAGTCGACGTTTTCTGAACTGAGTCCTGGCCTCACGCACAAGTCAGAAGGAACGGGGTCTGCTGAGCAGGCAATATCGACCTCTGCTTCCTCATCATGTGTATGATGAGGCTGTGGAAGCGGAGATTCATTCGACTGTGAGCCTGTTCAGTGAAGTCGCAAGGTCGATAGCAAGCCTCCTGACAGCTGTTTCGTGTGATCGACTGGGAATCAGAAGTCACATAGCAGGATACACGTTGCAATTACTGAACCGATGACAATATGGAGGCTCGATATGAGTTAACGACCAATAGCTCAGTGACCTGTGAGCCAAGGGAAGGGGTGTGCTTTGGGCTATCACACAACTCCAGCTCGCAGTATGGGCTGATGCTAACGCCACGGTCCCTCCCTTCCATACTTTCAGCAGTAGGTGTCCTGGTAACATAGTGACCTTTTCTTTCTCAGACGTGATGGCTAGTTCTTATTTACCCACTGCAACGTCATACTGGTCTAGAATGCACGATGCATGAATAATAAGTACAACATCGCCCCTGATAACACCCTACGCCTACGCCTACTCCTGGAAGTACTGATCGAACATTGTCTCGTGCCGCAACCGACTCGTCTTGACCACTGTGTGGACGTGCATGAACAGCCGGGGATACCGCGATGTCCAGTAGTGCAGGAAGCCGGCTGGCAGTGCGCCGAGGTGTCTTTGTGCGGTGACCTCCATGTCTTGGTAGTGGTGTTTCTGCCGTCAGCATGGGTCTTGAGAAGAACAGCTGGGCAGCCGAGGACAGTCCGTCTCAGGGTTATGACCGGTCTGTGAAGTGGCCTCGCGGCCAGCTACAGGTGTTCAACCAGCCGGGACAGTGTCACAGCCAGCTGTAGCATTCACAGCAAGATGGAGCAGCCACAGCCAGTCAGTCGGGAACGTGCCAATGAGCCATGGCGAGCAGCCATAAACAGCGAGATCCCACAATTGCAGTGCCGCACCGAGCGCACGCCACGCCTGCTCACTAAACTTACCTTATTCCTCATCGCCCGCAGCAGATCCCGCACCGAGTTCCCCTTGTACTTCCTGTACTTCCCCAGACTCGACGTCACGATCCGCTCCATGCGCGAGTACCAGTCCTTCCCCACGACCTCCACTGCCCTCTCCTCGAGCATGACCAGCGTCGACTCTGGCGGGTCCGTCTCCATGATCTCGAAGCGGTCCGACGCGTCGCACAGGAACGCGAGGCGCTTCGCCGGCGTCCAGAACAGCGGGTGCATGAGGCACTCGGATGTATCTGGCCGCGCGGCGGGGTCGGCAGACAACAACCGACCGATAAGCTCCTGCGCCTCGACGCCCTCCTCGCCCAGGATCCCCAGACGGTCCATATTCACCGCGTCGCCCTTGACAATGTTTGCTTCGCGGTTGTACGTCTCGCCGTAGGGGTGGTCGCCGCTCATCAGGATCCAGAAGTAAAGGCAACCCAAGGCGAAGAGGTCGACTGCCTTTGTGAGGCGTGCGCGGCCGGGCTCGCCGCTCTTGGCCTTCTCGCCGTCCTCGTTGAGCGCTGTGAGGTCGGAGAAGGAGCCAGCGGACGATGCCGCGCTGCCTGATGAGGAGCACGAGAGGACTGGGTCGAACCCCTCGTTCAGCTTCACCTGCCCTTGGATAATCTCGGGGGCACGCCAGCCGAGCGAGCCGGCGAGGTTGTTCGCCGTGGGTGCGAAGGAAGACTGTCCTTGCTCTAGGCGGCGCGCGAGGCCGAAGTCAGACACGAGCATGCGCAGGGAGCCGTCATTGGCGCGGGACACGAGCACGTTCCTGGGTGTCAGCGAAGGTCTTGCCAGTTTGGCAGGCAGCACTCACTGTGGCTTGATGTCCCGGTGGATGATCTTCATCGCATGCAGATGCTTCACACCCGCGGTGATTTGCAGAATCGCCTTCTTGTGGTCAAGGGCGACAGAGAGCTCTGAGTAATTCGGATTGCTAGGCGACTCGATAAGGTCAGCCAAAGATGCCTGGCACAGGTCCAGTGCGATGAAGAGGAAGTTGTCTCGCCGCTCCTGGCAGTAGTCTGAGGTCAGCCACAAGTCATTCAAACACAACCCACATCTGATGACATTCGGGTGGTCGTCACTCGCTTGGAGGAGCTTGACCTCCTGGCTCGCGAGGCGCACAAAGTCAGACAGCAGGCGCTTGACGGCCACGGGGCGGCCTCCCCATGTGCCCTTGAGCACTACCGTGCCGTGCGAGCCGAAGCCGATCACCTGGTCAGAGATCTGCAGGCGCTCAGCCTCGTCCTGCACGGTGATGGACGACAGGTTGCGAGGGAGGTCGGGCAGGGGTTTGTCGATCGATCCGGAGGATGCGTGGCCGTTGGACCCGCTCGAGGTGCTCGTGGTGCCATTGAGGGCTGCGCCATTGCCTCCCATGTCGACACCACTGCTGACCCCATTGCCTGACCAGTCGTCGTCATCCCCTTCGTCTCCCTCGCCGTCGACTTGTGTGCCAACTGAGCCTGATCGGCGGCGGTTCTTCTTCCCGCCGCGGCCTCGAACACGCCTGCGCATGTTCTTCTTCTTTGGCGGTGTCCCTGGCTGCTCGCCTCCCTCATCGGGAGGCAGCGACTCAAACCGCACCACGGGTGTGACGGGGACTGGCTTTTCGTCGCCATTGAGGGAGATGACGGATGGCTGCTGGTGTTCAGAGGCAGCAAGAGCAGTCGCCTTGGTGAAGCCCCAGCGGTACAAGGCCATTCCTGCGCCCATGACTGCGAGCGCCTCGATGGCGATCAGCCACCAGTAGCGCTTCCAGTAGCCTCCACGATACGGTGGCGACTCTGGAGGCGCAGGCTCGATGAGCGGGAGGTCGACCTCTGGCCCATCGATCATAGCTGGCTGCCTCTGCTTCGGTCCTTCCAGGACGGGGAAGTCTTCCCTTTCTTTGGGACCATCGAGAAGGGCGAAAGACCCATTGATGAGCGTGCCTGGTCGTGGCGGGGGCGCGAACGAGACCAGCGGGTATGACTTTGATGACTGGGCAAACAGGATGGGCTTGGGGTTGGCGCCGTCGGGTGAGGTGTCGATTGCAGCTGAGAAGGGCGATACGCTGCCGATGTAGGTCGACGGCGCTTTCTTCAGCAGCTCGTCATACTGCTGACGTGAGGGGTGCGTCTCTGGCGGCGCGATCATGATGCTCGCAAGGTCGACGGGCGGCTGTGGCAGGATGACGGGGTAGCCCGAGTGCGTTCCACGGGGCAGGACAACGTCGTATACTGCTACGCCTACTGCTCCCAGCTTCTGGTGCCACAGCTGGCCGTCATCCTTCTGCACACCGATGTAGTCGCCTTCAAAACCGAGCTCAACACGGATGCGCTTCTCATCTGCCCAGCTCTGCCCGCCCGTCGTTGCCCAGTACTTGGCCAAGTCTCTATCATAGCTGTTGGGCATGTACGTCGAGTAGGTAATCTCCTGAACGCCTCGGGACTTGCTGAGCGGGATGCGAGTCGTGGGCGAGGAGCTCGCTGGCGGGGCTGTGTGTATCGTCAGGTGGTAGTCTGTGCGGCCTATGAACAGCGTGTCGCGGTGCGGGCGGCCTTCCAGGTCGTCGAGTATGTCGTTCTCGCACAGCCCGGGAGACGAGAGGTTGTCATAGGGGCCGCCGGGACAGAACAGATCCAGCTGCTTGCCAGTGCGCAGGTCCAGCGTCAGCAGAGAAGTTTGCTTCTTGCCAGTGAAAAAGCGGTCGGGCGCGGTAGGGAAGGTGTACGGGGAGTCGTCGATCCTGCACCAGTCAGCAAATGCATGCCTCCCAATCGCAAACTCACAGTTTCTCGACAGACACAGGCAGCTTGCGAACCTTCGGCGGGCCCTCTGTACCATCCGCTGCGTGCTCAAACACAAATAAATTCCCACTTCCCGGCTCGACAATATACTCTACGCTATCCTGGTTGCCGTATACGCCTCCTCCGACTAGCGGCTCGACCCCATCCCTCAGCGTCCAGCGCACATCACCCGTCTCCCGATCGACCGCGTGCAGCGCGCCGTCGATCGTCGAGATCAGCACAAACGGGAGCACGTCCACATCGTACTCGTCAGTGTGCGGCTCCGTCAGCACTGGTGGGCGAGGGCGGAGGCTGCTCGAGGAGCGCCTTGGGAAGCCAATGTCGAACGGGCGGGGCGATGGCTTCGCCGCGGCCAGGGCGGCAAAGAGGACAACAAGCGGTGCTACAAGGTAGGCGAGAGCCTGCGCCGGCAGCATGTCGAGAAGTAGCGATGACCAGTAGACAATATATATACGGGGAAAGCTCCTAGCACGCTGATCGAACGTGCATAATCGACGTCGAGGCTGAGATGTGCGCTTCCCGCTTGGGAGGATGTAGAATGTCGGAACAGCGATCGGGTGGGAGGTCGTGTGTCCTTGTCGTTGTCGTTGCCGGTGCGTAGCAGTGCAAGCTCCGAGAGCACTATCGATGCGTCTTGACAGCAGCAGCTACGCACGAAGAGGGCTGCGAGTAGTGTCGGCGTCGGCGTCGGTGCTGGTATGAGAAGTTTGATGCTAAAAGAAAGCTAAGCTAAGGCATCGAGGTGATGGACAGAGGGCAGTTAGCGCCGTGTCGACGGGTGTTTGTGTGTGCGTGTTGTGTGTGTGTGGCGGCTGTGTAATCGAATAGCAATTGAATATAAATTAGAATAGGAATTGAATACCCATTCAATTGAAATGTGAATAGATATCAGTATGCTCTGGAATAGGAGAAGAATGAAATTTGAGAAATCTCGATTACTTCTATTACAAGGTATCGCAGTCATTAACTCAGTATCGTTCTGAAAGCTGAAAGCTGAAAGTGCGTTATTAGGACATGATCATGGTTCAATCACAATGCATATGCATCTAGAGAGCAATTGATCGGTGTAATATCCATAGTATTTCCTATTTCACTTGTTTATTGATTCTAGCGCATTCCAATAAGATTTTGTATTCAATTGATAATGCCTTGAGTTTCCTTAGCCACGTATTTCCTTTGCCTCCGGACATCCTCTTCTCTCCGCTCAGATTTCTCGATGCTGCTCGTGAAGCAGCTCTCGAATACAGCAGACGAGCATCAACAACCCCACCGCCCAACAAGCAGCACCCATGTCGTCCAAGTACAGGGGAACGAAGCGCACAGCGGAGGGCGACGCAGGAGGTCCCAAGGCCAAGTGGTCGAAGCCCGCGTCTGGGCCGTCGAAGCAGCAGTATGGAGCCAAGAAGTTTGACCACAAGTACAAGCCGAACGCGGGCAAGTTTGACAACAAGGGCAAGTTCGATAACAAGGGAAAGAGCAAGGCGCCGGCACCCAAGGCCGCTGCGGCGCGCGAGGAGGCGCCAGCAGCACGGAGGAAGCGGCCAGTGACCCAGGGTGGTGGCGAGGAGGAGGAGGAGGACGACGATGAGATGTCTGTCGACGAGGACGAGGAGGAGGGAGGTGAGGAGGGAGGTGAGGGAGGTGAGGATGGAGGGGAGCAGGAGAAACGCCCCAAGATGAGCAAGGAGGAGCGCGCGGCGCTGCATGCGGCACAGCCGCACAGGACAACACTGCTGCCGCAGCATGCGTTGTTGACGAACACGCTGCTGCCGATGTGGGAGGTTGCGCGCCGGTCCGAGACGCCCAAGGAGGAGCGCCAGAAGGCCGTCAAGGAGCTGTGGGAGGCGACCAAGGGGCATGTGTTGGAGATCTCGCGTGGGCACAAGGGAGGAAGGATTTTGCAAACAGTGAGTAGTAAGGCGGGGTGATTTCAGGTCTGGGTCCCATAGCTCTCAGCTGTGGGCTTAGGATTATCCCGCTCTGGCCGCTATGCCATGCTCGTGCTCACCCCAGATCGTCAAGTACGGCGGCAAGGAGGAACGCACCGGCGTCGCAATGGAGCTCGAGCCTGAATGGCGCGCAATGATGGAGTCCAAGTACTCCAAGTTCCTCATGTCCAAGCTCATCCGTTACTGCCCCTCCATCCGCCCCCTCCTCGTCCCCGTGATCGCAAAGCACATTACCTCTCTCATCTTCCATGCACACGCCGTCCAGCCCATCTCCGACTTCTACGACCTCTACGCCTCGGCCAAGGAGCGCCGGGGTCTTGTGCGCGGCTTCTACCCCCGCGAGGTGGCGATCTTCGACGGCGGTTCCGACGCCACGCAGAGTCTCGCTGAGGCACTGGAGTCCACTTCCGAGGCCGGACGCACGCGTGTCCTCGAGGGCGTGGAGAAGGCCGTCCTCGACGTCTTCAACGCGACGCAGAAAACCGCCCTCGCCCAGTCCATCTTCCATCGCCTCGTCTACGAGTACATCACCTGCCTGTACCGCTTTGCAACTCCCGAGGTCGCCGACGCAAAGATGCACGAGCTCCTGGCCGCCTCGCTCGAGTCCCTCCCTGAGATTGTGCACACCAAGGACGGTTCCGCGACCGTCCGCGAGCTCCTCACCCGCGGCACAGCCAAGGACCGCAAGTCGATCCTCCAGCAGCTGCGGAAACACATCGACCCGATCGCGCGCGACGCCGACGCCCAGCTCGTCCTCTTCACCGCTTTCGACGTCACCGACGACACGAAGCTCATGTCCAAGGCGTTCGTCGCTGACCTCGTGGGTCTCGCTCCCGAGCTCGCAATGGACAAGGTTGGCCGCAGGGCAGTGCTGTACCTCCTCACGCCTAGGGCGAGCCGTCACTACCTCCCTAGCACGATCGCGACGCTCAACGAGTCGGCCGAGCGCGCGCGCACCATCGGAACGAGCAAGAAGGACCCGGCTGTGCGTCGCTCTGAACTGCTCGCTGCTGCGTCTCCCGGCCTTCTGTCCCTCATTGCCGAGAAGGGCGAGGAGCTCGTCCGGGACCCGGGAGCGGGTTTGCTTGTTCAGGAGATCATGCTCACTGCCACGGGGGACAAGGCCGCTGCGATCGAGGCGCTCACCGCTCCTTTGGCCGCACCGCTCACTGGCGATGAGACCCACCCCCTCGAGCTCGCACACTGCACACGGACGTACAAGACGCTCCTGAGCGGCGGGCACTACAACATGGCGAGCAAGAGCGTCGAGGTGGTCGACGGGGGCGTGCTTGGGGGTCAGTTTGCCAAGTCGTTCTGGAAGGCGATCAGCAGCGACGATGCGGGGGGCAAGGCGAATGCCGTCAAAGTCGCCGCTGCTGCACCATTCGTGGCCGTTGAGCTGCTCCAGGCGCTGCAGGGCGAACATGGGGACAAGGCTGCGGCGGAGGAGGCGAGGAGCGTGTTTGCCGAGGGCATCGAGCAGATCAAGGAGGCGGGGATGAAGGGCGCGAATGTGCTCATTGAGAGGTTGTAGCGAACCGCAGCAGTAGAGAGTGCATCGAGTGAGTGAGGCGACAGTGACAGTGGTGTAAGCAGTGTCACCTTGGCTACAGTTGCCAGGAGAGTAGTTTCTAGATTCTGTATTTCTGGGCATGCAGCAGCAGCATAGTTTGATCGCGACTATATGCGAAGTACAGTGGCAGCGCCCTCGGCCCGAGAGGCATCCAGTGTCAGACAACTTGGTAAACCATACGTTGCAAGGGTCTGACATCCTTTCTGTCCTTCTCAGTTGTCATCACAGCACTGACACGCTGTTGGCTGCCACTCTTCTTCGCCTCGCCTGTCTTACTTCGAGCTTCGAGCTTCAAGCTGCTTTCACCACGTGTCTTGCCTGAGAGTTTTCGAGATTGATCGTTTGAAGCAGTCGCTGTCAATGCGCGCCTGTCCCGCTGAGCTGGCTGTGACATTGCTGAGCTGACTGACACTCGCTGAGCTGGCTCCGACACGGCTCACCAGCACTCAGTTGCATAGGTACAACCTCACGACCTTCACAATACTGTACAACACTGCATACGTGCTAAAACATATTCGATACTTGAGAAGGCTAACAGACAGACATGGCTTTGGTTATGATAGTGGTGTGGTGATGTTGTTGTTTCTTGCTGTGTGCTGTGGTTGCAATTGAGGTGTGACAGTTGTTGTGGCTTTGACGTGCAAAGCATGATTGGTGTTGTGCGGGTGACATTTGTCGAATGGCCGGACCACCAAGAGGTGATACTCTATCGTACTGATGAGGCCTGGCCAATCTCGCCGGTGTATTGTGACCACTACTGATGTGGTCATGATGCCGCGAGGTGGACCACAATATGTGTCGGGAGGGCGGGCGGTCGGCGAGCTGCTGCTTCAAGCTGCAGTACGCTGATGGGTGCCTCTGCGCCTCGTACGTGATTGTTCCGCATGACGCTGGGATCCACTGAAAGTGTCGGGGTGCTGATGCGCGTTGTCGAGCTAATGCCCATTCTGCGCCATGCTTCCCGGTACATCAACGCTTCGTGGCTCCGCATGGTATGCTCGGAGGTGACAGTTGGTCGGGCATGCTCACTGTGAGCTCGCAGTGCCATCCTGCACTGCACTCGCACACACTCGCCCCCGTCTCGTATGTGCTGCTTCGCCTACGCACTAACCCCCAGCCCCACCCTCCCCACCCTCCCCGGCCTCCTCCTCGCCCCAGCAACAACCTCAACCCCATCCTTCACGCCGAACTCCTCCACCCTGATCTCCGGAGCACCCTCCGGCCGCTTCTTCAGCTCCCCCCTCAGCATGATCCCAAGCCCCTTCGCGCCCCTGCCAACCGTCACGAACTCGTCCACGGGCGGCGCGGGCATCGAGTACAGCCTGTTCAGTGTCTTGTGCCACCTGAGCTGCTGCGTGAGTTGTGCTAGCAGCGCGGCGCCAGGCGGGCCCTGCAGCGGCCTCGTCGTGATCGGGTCGAGGATCGTCGGGCCCTCAGGCGAGCAGGGCGCGAAGCGCGCACGCTGGATGATGTCCGCAAACTTCGGGACAGCGTGGAGCATCAGCCTAGTGTGGTAAGGGCACGGCATGGCAACGTCCATCACGGGGTTGGCGATCGTCAGCTCCTGCAGCCGGTCGATGAGCTGCTCGACGGCGTAGCGTGTGCCGGTGGCTATGAGGACTTTCGAGGAGTTGATGACACCGGCCTCCGCCCAGTCGTTATTACCCTCGATCTCCCACTCGCGCTGGAGCGCGTGCACCTCGTCGAGGATGAGCTGCATCGCGCGCCGGCGGTGCGTGTGCTCGTCGGCCTCGGAGAGCGGGTCCTCGTAGGGGACGTACATCGAGGGCGAGGAGAGGGAGTGGTAGTGGCGGGCCGAGAGGGCGGTGGTGAGGAAGCGTTTCTGTGGGCCGTTGGGAGGAGAAGCGGGGAGGGAGGCGTACATCCGTGCGAGGCGGACGCCGTCGGCCAGGTCGAGGCGGCCCGAGGCGACAAAGGCGGTAAGCGTGCCGATCAGGCCATGGCCGGCGAGGAATTGCGTTCCGGGGGGCAGGAGGGTGTCCGAGGAGGAGTGTTCTTGCTCGGATGCGAGGATGGCGATGGAGGAGGAGAGGATGAAGGCGGCGGTGACGTCGGCGCGGGCCATGAGTTCGTCCTGGGGTCAGCGAGTGCGCATGCGAGCCGCAGGCGAGCATGTGCGCGAGCGTGGGGGCATTAAAAGTGATGAGGGGCATATGGGTAGCTGGCAAAAGGCACTTGGCAGTAGACAGCAGGCACTTGTCGATTGGCCAGAGAGCTCTTTCAAATTTCAGGATCCCATGGCCTGCGAGCAGCCTGATCTGAGCGGCCTCTCGGCAGCCAAGTTGCAGATGTCACCCTCAACACAAGCTAGAAGTACATGAGTACTTTCATGCTGGGTCAGGCAGCGAGCAGCCCCGGTTGGCGCAGCAAAGCAACGATGGGCCTCCTCTCGAGGAAAGTGGTCTAACGCAGCGAAGCAGACGGCATTGCTAATGCCACAACGTTGTGGGCGCCATGGGCATTGCCAGCATTTCCTCGACTCCATCCGCCATCCAGTCGCTGTAACAGATAATGCCGTTGACAGTGCCAGTGCCAACAAGCCATGTCAAATCACTGGCTGGCACCATTTGCCACTTGCCACTATCTGCCGCCATCTGCCATCACCTGCCCTCATCTCCCACTGCCTCCCACTGCCTGCCATCGTTACCTGCCAATCACCTGCCACCACCACTACCACCACTTGTCACTTCCCAGACCCAGCCCCCCCCCCCCCCCCCCCCAACACTTCTGGTACTCACCAAGCTCCTCCCCTCGACCCATCCTCTCAACCACCCCCTCAGCCCATGCCCCCCTCCTCCTTGCAGCAACCCCGCAAACTCCTCCATCCCCTCTGGGAAGTACCCTAGTGTCGCGTCGGGGTTGAGCAGTGCCTCTGATGCCTGCTCCCATACGTCCAGGGAGGCCTTGGTCGGTGATGCGGGAGTGTGGGGGTATGAGCCCTGTAGTATTAGCACTGGTCAGGCGATGAAAGTGGCAAGTCACGCGAGCCGGAATGTGCAACATGGACATTGAGCAGGTCGGCGAGCCTAGCAATGATTTGTCTACTTGTATTGCAGACCATTGATACCATCGCAAGCAGCACCCGAGCTAGAGCAGTGGAGCGCAAGCCCAACAATACAGGTGGCAAAGCGCACTGCTGTTGAGCTGCACACATCGTCTTGTCCGACAAAACATCGGCATGAACGGGAAAACCACACAAGCAATCACTAGATCCCGTATTGCGATGGATAGCAGCAGCGGACCGCCTGCTGCTCAGACGTATACAGTACGCGGCCGAGCAAGCGTGATGACTGCGGAGCTCGGACAGCAGACGCCAGCCAGGCTGCCACCGTCTATTGCTCCAAACCGCTGCTTTGACTGATAAGAGCACCAGACAGCCAAATCAGCCGTACAGACCATCAGCCAGCAGTCGCTGGCAGCCTATTCCCGAAACAAACACGACCCAACCCACGCCTCACTCCTACTCACCAAGCCAGCAAAGATCAGCGCCCTCCTCGGCACCGCACCCCCCTCCCCCGCGCCCAGCTGGATCGGCGCCGCCTTGCGCAGCCACGCCAGCCAGTCGGTGTTCGTCGCGCTCGTGCTTGCCCTCCTCTCTCTCCTCCTCCCGCCTCTGGGATCAGGCGGCGGTGGCGGGGGAAGCAGCTTGACCGAGAACGCGCGGGTGCTGGCGCACGAGTTGAGTGTGGAGTGATGTTGGAGGTGGTGTTTGAGGTGGCACCCTCTCGGCTTGAGGAGGGTGGCCATGGCGTCGGGGTTGTAGGTCGTTGAGCGTCGTCGTAGAGATCCTCGAGTCGAGTTGCGGAGAGTAGCTGGAGTAGTAGTAATGACAGAGAGTTGGATGATAGCTCGCCGACTCAATCCACAACAATCCACTGGAGCAGGCGATGACGGCTCGAGGCTCGACAGTCGACGGCTCGAGTCATTCGGAACTTTGCCCCTCCGGGCTCCGGAAAGGAATCAACGTGAGCAGAGGGTGCCTCGTGGCCGGGCGGGGGTTAGCCGGATTAGCAAGCGGGCGAGGGATTAGACATTAGATTAGTGAGGAGTTGGTTTGTCCGAGTACTCAGTCATTAGGAATACCCTTTGGTGCACGGAGATAGTCGGATGGTACGTGGTGCGACCAGGGAAGGAGGGGAGCGCAGTGCCGTGTGTTTTGGTGCGATGCTGTTTCTGACTGTGTAGTCTGTCCTTCTGTTGATTCTGAACACATGATACAGTGTTGCAGGCAATTTGGTGATGGGGGCGGAGCGTCGTGTGGTGGTGAGCTGTGGCCAGCATGGGGAGCAGTGGGGCAGTGGGGCAGTGGGGGAGCCATGGGGAGAGTGGGAAGGGCGGAAGGGGACGGCAACGAGGTACGAGGTGTGGGATGGAAGTTACTCGATGTGATGGCGGGCCGCAATCCGACAATAACAATAGAAGCGGAACTTGATCTGACGTCCTCGGAGAGGCATGTATCAGTGGTGTGGGTGTTGGACCTTTTCGCGGCTCGGAGCAAGCAGAAGCGGGACGCATTGTGTCTGTGGTCAGTTGTCATCAGTGTGGCATTGTGGTCGTGGTGTCGAAGGCCAGAGTGTTCACAAGGGAGCTCATAGTCGATAGGGTTGACAGGAGGCCAAGGTTAGCAGGCAGCGTCCGGAGTTAGCAGAATGCATCACATCAGGTCAGATCTCAATGCCGGCGGCATCTCATGCTCACCATGTGCTTTGACGTCAGACGCATGTGGAAGTCAGTAACCAGAGTCAGGTAGTGGAGATTGATCATCTCGACGACACCAAACTTGACATCGTGCTATCCTGCAGTCAGTCGTCCTCGTTGCAGGATGGAGCTGATCAAGTTCAAAGTGTGAGTGAAAGGCTGTGAGTGAGCTGACAGCAGTACGGGGCTCGTACAAGTGCGTTCAGTGCTGGGGTTGAGCTTGCTGAGGAAGGTGCTGATGGCAGGGTGTGGGGTTCCGGTACTGCACGCAGAATGAGTGAGTGCGTTCGAATGGACTATGTTCTGCAGAGGAAGCGATGGGCAATGTGTTGAGACTTAAAGATGGGGACTGTGAAAGTGGACGGAGTTGAGAGGAAAGAGTAAGGGAAGTGGAAGAGTAAGAGGAAGAGGGAATATAAGAGGAAGAGGAAGAGGGTAGGCGACGATACACAGATCAGCGAGGAAGGTGACAAGGATCTCGAAAGCGTGTCGCTCTGAGAACCTCCTCTTCGCATCCATCTTATGCGCTTGACGGTTTGTGCATAAGAAGTCTCGTGCATCATCCTCTCGCCAGATGTGTACTGCGGCATGCGTGAGCAGCATTGCGATAGCGTGTTGAGGAAGGGCTGCCCAGAGACAGCTGCTCGTAGGGTGAGCTGCTGTGTGCCATTCTGAGTCTCAAGCATGCTAGTATCTTGATCGTGCTGGAGCTGCAGCATGTTTGAACTCATGAATCATGGGTCATGGGGTGGCCCGAAACGAGAGACGGCTACGTCGCAAACAGCTGAAGGTGCATCCCGCATTGCTGATGATACTCAATCGCACAGCCACGACGATAGGATATCACTTTCTGCGTCTTGTCCTCTCTGTCTACTCAATGTTGCCTTCTGCTAACCCCAGGGCCCAAAGACTAGCTCTCCGAGGGTGGTGCCACAACAACCCAGATGGGTCAGTCGAGGGGGTTGCGGCGGGTCCTTCAGATGCGATCACCAAGTTGTGAGTAGGCTTAGCTCTGACTGCACTGTAGCTGCCCTTGCCATCATCCGAGACGATAGTAACTGACAATAGTAAACACTTCTTGAACGAGGGACCAAGAGGTGCAAAGGTCGAGAAGCTCGATGCCAAGGTGCAGCAGAATGCGTCAGAGGATGACATCAGAGCCGCAATGGGGGCTGATACGAAGTCCGGGGACAGGTTCGAGGTGAGGCGGTATAGGAAGTGAGCAGGCAGGCGACTAAAAGACTACGAAGGGGGCCTGAAGTCGGACGAGGCAGAGTGTGCAGTGGAGACAGATGCGGAACAGAGGCAAATTAGGTGGCAGAGATGGGCATGGCGACAGATGCGGATGAGACAGTCGACGTAGAAGGGGAGATGAGCAGGAGAAACGGAGCTACAGACCACGGCCGCATCTCGCTTGGCTTGTGGTTTCTCTGTCTGCTTTGTCTGCTTTGTCTGCTCTGTCTGCTCTGTCTGCTTGTTCGCTCTGCCGTGTCAATCTGGTGTGTTCGCCCTGCTCGTTTACTATCTGCTCAAAACCAAACGAGCATGCCGGTCTTGCTCAACGGCGTGAACGTTGCACAACAGTAGAGTGAGACAGGCAGGGAAGATATCATAAAAGCAAGTAGTGAATGTTGTATCATGTGTCTTCCGAAGTGAATGCCTTGGACAGAAGGGCTCACGCAAAAATTCTCACTCGAGCTTCTGCTGTGGCAGTTCGCTATCCACTACCTCGACTTGCTCACCGCACCTCACTATGTCCTTAGCCTACAAACTCATTTACACATTGCATCTGCTATTGTTTCTGCCTTGGGCTCTCTCAGTGCTCTACAAGATGAGCTTTCAGACGTGATAAAGCACACTTCTGACTCTCTCGATACTCTGTCTAAAGTACGAAGATACCCACGACGATATTTCACACACACACAAACATATACACACACATGTATACACACGCACACACACACACACACACACACACACACACGTGACCCCTCCGAAATGTTCTTGTTGACAAGTGCGTTCGACAGTAGCCGTCCTCAACTTCCACACCCGTATACTCGACTCCGATGCCTCGACGAGCCCGCCCCCTGTCGGTGTTCATGGGCCTGCCCCAGGGGACGAGGGAGGTGCTGCGGTCCCAGCCGGTGGTGGGGAGGGGGGAGGAGGTGGAAGATCAGGAGGAGGAGGTGGAAGATCAGGAGGAGGAGCGGGTGCCGTCGAGGGAGCACCTGTTGTCGACCCAGCCGAGTCGCGCAGACAGCGAGGACGACGATGACAACGACAGTGACAGTGAGGATGAGAATAAAGACATCGTTACACCGAACGGAATTGAAGGAGAGGGATCAAGGGGCGTACACGAGAAGGCCAAGAGGATAAAGAGCAAGGGCGAGAACGAGCGCAGCGGCGAGAGTGGTGTCAACGGTGTTCATGGACCAGAAACACCCCACCCATCCTCCAGCTCTGGGCTGTCATCTGTAACGCCTGCGAAGCGCACAGCGTCGCCCAAGGCAACAACAAAACGGCGCAAGCTGGCTGTGGTCTCCACGTCTGTCGCGATAACGACCTCCGCGCACGACTGGGACTGCACCGGCCTCGTGCCGCGGTATACTGATGCCAAGGAGGTGCCTCCGCATCTGAAGAAGTGTGAGTGGGCTTATGAGGGTATTTGTCGTGCCCAGAGTTGTGCTATTCCTGCGACGCCGCATGTTATTGCCCAAACCTGCAGCCGGACGAAACTGCAGCCGGAGGCGGTTCCCCACGACCATGCGCCCGATCTGCGTTGCAGCTCCGCTGTGCTTCCTCTTGACTAGTCATTCACTAATCTCACACAATAACATAGTAGTCGTTGTCTCCACACGGCCACAATCTCGCTGTCACAGCTCCGCTGTGGCTTGCGACTGCCCTCCTTCCATGTCCCGCTCGCGCCACAGCTGCGCTGTGTCCCTCGCTAATGCCAGACTTCTACCAACGCCACTCCCTCTTCCCAGCCTACTCCCGCCTCCCCCTCCTCCTCGACGAGACAGGCTGGTACAGCGTTACCCCCGCCGTGATCGCGCACCACATCGCCGACCGGTGCCGCTGCGACGTAGTGCTCGACGCGTTCTGCGGCGTCGGGGGCAATGCGATCGCCTTTGCGCGGACGTGCGAGCGGGTGATTGCGATGGACAACGACCTCACGCGGCTCAGGATAGCACGGCACAATGCGCTGCACTATGGCGTCGCGAACCGGATCGAATTTGTGCTCGCGGACTATGTCGAGTGGGCGCGGGATACGGCGCGCGCGGGGGAGAGGGAGGTGGTTGATGTGGTGTTTTTGTCGCCGCCGTGGGGTGAGTCAAAGTTGGGGACCGGTCTGGTCGAGGAGAGCGGCTGTGGTGGCTGCGAGTTGAGAACGCAGGTCCGTCACAACTGAGCGAAAAACAGAGATAACCAGTGCCCTCATGGGACGGCATGGTTCCTTTCCCGAATTGAGCATACAGCTGGAGAAACTCATAGCTCGACAATGTCAGGACGCGGAGACCTTCATTGCTGTCTCTTGCGTCCGTCAGACGTCAGCTGTATTCAATTCATTCAATACCAGTGCTGGAATAAACCGGTGCCAATGACAGCTGCCTTACTCTGCTCCACCCACGCAGAATTGAAGCTACCCGAACCACCTTCCAGAGCTCTGACTGACCCCAGGCGGACCAGAGTACCAAGCCTTCGACAAATACCCCCTCAAAGCAGTCGAGCCAATACCCGGCGACGAGCTATTCCGCATCACAGAAAGGATCACACCGAACATCGCGTACTTCCTGCCGCGGAATATGGATGTGCAGGAGCTCGCGGGGTTGGCGAGGCCGCTGGGTGATGAGGAGAAGGAGATGGGGAGGGAAAGGGAGTGGGTCGAGGTCGAGGAGGAGTGGGTGGGGGATAAGCTCAAGGCTGTGACGGCGTACTTCGGTGGTCTGGTGGGATGATCCACCATACATAACTTCGAACAGCCGAGTGGTGATCTGACGTAGCATACTCATACTGCATAGCACTTGCATCTGCATCCGATCTGCATCACTCTACACGCAGCCTTTCATACGGCTTACAATCATCCAATGATCCCGCTACGCCATTACAATTGTCAGCGGTGGTCGCTGCATTAGGAGATGAGGAGCAGCTGATTTGGCATGGAGCTCACTCGCACCTGTGTTCCTACACAGACCCTACTTGTGTGCGTAGCGCTCGACCTGTAACCCAGACAATATGATTGTAGGAGAGACGGACATGGCAATGCAATGCGAGCGCAGGACACCTCGGGTATAGCATCTGCAGGGGTCGACAAGGAACCAAAGCCCACAGCCAGATCATTACAACAGCCGAGTCCAGCAGATCCCCACTCTCGGATCTATCATGCCGCCCAACCCGCCCGACGCCACGCCTCTTCCACACCTCCTCGTCTTGGCGCCAGTGACGCACAATGTCCTGCTCGCACTTCATCGTCGCATGATCTGCCTTCACAGCTAGATCAGTTGCAGACACTTGCCTGTATATCTGCACGATCGTCCCATCCTACCACCCGTTCGTCCCCGTGCCCATATCCATCGTGCCCCCGTCGACAATCTTAAAAGATCAAGCTCGAGACATTGTCACCCTCGATATCGGCGGAATGAAGGAACCGCCCAGGCACGATTACGCTTAGATTAGATCCGGCTGATGCCTCTCATTCCACCCGGTGCCGTGCCATTCGGGTCAGATTGGATCAGATCAGTAGTCAGATCGAGCTAGATTGGACGCACCCCAGAGCTCGGCAGGCATTTCGGCAGATGGCGTCCAAGGTCGTCAGCGAGTAGGACGTCAGGAAGATGCAAGATCTGCCACCTCTGCCATTGATGTTGCTTCTGAGGCGCAGCGTAGCAGTCTAATACGGTCCCACTCCAATGCCCCCCCCCACGGCGCCCGCCACGCCCAGCGCCGCGGCAGCGCTCGCTGGGCCGCTCGCTGCCGGTCACCAAATTGAGCTGAGCTCGGCAGTGCGGCAGTGCGGCAGTGCTGCGGCATGCCTCAGCCTCGCTGATAACGCTGATAGGTTGTTGCCTCTTGCTCTGCATTCCGACAAGCCCCGGTATGTGAGCCGGGGGTTGAGGGGGTCTGGCGACGCTGCTGGATATGTATGTCGAGTTGGATGCTGGGAGTTGCTTTCTTTGCCCTTCGTCTGCCGACTGAAAGACGATCCATCTTCTTGCACGACCTGTCCTGCTTGAAGCCAGCATTCTTGCTTATTCGCCTTGATTGCCGAGATAGTCCACTCCCAACCGCATACGCCGACCCCGACCCAGCCTGGATTAGCTGCGCGCCATGACTGTCATCACCAGCACCAACGGCTACACCCCCGTCAACGGCGACACCAAGCTCAAGACGTATCAGCTCCTGCCGGCTCAGGCGCCTACCCCTTGGTCGAAGCCTCTCAAGCCGGCAGGCTATATCCCCAGCCACGACGGGTTCCATGTCGAATTCAGCGGTGCCAGCTCGGGCGAAGAGGCGTTCAGCTCGAAGCTCGTCGCGGACAGGGTGAGTCAGACGCCATTGACCAGGGATCTGGGGGTTGGGAGGCTGAGTGGCAGTGGAGAGGACAGGATATCAGTTGAGGACGAGGTGAGCGAAGTGCAAGGAGATAGATAAGCAGGAAGGGGTGCGCGCGGCAGAGGTGAGCGCGAAAAAGATGGACGGGAGCGTGAACGGGAGAGAGGAGAGCCGGTTGAAGCCGGCGTAGGTGCGAGGAGAGGACAGCCTCAACGTTCATGACGCTAGAGGAGGAAGCTGTGATGACGACGGAGCTACCCTACCCGTCTCCTCCTTCGAAGTCCGCTGACCTCAGGACTTCGCGCCCGGAGAACGCATAGCCAAGCTCGACAACACCTCCCTGGCCGAGGTCAAGGCGTACAGCTCGGTGCAGTTTGGCGCAGGCTCGAGGGACCACCTCGAGCTCAACTCGGACCTGCTGTTCAGTAAGTCCGACACAGGCAGGCGTGGTGATTGAGCTGTCGATGTTGAGCAAGGGCTACGCCAAGTGACAGACCTGAGCCGTCTGGTTCATGAAGTCTTGTATTTCGCTGCTGTTTTTGTTGCTGCCACTTCGCCTCGCCCTCACTGCGCTCGAGCTCGCTGACCCCAGTGAACCACTCATGCGCCCCCACCGCCGAGCTCCATCTGTACCCCAATGCCCCTGACCGCTGGGAGGTCCTCGCTGGCCCGCAGGGCATCAAGGCCGGCGGCGACATCACGTTCTTCTATCCCTCGACCGAGTGGGATATGGCGCAGGGCTTCAAGTGCTCGTGTGGCGCGGAGGTGAGTGCTGTCTTCGGTATCGGTTGCAGCCGCCACATCAGACGTGAACCCTTGACGAGGCAGCCGCAGTCAGAGTGGTGTGAAGGGCAGAGCTGAAAAGCTGATACCTGCTTGTTCAGTACGTCCGAGACTCTGCGAGCAAACTCGAGTTTGTGATCAGCAAAAGGGTTGAAGTCGTCTCCAACCGTGTAACTTTCGCATGCTGTGATACGGCTTTGAACATGGTTCCAAGGTTGCAGCCTCAACTTGAATGTTCTGACATGCTGTCACTGGACACCAAATCTGTCACTGAAGACCGAGTTCTCTGGACAGACTGGATCGGCAGAGCAGTGTGGTTATGTCGATGAGGAGATGAAAGGGAAAATGAACATCGAGAGTGCCCGACGATCAGATGAAGAGTTGGAAGGATCCGCGCTGACCACAGACCTGCCTGGGCGACATCCGTGGCGCAAAGTACCTCTCCCTCGCGGATCTCGAGGCGCGTGGGCTGGTCAATGAGCACATCCGCGCGCTCAAGGCTGTCCAGCAGGAGTAGCAGCAGGTCGAGTAGCGGTCTGCTTTGTTGAGAGGATAAGAAGAAGAAAGCAGATGGCGGTGCGGAAAAGGCAATGACAGGGAAAAGATCTACTGAAAAGCAGTCGAGAGAAGAAGTGAGAGCAAAAGTTGAAAAATAACACAATTGTCAGAAAACGAAGGCCCCTGCCATAGATGTATCTACATCGCCTAGAAGTACATGTTACATTGTAAACGACCCTCTGCTTCACCTGACTCTGTGAAAATCCACTTATCTCGCCTTCCGCCCGCCTTTGAACCACTCGAGATGCACGAGATGGCCCCTCACAGCCCGGAGATACGCCGCATACGCAACCCCACCCGCCACGACAGCGCAGTACGACACCAGCGCGGTCCACTTGAACTGCGCCGGCGAGGCCGCGAGCAGCGTGACGACGTATTTGGCCAGATCGAAGAGGTTCTGGAGCGCGATTTGCAACGCGGTGAGGCGATTGCGCCGCGGGTGGTCGTCGAGCGCGAGCTGGAGGACTTTGAGCTGGCACAGGTCGAACGACCACAGGCCGATGCGGGAGAGCGCGATGCCGCCGAAGAGGAGGATGCTGTTCCACGCTGGCCCGTGCTCGCCGTATGCGCCGGTGCCGACGAAGAAGGAGATGAGGGTCGGGAAGAGGCAGGCGGCTTCGAACCAGATCGACCAGGCGCCGGCGCGCTCGAGCCCGACGCGGCGTTCCAGGAAGGGCATGGCGGCGGTGCCGAGGATCCCGGTGAGGATGCAGATGGCCTGTATGTTAGCGCGGGACAAGATACAACGATTCAGGCGTGCAGTTGGTGAGAGACATGCAAGAAGAGCAAGACTCACCCTCATCACCGCCACAAACGTGTCATCCCACCCCCTCGCAGTCTTTACGAACGCAATGAACATCCCATCGTAGGACAGCGTTGTAAGATAGATCGACGCGATGGCCACGGAGCCTGCATCAGTACTAACCTCGTCTCACACTCACTGCAAAACACCGGCAGACGCATGAACTCGGCCCAGGCGGCCTTCTCGCTAGCCAGCCACTCGCGCCAGGTCTGTGACCTCTGAGATTCGTCCCTCGTGCGTGCTGAGCCCGGAGCCACAGCCAGCGCCGGGAAGCGGGAGTACGTTACGTACACCCAGAGGAGCTCGGCGACAGCAGAAACGACCGTCATACCGAGGAGGACGAGGCCGGCGACTATATAGCCCCAGGCGACAGTGAGAAGGGAGACGAACATCTGATATCAGCCTGAGACCGATGCGAGTGGAAGGCGAGTCAGTGCTGAAAGAAGGGCGCCAGCGAGAGCGAGAGAAAGCGAGCAAGTGCGCTGCGAGCGCCTGATGTTTCGAGACGAAGGAACAGCAGCGGAGCAAATGCAACCTGTTCCTTTCCGCCGTGTCTACGAGGAATGGCAGAGGCCAGAGTTGCCCTTGGGCTACTGTGATGGTACTGGCGGCCAAGGGAGACGTAGTATGCACCACACTGTGCATGAGCGTAACAGCTGACTCCTCGCCCTCGCTTTGAGCTGCCTCTCGTCCGTCCAGTGCAGTGCTCCTCCAGGCAGGAAACTTGAGATCAAGCCAAATTCCACACCTTGGTCATCTAGATGCCAGACATTGTGCCAGCAATGGAGACATGTAATGGCGAGTACTCACCGGACTGAAAAGCTTCGCAAGCAGATCAATCCTCCGCATGTACGTGTTCAGGCGTGTCAGCATCGCTGGGTTGCCAGCTGCGATGGTCATCACCCTGGGGTCAATTAGAATTGCGATGGAACGGCGTTCTTTCCTCTTCATCGCTTCTTCACCACCTATCACCCCTCTCAGCGTCACTTTCAACACCCCTCGCCGACGCTACTCACCAATCTCTTTCCACCGCAACAGTCAACAACGTATTCGCGAACCCCACCCCACCCGAGCACAGCACAGTCCCCAGCACCACCCCCCACACCGCCGCGACCAGCGATGGCGCCGCGTTGCCATGGAACGCATTCATTATTTTCTCACTCGTCCCTGGGGCGCTCATTACTGCATTCAGCTCCACTGCCACCACCATACGTACATAGGAGCAATGGATAGCTTGCCGTCATCATCAACTGGGGTCAGCGATGTCCACCCCTCCACCTCTACCTTCTGGAACGTGATCGCGTGCCGCACAATCGCCAGCCTCGGGTACGTGTCCACCATACCCCCGATGTGACCTGAAAAAAGGAGGCTCGTCGCAGTTGTGAAAAAGCCGACTAGCGAGACGGGCACGAGGGTGTCCTTGTAGATCTCGATCACTGGTGTGAGCGGTGGATGTGCGAGGCAAAGCTGCAGGGCTCACGGAAAAGGAAGATTGCAAAGTTGTAGAGGCCGTCGTGAAATGTGCTGAGGTTAGTACCTGCAACGGCTACACTGCGCTTGTTCGTAGCAAACGGTCAGGACCCATATCGACTCTGCCGGTGGGCACTCATGTCCTGCAGGCTCGCATACGGGAATCGACTGCACTTCGGGATAGTCCCTAGTTCGACCGAACACATCTGCCGTATGCATGTACCCACCTCGACAGATGCTGCAGCAGCAAACAAGCGATCGCCCAAGTACTCGCTGAGCTCTTCAGATCGACCGCACCCTCGACCCCGGCGATGTTCTCATGGTCATTGTCCTCCGTCTCATGGTCGATCGCCACTTGCTCCGACCTCGACCCGGACAGCAGCGCCATGCGAACCTCATCCCCTCCCCCTTCCTCCCCGCCTGCGGTCTCCTCGAGGCGGTGATACCGCGCCGGCGTCGTGCTCGCCATCGTCGTCGCTACTTGGGTCAGTACGACACTGAGAGCGATGCTGAGAACAACACGTTGTTGGTCAAGTCATGTGGATCGTGGACGGCGGAATATTAATTATCGCCATGGAGATGACCGGTGAGGTGCTCACATGCTCATGTCGATCACTCGTGGATCGGCGATCTGAGCTGATTTCTGGCTTCCGAAATCTGACCTCTGCCGTTTCGATCGATGTTGGAAGCTATTGTCATAGCACTCCTTGCGACAGCGACAGCGATAACAGACGTGATCCCGTCCAAGACATTGCGGACGAGCTCTGGTTCTGGTACTTTATAGCATGCATGATATCCTGGGGCAGGGCCAGAGCTGTCAGACAGGCAGGCCATCCATTATCGTCAAATGTCGCCCATTCCTCCCCACCACTCATGAGGTCCACTTGCAGTGGTTATCAAGCATTGCTGTTCTGACTGTTGGCTTGTGACTGTGAGACGCAACCTCCTTGGTCTGCGACTCCTTGCCTCACTACCTGCCCCAACTCGCTGATACTACTATCATCGACTGCAGCCACGCCTTGCTTGTATCATACAGGTTCATCGCCACAGTCGTCCCCCATTCCATTCTAGAGCATCGACTGATCCCTCAAAACGTACGCTACGACGTCCTACACCCTCCCCGCCCACGCAGCAAACGCATCGAGACACCGCTCCATCGCGTCTCCCTTCATTGCCTTCTTGCCCCTCCCACCACGCTCAAGCCCTCCCTCCCCCCCCTCCTCACCACCTCCATGCACAGCTCCTCCCCCTCCCCCACCCCAGACCCTCAGCACCCTCCTCGCCTCCTCTGGGCTATACCACGCCCTCTGGCGCTCGTGCGACTCGTCCCTGGGGTCAGTACTCCGTGGCTGTCACATATCTCCGCGCCTCACTCACCAGTTGGGCAGGAGGTCGGACTCGGACTCTAGTCTCACGGCGTGGACGTGCCATACTGCTGCTTTCTGCTTTCCCTTCGATGGCATGGAGAACTGGAGGAGCTGGGGCGATATTGCATCGGGGCGAAGTTGTGCAGGGACGGGGATGCCAGCTGAAGTCAGACATGGCCACATCACCGACCCACCCTCCTCGTGCGCTTCTCGAGCTGCTGCTAGTCCTGACGACTCTTTCTTCTCCACGCCGCCTTTGGGAACTGTAAGAACACACAGCAGTAGCAGTAGCAGTTGCAATGGTCAGACCAACCATGATCCCAGTGTCAGTATCACATCTCTTCGACCCAACCTGGCTGCGTACAGATCCATAGCCCTTGATGCTTCCTGCTCGTCACCAGCAGCACACGCCCCGTCGACGGGCAGTGCACCACCGCGACGCCGACGGCGCGCGCCTTCCCATCGACCTCCTTGGACCCCGTTGGTGACATCTCGAGAGCAGACGAGTCGATGTCGATATACCCTCGATGGGATGAACGTGGATCGATCGAGGGACGGCGACCGATGAGCGCGGTCCGTGTTATCCGGTACCCGGTGATTAGTAGCTCTGATTACAAATGTCAGATCTGATTAGGACTGTGATCTGAGCTGATTAGGACTGCCGGCTAATGCGCCGACGCGGTACGACGGACGTCACGGGAGGCAAACGATGTCTCGCTATGAGATCGATGTCTTAAGTCTTGTTGTCTTGTCTGTTCTGCTTCTGTCTTGTCTTCTGCGTCGTCTCTTTTTACCGTCGAGCGAGGACAGGGCTTTGGGTTTGGTCGTGTGCGAATACGCTGTCAAAGCGTGCAAGCGAGAAGGAGTACACCTCGTTCGACGAATAGGACCCAACGACTGCCTCATCAACACACCCACCGGGCCACTCGACGACGTGCTGCGGTGCAACGAGGGATACTAGGCTAGGCCTGCTGGAGACTCGCACGGTCGCTGTTGCTGACATCGCCGTGGAGTAGTTACTTTGTACGGCTACAGCAGCCGCTGCATTAGTCGCTACGGCAGTCGCTACGCTCCTGCTGCAGCTCCTGCTGCAGCCCCTGTTGCTCACAGCGCCCGCTACAGCGGTCGCTTCGCTCCTGCTGCAGCGCGATGATCGACCACATCCTCGGCCGCCCCTCCCCTACCATCCGCCGCTCCGAAATCTTCCTCGTCCTCTTCTTCTGGCTATGGCGGCTGTACAAGGGCGACGGGTCCGCGATGCGCACGGGCGAGCTGCGGCGGCGTAGGATCTCGCCCGACCCGCGGCTGCGATCCGTAGCAGCACATCGGCACAAGGCCTGGTGGCGGCGGGTGTGGGCGTTCCTTGTTGCGCGGCGGTCGGGCTTTGCCTGGATGACGAGGTTGAACGAGCGTCTGAGTGGGTGCTAGCACAGGGCACAGAACAGGTGCTGACGACACAGAGTATTTCACGCCCTACCAGCTGATCATGGGGACACTGACGATGGTGTTTGCGCTGCGGCATCTGGACGACTTGTTAGGGATCTCGGGTGAGTGGGGAGTTTGGGTAGAGATTGGTTGTGGACGATCTGGTCGTTGTGTGCTGTGCTGACGCCAGGTCCCGAGCCATTAGCGAAGATGGTGTGTAGAAGGAGCATGGTATGGCGGCACTGACCGCAGTACTCTAGATCGTACTACAGGGCGACATACATCAACACTGCATTGGACGCCGGGTTTGCGTCGGCAATGACGGTGCGGCCGAAGTGGGCGAAGGACATCTGCAGTGTGTTGTTCTCCGTGTACTACCTTGTGTGGGCGACGGAGGGGGATGAGGTGGTGAGTATGAGTGTGGCGCCAGGTGCTGGCGCGGCGGGGTGTGGCACTGCGTTTGAGTATTGGCGACATGATCACTACTATGTTGGCCTGCTGCTCCTATCCATGATATGGCGCATGGCACTGCCTGTGATGCTCCAGAGACTAGAGCTTAGGAAGTAAGGTTCGCGGCACTAGCTACGATCATCTTCAAAGCCTTGTTGTCGACATCATCCATGGCACTATGACTAAGTCCTTTTTTGCATTTCTCTATGCTTCTGCTGCTGTCCACGTCTCAGCTTGCAAACGTCTGTGGTTATGACGAAATTATGGCCTTGGCACGGTCTTTGGCGCTGGCACTGTCTTTGGCGCTGGCACTGTCTTTGGCAGCGGCTGTGGCACAAGCTCTGCATTGTTTCGGCTCTGCTCATGGACACTGCGATACTGAATGGCTTAGTCTACGCTTCATCAGAACTCGCTGACATCAGCTCCGTCGTTACCGCGCACTATGCAACGTCGAGATGCTCCGCACAACCTGGGAGAAGACAAGCAATCCCTACGTGAGTCAACCCCTTGCTTGCCGTCTGCAGCCCGCTCACGACAGCTCCGCTTTCTCGGGCGCCACTTCCGCGTCGCAGTCCCGATAGTCCGCTACGTCTACATCCCGCGTCCCAAGACCTCCTCGCGTGCCCATCTCCCGCCCGTCAAGGCGATGCTCTTCTTCGACGGGCCCGAGTCCGAGTTCCAGAAGGCGACGGAACTCGTCCTCGACTTCCCTGGCGGCGGGTTCATCTCCATGGGCCCCGAGCACCACGAGGAGCGCCTGCGTATATGGGCGAAGCGGACGCACAAGCCGATCCTCAGTATCGACTACGGCAAGGCGCCGGAGTGTAAGCGGGCAGAGGTGATAGAGCTGACAAACGAGATCCGTATCCATGGGCGATTGAAGAGGGCATTGATGCGTATCGCACTGTGACTGATTCGAATGGCGAGATCTTGGGTATCAAGAGCGGGAAGCTGTCTGTTGTCTTGACTGGTGACTCTGCGTAAGTGCGCCACTCTAGCTCCTGCTAACGTCCAGCGGAGGCAACATCTGCACGACCATCATGAACCGCATCCTCGAACACCACAAGAGCATCAAGCGCCCCGTAGCCATCATCCTCGCCTACCCCGCCCTCGACTTCAACTACACCTCGTGGATGTCGCCCGCGAACCTCAAGGTGCTCCAGACAGAACAGTCCGAGGTACACATCCCGGGCCTCCTCCACGGCAAAGACCACATGCGGCACGCTGCGCCGCTCAGCGTCGTCGACGACGTGCGCCGCCCCAAGTCCTCTTCCCGCTCCCGCTCTTCCTCGCGCACACGCTCGCGCAAGAGCTGGGCAGGCAACCTCGCCGACAAGCTCGGCATCACCATGACGCCGACGGTGCAGCAGTCGTCCAAGAGCGTGCCGCAGAGCCCGTCGACGCCGTACAAGAAGCCGCGAAGGGCAGAGTCGGGCTGGTTCGCGTCGCGCGAGGAGGCGGGCGACTCGTCAGCGGCGGAGGAGATGATCTCCGACACGTCGGACTCTGACTCTGACTCGGACGACTACTTTGGCAGTGCGGGGGACGGCAGGAGCGATGCGGAGAAGTCGCTGATGATGCGGGTCAAGACGCCTGGTGTCCATGCCGACGAGCAGTTCACCGACGGGATTCTGAACACGTCGCCGGAGCGGGTGGATGAGGCGGTACAGGAGAAGCGGAGGAGGACGAAGATTGGCACCAGGTTGACCATGACGAGTCGGGTGGGGTACTTCCAGGACCGTATAATCACGCCGAGCATGGTGAGTGTGACTTCGACTCTTTGTTTCCTCTTGGTGATATGAGTTGCCTCTCGCTGACCGCAGATGCGCGCAATGGCCATTCTGTACATCGGTCCCCAGGCCGTGCCCGACTTCCAGTCAGACTACTACATCTCCCCCATACTCTCCCCACCACACCTGCTCGCGCAGTTCCCGCCCGTGTTCCTCATCTGCGGCGAGCGCGACCCGTTCGTCGACGACACGGTCGTGCTCGCCGGTAAGCTGCGGGAAGCGAAGCGCGCACGCCGAGCACAGGCAGCCGAGGCGGCCTCTTCTCCGCAACAGCCGGGCGGTCCCAACGAGCAGGCCGCGGACGCCATCCTCAACGAGACAGAAGAGGACTGGGTACAGATGCGCATCATTGAAGGCTGGGGCCACGGGTTCATGCAGATGACCGCGCTCATGAAGGAGGTCCACTCCGTGCTCGTCGAGATGGCCGACTGGATTGACGAGACGTTTGAAGCTCACCGTCAAGCCGAGCTCGGTCCCGACGATATCGCCGCCGCCCGCGCGACAACCAATCCCGCCTCCCTGCCCACCGACGAGCTCGCCTCGCCGGTCAAATCGCGCCACGTGAAGCCCGCACGGGAGTACACCCTCAACCCCTCGCGCAAGCCCCTCGGCGACGCGGACCTCGGCGGTGGCCTCAGCTTCGGCGGGGACGAGGAGGACGACTCTGGCGGGGACAACATCGTCACCTTCACGCCGAAAACGAAGAAGCGCACTCCGCCGCCGTCACTCCGTCCTGGTCTGCTGCTCCGCCGCTCATCCGCCCAGATCCCGCGGAACAACTCGGCCCCCAAGTTCGACGAGGAGGACTTTTCGGGCTCGTCAGGCGAGGTGCTGGAGACCCCGCCGGACCAGCAGCAGCCCGTCGCCCTCCCGTCGACGCCGTACCAGCCGAAGGGGACGGCGACGTTTGGTCTGTTCTCGCGTCCAGCTGCGCCGCGTGCTGCGGTCGGCAAGTCCCCCGCCACGTCGTTGTATGGTGCAGGTGGGGGACCAGTGCGTCGGTCCTCGGCTACAGGGACGTCGAGTGCGACCCCGATCTCGTCGCGGTCGACTACGCCTCCTGGGACGCAGGAGAAGGGCACGACGGTGACACACGCGCCGAGGCCGCTACATAATCCGCTCGTCAAGGCTGCTGTGGACCGTGCGGCGCGCGCGGCGTCACCGGCCCTCGCGGCGGCAGGCTTCGTGCCCCAGTCGGTTACGTCTGTGTCTGAGGCGGAGCTGTTCCGCCGGCGCAGGGCGGAGGCTGTCGAGGGGATTGGTGGTGACGAAGGGGAGCGGAGGTGATCCTGGAGAACGTCGCCGTTGGGAACGTTTTGGGTGGGGTCGGCCAGCAGAGGAGAGGGTGCATCGCGTTGTAGATTGTCCATGCATGTCTGATGGATTGTACTGGCAGATAAGTTACTGCATTGGAGCAAAGTCTAGAATGAAAGGAAAGACGGATCTCGACTTTCATCTGGCCGTGTTCATTGCCGTCCGCTATGAATGGACATGAGCGTTGAGCAAGAGAAGTCACCACAACCATGAACGCTTCACAACCAGCACGTCTCAACTCAATCCTCACGTCTGGTTGACTTCTATCCCTCATGCTCGAACGTGGATGTCGTTGTCTTCACCTCGGTCGCTCGCAGCACGTTATCATAGTCATACCGTCGCAGTTATCGCGCCAAACGCCTCTGTATGGCTTCCCAGGGGTACACGAGTCTTGAGAGCATTGACATTCCGGTAGCCTCGGATGGTTCTGTTTTAGCGTTACTGCGTCGCGCTCAACGGTCAGTGATCTCAGTCCCCTGCCTCCGGAGGCTCGGCCAAACATGCACAAAGTAACATCACATCTATTTTCGCGACGCATTCTTGTAGATGAACAGCCCGGCCAACGCGAGGGAGTAGCCTGCCGTTAGCACTTGAATGAGTTTTCTGCTCACCAAACAACTGCGTCGCCGTAATGGGGCTCCCAAACATTATCACACTCGCCGAGATCAGCAAGATGTCCTTGAACACCCCGGCCAGCGTGAGCGTCAGCCCACTCGACGCGCTGATGAGGAAGACGGCCGCCACATTCAGGCAGAACGCCACAGCCGCATTCGAGATCATGATCAGCGGGCCGATGCGCACCATCTCGCGGAAGGGCGCGAGGCCCTCGGTGAACGGGAGGAAGCAGGCGTTGATGAAGGAGCAGAGGGGCGCGTAGTAGTGGAGTGAGACCAGGGGGTCCATCTGGGGTCAGCCTACGTTGCGCATCGGGAATGAAAGTGAGCAAGCGCACCTTGAGGCCTTGTAGGAGGACCTGGATCATCACCAGGCGTCTGGGGTCAGTCTTAGCACAAATGGTAGGACCTAGAATGGGCATGAAACGCCCATGCAGCTACGCACGAGGACTCAAACTGACTGTCAGCTCCACCCAGTAATCGGTTACGGCGCCACACTCACGATCACAGCGCTTGACTGGCACAGGAAGCCGAACATGCTGAAGTTGATCTCGCCATAGGCGGCTGGGGTTCAGCGATGCCAGTGATTTGGCATGGGGCAAGACGACATACCTAGTGCGCAGCCGACGGAGATGAGCTGTTGGTCAGCATGTCCATATACAAGTTGCAGAATCTTTCTGAAAATATTCTGGCATGATACTCACGATGACGATGGCCAACAACTTCCTGTTCAACGCCTGGATCCCAAAGAGCGCCGAGATGATCACGATGGACACAGGAGTGAAAGCCTTGAGCATCTGGATGAACGCCACACTCAGACTAGACGTCAGCAGCACGCCTTCAGTCCACGCACGTGAGGTACGCCGTGTTGCTCAATATCAACGAGCCAGAAAACAGGACTGCCACTGGGACAATGCGCTTGATATAGATATCTCTCTGGCATGTCAGTATGGTCCAATCGCCTCGCCTCACAGTCATCTCCACCGTATCCAACCCGTCCATCAAGTGGGTCGTTAGCCGGAGAATGCGCGTCCCCAACGCCTGGGGTCAGCAATGTCAGTATATTTACCTCACCGCTCCTCCCAGGTGGAATGATGTGCTACGTCGTTAGTACTACACTCGCATGTCTGCTCCTCAGGCGACACACATAAAGATGGGCTGTCGTCAGCGCGCAGCCCTCTCGCCCATCAAACTACTCACATATGGGAAGTTGAGGTTGGCATAGAGGTACTCTGCCGGTCAGCCGTCATAGTCGCTCGACCCTGCCACCTGCCATCTGCCACCTGCAACTCACTGTTGTAGATGATGACCGCCGAGGAGAGCGTGATCCAAATAGGGACTGCTGTCAGCTGTCCAGCCATGCCGAGGGAGGGACAGAGCATGAGAAGGCATTCGAAGAGTTGAATGAGAAGAGCAAGGTCGATAGGGAGTTGTGAAAAGGACGAGGAAGGTGCACCGGACAGACATGAACACAGGGAAGGTGAATTCCAACACCTCCCATCCCTTCACATGTCCTTCATTCTCCTTCACATTACGCACTGATGATCGCGGCGCTCAATCGCGGCTTGTTAGACCTCGTGTCCAGCTCGCTCCCCTTGCCAGACAGCGGCTGTGGTCAGCTTCGGCCTCTAGGACCAGGTGCTGCTGCTCGCCCCAGCTGGGACCCACCATCCTGCCATCCCGGGACGGCGACCTTGTGCGCTTCTCAGAGCCGTTGTACAGGCTCTGGATTGGGGACGCCTTCTCGTTGACGGGGCTGGGGGACGGCGAGTGCGTTGGAAGGAGGGTGGGTTGTGACATGGCTGAAGCGAGGGGGGAAGGGTATCGCTACTGTCGAGGACTGCAGGTATGTGAGTCCAGTTGCTGACTGCAAAGTCGTCAAGGTTTTGTACGGGTGGAGAGGGGATGCCACCTCTACCCAGCTGTCGAACAAGGCCGGTTGAGCTCGAACGAGTGCTAATCTGTCGGTCTGCAGCGCGCCTTTGACCAGCTCTGAGATCAGCGATGACCCCCTTCCAGCAAGCTCGAGCGACAGTGAGGAGGATACAACACTCACCGCCGACCTCTCGACTCCCTGTCTACACGTTTCGACTGGTGCCTCTTGAGAGCAATGACCGAGCAGTCGACGGTCAAGCGCTTTAAGGTTCACAAGTCAACCACGTTCCGCGGACCAGAGCTCCTCGTCCCGGCTGTGCAGCAAGCAGTAACAGGATCAAAACAGTTCCTTCTCGCACCGATGTCGACTTCGCGCAACACTCAATGCTCGTCCTCGCACGTGTGGACACTTCTTGTTGAGTACTGAGCTATCACAACAACGCTACGGCTACCCTCGCCGTGCTCCCCCACACACCCCTCCCCGCTCCCCGCTCCCCGCTCCTCGCCATGTCCGTCAACTCTCCGCCCTACGCGCCGCGCCGCGATCGCCAGCTAGGCACGTCCCTGCCGCCATCGATAATGAGTGCGGCTGAATTGCTCACGTGGAGAGCGTCGGAGATGACCAGGTGGTCGACGAGCCATGCGCGCTCGGCGTGAGCGTAGCGTGGTGGCCACGCCGAGTGTCTGAGGCAAATCGCCTCGGACATCTTTCGAGGGAGCGCCATTTTGTCGGGCCCGAAGAGAGAGATGTACGCGCGCGAAGTGCTTCTGATTGACGACGTCGCGAGATTGTGATTCTTGGCGCAGTACTTCGGCGACCCGGCGAAAGTTGAGGAGCTGTTGCGCGGTCTGGGTGACCAGATTGACCTGAGCCCTTCAATTGCTCTTCGTTACCCAAGGGCAATACCGGCAGCTGAGGCGACTTATACCGACTGCAACGACACGGGGATACCGTTACTTTGCCACTATGTCTGCGACGGACGCGTTCTCAGTGAGTAAAAGGCGGAGCCGGGCGCTTGAAGACTAGTAGGCAGAGCTGACCCAAGCCCGTGGCCGCGTTCATCGCGCTGCGTGAGACTCTCGAGGCAGGCATCATCAGTGAGGACGACCCGACGCTGTGGCGTGCTTAGTGCTGATGATAGTCGCCGTGCTGCTCGGCTTCATCGACCAGATCATTCCTGAGCACCCCCATTCGCACCAACATACCCAGCTACCCGAGGCGAACTCCTCTCGCACTGAGCTGCTGCAGCGCCGAGCGAGTGCAGATGGTGGCGACTCGGCATACTCGACGTTCGACAGGCCGCGCACGCTGAGCTCGAGCAGGCCGCCAGCTATCCCACCACAGCTGCTCTCCCCGGCCATCTCTACTCGCACACTCGATGACTCCGAGATCAGCGATGACGAAGGGCTGTCGGAGAGCAATGGTGCCCCGAAGCCCCCGTTCGATCGGGCGGCGACTGTGCGCTCACTCAAGATGCAGGTGTGGAGTGGCGCCTTGCTCGGTCTGGCTGCTGCGACGGCCGTGGGAGCGGTGTTTCTCTATGTTGTGAGTAACGGCCGGACTGGATCCCAACTGTCACAGTTTTACTACTCTGTGTCAACCATGATGTCTAACCCTCCTCGACTACCCCTCGCTCCCGCTGACACCAGTTCTACGCCTTCGCCCACGACTTGTGGCAAGAAGCCGAGAACCTGTGGGAGGGCATCTTCTGTGGCATCGCTAGCATCATGTAAGTGACAACCCAGGCTCCCGCTCACCCCAGCATCCTCGCTATGGGCCTGGCGTTCCTCCGCCTCCCACACGCGCGCATTAAGTGGCGCCTGAAGCTCCTCTCGGCAGTCGAGGATGTCGCCGGCGTGAGCGACCACAAGGCCGTGAGCCGCGCGCGCCGTCGCCACAAGATGCGTGCCCGTGCCGCGCGCGGGTGGATCCTCTTCGGCCTCCCGTTCATCACCGTCCTCCGTGAGGGCCTCGAGGGCGTTGTGTTCCTCGGCGGCATCGGCATGACCGGGTCAGCAATGGGCATCTTCCTCGGCGCACTGACTGGTTTCGCCATCGGCGGCGCACTCGCCTACTTCCTCTTCTCGCGGTCCGAGACTATGTCCCTCCGCCACTTCACGGTCTTCTCCACCATCCTCCTGTTCGTCATGGGCTCGGGACTCGCGTCGCGCTCCGCGTACGGTCTCGAGAGGCAGTACTTCATCAATGGGGTTGGCGCCGCCGCCGCCGAGTCGGGCGACGGTCCAGGATCGTTCCGTGTTGCTGGGAACCTGTGGAAATTCATGTGGGGCAACCCCGAGCCCGGGCACGAGGGGTATGCGGGTATCTGGCAGATCTTGCAGAGTCTCGTCGGGTGGAACAATATCGGCACCGTATGGACCGTGGGGACGTACTGCGCGTACTGGTATGTCATTATCGGGACGCTCGTGTACATGAAGTACAAGGAGGGGCGGACGGCGGTGTTCGGGCGGCTGTCGAAGCGGGGGTGGGAGCTGGAGAAGTCGCGGCGCAGGGCGAGGGGCGAGGAGGGCGAGGAGGAGGGATTGTTGGCGCCGATAGCTGAGGGGGAGGGGGAGGGGGAGGGGGATAGGGGCGAGGGGTCCAGCTCTCGCGCCAGCGAGCAGCGATAGCACAGGCGATAGCATCACCATCACTGTTAACTCATTGTGGATACCGTCGTAGAGCGCACGAGACATGTACATAGCCGGCAGGAGACATATAGTACCATGTTTGTAGCATCCAAATCAATCATGCGTGTGAATTAGCCCTAGAAGCATCTCCACGAAACCCTCTGATTCTAGTATGCGAACAGCCATGGACCCTATCAGTTTTCAACCACACTTGGAAGCAGCGCAAACAGCTGCGTCTTTGACGTCCAGTCCTCGTAAGTCGTACATATGTCTACTACTCTACATAGTGAAAGGGGTATCAGAACTACGAGTCAGCACGTGCCTTTATAGAGATCTCGCGTCGCGACTCACCCGGATTTGGTACGATCCATTCGACTTTGTCAGGTATCGCACCCACTTGACCGAGTTGGCTGGAGTCAGCTGCTGTCATGCTATGCTACTCACCGCCGCTCTTCTCGAACACTTTGAGGTATCGCACTAACAACCCAGACGCCGTGAACATCACCACTGCGGTCAGCCAAGTCTATCCTGCTCGACCCACCTGAGAAGTCAATTTCGATCGGTGGCCGTGACCACGCCTGCCCTGTTGTTGTTGTGCCGCGTGTTGCTTCGGCCGTGAGAGTGCATTCTTGTTGTCCTTGGAGTTTTGGGATCCTGGTCTGTCAGCCATACCCATGTGCATAGACCGGCCACACCGCTCGAACAAGGCTAGGTCATGATGAACCTCATACTCACTTCCAGACGATAAAGTTATCTGACGGCACATACTTCGCCTTGCCTACTCCAACCTTGACGTCCGCTTTTGTGGTGTTTAGCGGCGTCGGGATCTTCACCACGATGTTGTTCGCATTCAGCTTCGAGTCGAAGCTCGCCCTTAGGTGGATGGTGTACTCCACTCTCGACTTTGACGGCTCCGTCACATGCGTCTGCAACCTGATCGGGAGATTGATGTTGCTCGTCGCCCGATATCGCATCAGCTCAAACTCGCCATCTGGCGGGATGAAGCTGATTGACCGGTCCGAGTCAAACTTGCCCAGCCGCACACATTGGTGGAACTGGCAGTCATCCAACTCCACCGCGTTGTCGATCTTGGTCGTCTGCTGATTCCCTCGTTTGTCCAGCACGAGCTTGTCGTTCAACCCGAACTTGCACTCTGGCATGCCACTGAGGTACGCCCGCATGAGAATCTGCCCGTCGACGTCCGCGCGCAGCACGGCGCCGTCCTTGCTCATCAACATGTTCACTGTCTCAATCACGTCCACAAACGCCTCGTTCTTCTTATACTTGACATCCGCACGGCGCCACGACGTCGCGCCCGTCGCCTGGATCGTGATCTTGGACGAGTCCTCGCGCACCGCCATCTCCGACTTGATCCCCTCGGTCGTAATGTACATCTTGAGCGTGTCGATCTCCGAGTTCTGCGGGAAGCCAAAGTCGAGGATCTCGTCGAGCAGCTCATAGATGAGGATAAAGTTGCTCTTGACGCTTTCTTCGTCCAGTTTGCCAAAGTAGCTCCTGCAGATCTGGATGAAGCGGTACAGAAACTCGAACACAAGCGCCGCCGAGGCGTTGCACCTAAGTCATCAGCCTCCCTCCTCGTCCCGGTGCTCACTTTGTCACGCCGACGACGAAAACATTGTTCACCCGCACATGGAAGAAGGACGTCGAGCCCAGCGTAATAATCGGGGAGCGCACATCGGGGTTCGAGATCACCTGGATCCGGAAGACATCTGCTATTGACCGTCTGTTGTCAGTGCTGTATTTATCGCCCGTCCGGCGGACCACCACCCGTCCTACTCACTTTAGGTCTGGTCGAAACAGCCTAGAAATAAGGACCTGGCATCAGCAGCGTCCCTAGCAACCTCTCTGCATCCCATCGCCGGATCTCACCTCGCCTTTCTGATTGAAGATGAAGAATGCCTAGGTATCAGCGAGGTCCCTTCGATGTCTCATGCCCCCTCCCCTCTCTCCCACCCACCGAAATCATTCTCGCCGTGGCCCCCGCTGGCGCCGAAACTGCTATCCCTGCGCTGCAATGCGAGTCGCGCGCCGATACAACAGTCGATAGTAGTCGATAGCAGATAGTCAGTCCTCAACAACATCGCTCGCGATCGCGACAACGTCACTCACGACCGACGCGTTCGACCTCGCCGACACGTCATTTCCGTCGATCCGTGATACTCGCCGAGATTGTTTCTTGACTTTGTCCGTCAGCAGACGACCTTTTCGAGTCAACAGCCGCAGCGACAACTCGCACTCTGCTCATCACGACGGACGCCGAAGCCCCACGCACGACGCCGCCGACGACCCCGAACGTGGTGTATGCTACGCCGCGCGCTTGTCACTTCAAAACAGCTCGCACACTGCTCTACATCGAGCTCGGTCTCGAGAACGACATTAGGTCCTTACGCAAGACCGCTACAGCTTCATTTGCCACTGCTATACCCCTCGCACACTTTGCACAGCTCGAGGATAATGTCTGCACAGGAGGCTGCGGCTCCCAAGGCTGAGGCCGCGGCGCCAGCTAGCGCCTCAGCGTCGGGCTCGACCACCCCTGCTACTGAGGGCACCTCGAAGAGCGCCGGTGAGTGGCTGCTTGTGTAGCGCGTACCAATCGATAAGTAATGCTGACTTGTAGCCAAGAAGGAGGCGAAGCGTTTGGAGAAGCTGGCCAAGCAGGCAGCCAAGCAGGCGACCGCTGCTGCTGCTCCGGCCGCGCCAAAGAAGGAGAAGAAGGAGAAGGAGAAGAAGGTCGAGCAGCCGGCGGAGGAATGGGTCAACACCACCCCTCCAGGCGAGAAGAAGGGTGAGTAACAGTTCCGAGCATGAGTGCAGCGCTTTACTAGAAGCATATTGCCCAACATACTGTGTCCCCATTGTGCTGACGTGTCAGATGTGTCCGGTGACCTTCCCGCTGGCGGCTACGACCCAACCAAGGTCGAGGCCGCTCACTACGACTGGTGGGACAAGCAGGGCTTCTTCGAGCCCCGGTACAAGCCCGACGGCACCCCACTCGACAAGGGCACCTTCTCGATGGCATTCCCTCCCCCCAACGTCACCGGCAACCTGCACATCGGCCACGCGCTCACCGTTTCGATCCAGGACGCTCTCATCCGTTGGAAGCGTATGCAGGGCTACACCACTGTCTTCGTCCCCGGCTACGACCACGCTGGTATTGCGACCCAGGCGGTCGTCGAGGCGCGCCTCGTTAAGACCGAGGGCCACACAAGACACTACTACGGCCGCGAGAAGTTCCTTGAGAAGGTCTGGGAGTGGAAGGACCAGTACCAGGCCAACATCACGAACCAGATGCGCCGCCTCGGAGGCTCGTTCTCCTGGGACCGCGTCGCCTTCACTATGAACGAGAACCTCTCCGAAGCGGTCAAGGAGGCGTTCTGCACCCTGCACGAGCGCGGACTCATCTACCGTGCCAACCGCCTCGTCAACTGGTGCTGCTACCTCAACACCTCGCTGTCCAACCTTGAGGTCGACTCGAAGGAGCTCACCGGGCGTACACTGATGAACGTCAAGGGCTACGACATCAAGGAGAAGTTTGAGTTCGGTGTCATCACCTCGTTCAAGTACCCGATCGAGAACTCTGACGAGTTCATCGTCGTGGCCACTACCCGTCCCGAGACCATGCTGGGAGATACCGCTGTCGCCGTCCACCCCGACGACGAGCGCTACAAGCACCTGCACGGCAAGTTTGTCATCCACCCCTTCAACGGCCGCCGCATCCCCATTGTTACAGACGCGATCACCGTGGACATGGAGTTTGGTACCGGTGCGGTCAAGATCACCCCGGCCCACGACCCGAACGACTTTGAGTGTGCGCAGCGCAATAACCTCGAGTTCATCAGCCTGATGAACGACGACGGCACGTACAACGAGAACGCCGCGCCGTTCGCCGGCATGAAGCGCTTCCACGTCAGGAACGCCGTCATCGACGCGCTCAAGGAGAAGGGCCTCTACGTCGGCCAGGAGGACAACGCCATGCAGATCCCCATCTGCTCGCGCTCGGGCGACGTCGTCGAGTCGATCATGAAGCCCCAGTGGTGGGTCAGCTGCAAGCCCATGGCGGAGGAGGTGCTGCAGCGCACCGAAGCTGGCGAGCTGCTCATCAAGCCGTCGTCGATCGCCAAGGACTGGACACGCTGGATGGAGAACATGCAGGACTGGTGCATCTCGCGCCAGCTGTGGTGGGGCCACCGCTGCCCTGCGTACCTGATGCAGTTTGAGGGCGAGGCGGCTGACTCGTCCGAGGCGAAGAACTGGATCGTCGCAAGGTCCGAGGAGGAGGCCAAGGTGGAGGCGGACAAGCGCGCCAACGGCCGCAAGTACACCCTCCAGCAGGACGAGGATGTGCTCGACACCTGGTTCTCGTCTGGCCTCTGGCCATTCTCCACCATGGGCTGGCCGAAGCAGACGCCCGACCTGGCCAACTTCTACCCCAACTCGATCCTCGAGACTGGATGGGACATTCTCTTCTTCTGGGTCGCGCGCATGGCCTTCTTCGGCACCCAGCTCACTGGCCAGATGCCGTTCAAGGAGGTGTACTGCCACCCGATGGTGCGCGACGCCTGGGGACGCAAGATGTCCAAGTCGACGGGTAACGTCATCGACCCGCTCGATGTCATCACCGGCCAGACACTCGAGAAGCTGCACAACGACCTGCGCACCGGCAACCTGCCTGAGCGGGAGATCAAGAAGGCCGAGGACGGCCAGAAGAAGCTCTTCCCCAAGGGCATCCCGCAGTGCGGCACCGACGCGCTCCGCTTCACGCTCTGCAACCTCACCTCTGGCGGCCGCGACATCAACCTCGAGATCAGCCGTGTCGAGGGCTACCGCAAGTTCTGCAACAAGCTCTGGAACGCGACCAAGTTTGCTCTCTTCCGCCTCGACCTTGTCGACCTCGAGGGCAAGCGCCTCCCTTCCACCTTCACCCCGCGCGACTCGCCCAAGCCCACAGGTCAGGAGAGCATCGCGGAGAAGTGGCTGCTGCACCGCCTCAACCAGGCCGCGGCGACCATCAACCGCGCGCTCGAGAACCGCGACTTCTCCGACGCGTCCACGGCCGCGTACCGCTTCTTCCTGAACGACTTCTGTGACATCTTCATCGAGGCGACCAAGCCGCTCTTCGAGGCCAACACCGACTCGCCGGAGAAGGTGTCTGCCCAGAACACGCTGTACACCGCGCTCGACGGCGGCCTGCGCCTCTTCCACCCGTTCATGCCGTACGTCACCGAGGACCTGTGGCAGCGTCTCCCGCGCCGCGCCGGCGACGACACGCCGTCGATCATGCTCGCGTCGTTCCCCGAGGAGTCGCCCGACTTGAACTTCCCCGAGGCAGAGGCGGACTTTGACCTCGTCAACGAGTGTATCCGTGCGGCGCGCTCCGTTGCCGGTCTGTACAACCTCCCCACGAACGGCAAGACGCTCGAGGACAAGATCACGGTCATCGTGCAGGCGAAGAAGGAGGAGCAGCGCAAGATGCTCGAGTCACAGGCGTCCATCATCGTCGCGCTCACCAAGGGCGCGGGCCAGGCCAAGTTTGTGTCCGAGGACGCCGAGGTGCCCCCCGGCTGCGGAACCGAGACGGTCAACGCACATGTCAACATCCACATCCCCGTACAGGGCAAGGTCGACGCCGCGGCTGAGATCTCCAAGCTCGAGAAGAAGCAGGCGCTCGCCGAGTCGAGCAGGGAGAAGATCGTCAAGGTGACGAAGCAGGCCAACTACGAGACGGCCGTGCGCGAGGAGGTGCGTGCGCAGAACGCCGAGAAGCTCGACAAGTTCGAGTCGGAGATCGAGGCGATCAGGCTGGGCATTGAGCGGTTCAGGGGGTTGCTCTAGACTAGAGCGTAGAGGTAGAGCAGATGCATCGCAATACAGTATATGGTACTCGAACAGAGCTCGTTGCCAGCAGGCGAGGAGTGGTCTAGTTACGACCAACAATTATCTCAGGTCCTTGACTGACCAGAGCTTAATGTATGTACAGGTACCGTTGGAATGATCACTGTACTGTGACTGATTTGACAACGGCTTCTCTGAATTTGTCGTCGGACAACATGTCACTTCTCACGCCCATAAGCTTGCAGTAGAGCGAGGACCACCAACGCATACAGTACCTCCGATATACTGTGCATATTGTCTAAAGGCTGACGGAGGTGAGTCCCAGCGAGGATTGTGTGGGTACTTTCTCGCAACGAAGGACATTCAGAAACTGATTTTCCAGTATGTACAGTATTTGATAACTCACTCACTCCTGTACTGTTCATGTCTTGTCGCTGTTCCCAGGAGACTGTCACACAGAGGCTCGAGTTCTGTATTCTGAGTGCACTCAAACAGGATACGGCCGATGCGACCACTCAATTCCTGGTATGCAAACAGACAGTAATGACTGCAGAAGTATACGATACATACTATCGTGGGAGCAAGACGCCTCTCAAGTGATAGTGTCACCGACTGCCTATAAGTCGAACTCTCTTCGACCATACGGACATACAGTACGTTTTCGGCCAATTCGCGAGCCATGGACACAGGGCCTCAAACATGATAACATGTAGAAGATGAGCTTGACCAGCTTGGGTTTAGCCGCGGCTTAGTTGCTTCGAATTGCTGCCCAGTCTGCCGCACCAGACTCGTGAACGTGACTGAATCCGCTGCTCGACAGATGGCAGAACCATTAATGCAGAGCCTCAGTGAGACGCGAGCGAGAGAGCGAGCGTCCATCACACTATCCCAACGTGAAGAACAGCAGTAGTGACTCAACATGTCGACAATGCATGCTGCCTGTAAGCATTGATTGGACGGGCGTTCTTCTCGGCTGTACAGTACATCCAGTATCAGAGGAATTGTACAGTATTCCGTACTTCGCATGTCATTGTACAGTAGCATACACCGACCTCCTGTAGTGACATTGTCATGTACAGTATTGTATATCCAGGCAATGAACTCACGATTCAGTCAACTTGTTCCCTCGCCAGGATGCCAGCCCGGACACTCCAACTGCCAACAATGTTCATCCGTTTCAACGCTTGTCGACGAAAGGAACACCACAACCGGTGGCACACTCATTCCAACACTGCCACTCTCACCCCGACAAACCCATGAGAACGTTCTCAGCGGTCACCAAGCCCAGTCACAACAGCCACAAAGCGGTGCTCACTACCTGAACTACCTGACTACCACTTGGTCAGATTCGTCACCAATTCTGGTGTCTGCAGTAGCCTCCATACCACACCGGAATCACCACTACGGCTCCCCGATAATCCACACACGGCCCAGCAACTCGGGTAGCCTCATACAGCCGAGCGCTGTGCCGAGGGTAGAAGGGGCACAGACCCAGAGTGATGAAGACATCTGTAATGCGGGCAACTCGGGGAACAGTACAGTATGTAGGTTAAAATCCCACAGCGCTGTGAGGAGCTGCTGAAAGTCACCAATCGATTCCATCAGTGGTTGTGCCGTATCCAGATAATCATGTGACAGCGATGTGCCATTGTTTCTACAGAAACTCTTGCCCACCACAAGTCGTGCGTGCTACAATCAACCTCCAGCACCCCGGAGGTGCTGCTGTCTGTGCTCTGCCTCCCCCTCCCTCGGACTCCCTCTGCCCGCCATCAGCGCCACTGTACAGCACACACCAGCGTTACCTCCATGGGCACAGCTGTACACCCGCAGGGCCACATTCCACCACCGCCGCCGGGAACCGAGTAAGCCAAGGTGTTGTGTGGTGTTTGTGATGCCGTCGAGGGTGCTTCTGATGTGTTTCTGGACCGGGACGCGGGGTGGACTAGGCAGCTACGACGATGTGAGGTTTCGATGCTGCTGGCCTTGAGGTCACCATAGCACCTCTCCCACCCCGTTCCCCTCCCCCTCCTCCCTCTGACTTCGACCTCCTTACCACCCTCCCTTCTCCCCCCCCCCCTTCACCCCTCCCCTCCCCATGCATCCCATCCGATGCACTCTCCTCGTCACATCAGAAATGCACGTACCTTTTACCCGCATTCATTCCATCGATCGATTCCAGCGCCACTTTGCCACATGCACAGGCACAGACGCGGAGACCCCGCACACGAAGTTTCGAGGCCATCTGTCCAAAATTCACTCGTCGTCGTCGATTCTGCCCTTTGGAGCATCCAAGTTGTGATATCCTGATCTCTGCCTCAACGCAGACACTGGACAGCATAGCGGGAGAGCACGGAGCACGGAGTACACGCACATCCAGCACACAGCAAGAACGACGGGACGACGTCGCACGACGACCACACCCGCAACAGACACCCGACGACTGCCTGCCGAGCAGCCACCATCAGTCACCACACAGACACGGGTCCTGGCCGTACACGACTCGAGTACACAAAGTACACGATCACTAGGACGACTACACGGCCGCCTGTACCCTGCTCTACTTCCCGTAGACCGCCGGCATCACCTGCCTCTCTCGGCTGAACTGGCTGGCTGGCTGTTGGCTTCCGTCCGTCTTGGCCGAGGTCAAAATTTGGTGGGGCTGGAAGGCAGCTGCTGTACACGAGCGACGACTGTGGTTCGACGTGGACTGACGCTGTTCTGACAGCTGGTCTGAGCAGCTGAGTACTTTATTCTCGGGTGGTGGTTTCTTTTCCTCATTCTCGTTCTGTACGACTTGCACCAAAAGGCCACCTTCAAAAACCCGACAGGGTCATCCTCCGACTACAACCCTACTGGCTCAACCCAACTATACTCCCCCCCCCACCGCGACCCATGTCCCTCGGGTCGCCGCTGTTCGACACGTCGCTGCTGACTGCATCGTGGGTGAACTCGGCCATGGCTGCGGCGGTGACTGGTGCGAAGGGTCACAACGCTGGTGGACTTGGGATGGCTAGTGGTAATGGTGGTCTCGGCGGTTTCACCAGCAACGGCCACAACAGCAACGGTGTTAGCAGCAATAGCAACAGTACTACCAGCAACGGCAACAGCTTCACCAGCAATGGCCTCGGGAGCATCAACAGCATCATCAATGGCACCAGCGGCAACGGGAACTGCGCTGCAAGCAATGTGAACGGCAGTGCCAATGGGACCGGCAATGGCAATGGCAATGGCAACGGCAGCACCGCTTTCAGCGCCAATGGTAGCATCAATGCTGGCAACAGCAATGGGAACGCGAGCTTCAGTGGTCTCACCGGCAACAGCACCAGCACCTCCGGCGCTGGTGCCAACGACGACCTCTACCCCTTCATGCAGGCGCACCAACCCTCCTCTACCACCGCCACCAGCCTCGACTTTGTCTCCATGCTCGGCGGTGGTTTCGCCCAACCCACCTTTCTATCCCCACCCAACCCCTCCAACACCACCACCACAAGCAACCCCGAGCCCACCTTCAGCGCATCCTCCACCTGTGCCGTGAGCGCACTCGTCTCCCACGACACCAAGGCGACGGCGCAAGATACAAACTCTTCTCAAAACCCGGCGGCCAACGCACTCCAGCTCGAAGTCACCTCCCACCCCTCCACACCCCCCGACTACCCCTCCAACCCCTCGACCGCCTTCGCCTCCCCCGCCTTCCAGCTCTCGCCCACCCCCGGGCTCACCCTGTGCTCCGCCACCACCACGGCCGACAGCACCCCCGCGCCGCGCACCAACTCGCGTTGCTCGTCCCGCTCGTCCTTCTCGTACCCCGAGAGCGCTAGTGAACCCCACTCGGGCCGCACGAGCCTGAACCCGACCCCTGCGTCGACCCCCGGCCCGGCCTCCCACTCCCACTCCCACTCCCACTCGCACGCCCATGCGCCGACCTCCGCGTCCATCCGCAAAGTCATCGGCGGGCACCACGGCCGGAAGAACAGCGCAGTCGCAAACGGCACATTCACCCCCAAGCGGCCCCACCTCTGCACGTACCCCGACTGCGAGCGGAGCACACGCACGTTCCGCTCCAACGCCGACCTCCAGCGGCACCTCCGCTCGCACAAGGGCGAGAGGCCGTACGCGTGCCCCGCCCCCGGGTGCGGCAAGGCGTACGGGCAGCAGAACAAGATGGTCAAGCACGTCGAGCAGCAGCACCCGCTTCTCCTCCCGCGTGTGGAGATGAACCGGACGCGCACGAGGCGGGTGACGGCTGCGGCGGTGGTGGAGAATGCCTCGCGCACTCGTCGTCTACCTGCGCCGAATGTGGCACTCTCCCACCTCGCGCAGGGTCACTCTGTAGGGTCCGCAGCAGCAGCGATGTCCATCGCGGCATCAGCCTACCCCATGGCATATGCGCAGCATGTGGCCAAGCTCAACGCGGGGCAGGGGCTCGACATGCATGGCAACCAGCAGAGAGTGGACGCTTCCGCGGCCATGCGCTCGTTCCATACGTCCTCACTCGCTGCGGGGTCGTCGTCGACCTCGTCATACTCCAGGCCCAGCCCATACCCCCACCCCGCGGCTCTTGCACTCGCGCAGCAGCAGCAGCAGGCAATGCAGAGGCAGCAGGCGCAGCGGTACGGTGCGTTCGGACAGGCGCAGCAGAGCCTGGGACAGGGGCAGGCGCAGGGGCAGAGCGAGTCGCAGTGGTGGGCGAAGGCGTTGGGCAACTAGCGTGAGCCGCGAGGCTGCTCGCAGAGCAGCTGAGCGCTCGAGCATGGGATGGTGAAGGATCAGCCTGCTTCTGCTTGCGCTCGGGCTGGGCTGGTGAGTAGATTGTGCAATGCTCAAACTGGTGTGTGAGTCATGAGCAGTCTGCTTATCGCCTTCTTTTCGAGCATGGTGGTGTAGGTGTGCTGTACACCTATGTCGTGCACGCAACTCACACACAAGTGTGTAGGATGTTGTGGACACGACTTGGTGAGAAGCATTATATCCCTTGCCCCAACCAACTCAACGCTCAATGCTCAAGCCTACGACTCTCGCCAACTCCCCCACTCTATCTGCATACCCTCATCGACTACCCTCACAAAGTACCCTCATATCCCCTCATCATACCTCATACCATCATCTCATTAGCATACTGTGCATACTCATCTTCAATCCGACATCACCATCCTCATCATCCCCCCCCCCACCCACCACCCACTCATCCCGCATCAAAACAAATCATACAGCAAAAAAGAAAAGAGCTACAGCCGTAGTTGCATGCATAGGACGTCGAAAAAACTAAGTGGCTGCCCACAGCTACTGCCAGGAGGCTGCATTCCTTGTCCCGTACTCATTATATTGGGACACTCACAACACCACCCAACAGAGCGTTAGCGCCAGAGTTGACCGACCATACAACGACATGTGCCTGTACGAGAGCTCGTGGTCGGCGGCTGTCCAGCCTCAGTCTGCTGTTCAGTTCGTTCGTAGTGCTGCGTCCTGGAGCTGCTCTGCAGCTTCGATAGAACTGGTAGTGCTCCCCTCGGCCGACCTCTGAGCATTGCTTTCCACCGATGTCCACTACGGCGGTCTACAATACAGAGCTATCTAACAGCGCTCCTGTCCATTCTCAGCTCACTTGAGTGGAGTTGCTCGCGGTACACCGAGTCTTCCGCCTCAACGCGAGGAAGAAGTAGATTCTGACCCCACAAGTCCCTACATCATTGTGATCCACCAGAGGACTGTCCTCACTCTTCCCCAGCTGCACTCTTTCGAAGCAAGGGTACAGTAGGTCCATTTCCCGAACATAAGACAGCACGCACAGCTGAGAGCTGCGTCTGATCCGCCTGCATCGGTCACGATAATGCCTTTCAAGTCGCCAGCTCATGTCATGACTTGTCTACTGTATAGCACGGCGTGCCCGCTATGAGCTGTCCGCCTGACGTGTTAAACCATATCCCACTCCAGCATTGACCTCTTGAGCATTGCTGGTCTTCAACATTCGAGCAGATATTCATCAGATTGTCGCAAAGAGAGCATGATGAGCACATCGAAGACGATATGCCACACGCCGATCCTGCCACATTCGAGGAAGGTGCTGATCAGCACATGCACCTTCCTTCCATGCACCTTCCTCACTTTCCTCTTTTCACTACTTTCCAACATCTTATTCATCCCCTATCCGTTCTCACTCTCACACATCTCATCACTCTGCTCTCCGCGGCGGCACTCTCGCCCCCGCGGCCGCAGGCAACAACCCCACACCACACTCCCAGATCTGCTACTGACACCACTTCTCACACTGACACGCTGACACGCTGGCACGCAGACGCTGCGGAGCCCACCGACAACGGCGCACGGCGATGAAACTGCCGCAACTCAGATGCCCAGATGCCCAGACGCCACGGGACAACCATTGTGAGTCTGTCGACATTGATGGCATGGTCAGCTGACCAGTGAGAAGTGCGGGGTAGTGCAGGGTGAGGGGTAGCGTAAGTTGGGCAGTCACTGATGCTACCAGTAGTTGCTACAGCGAGCTAGAGCTACGAGTCGCCTGTTGACCACAGGTAGACACTACTTGACATCGTACTGGACCTCGACATGCTCGCTCACAAGACCTCCTCGTTGCCAGCAGAAGCACCGCTGCCGCCGTGGCGTGGCACTGCGCCATGCTGGCGCGGCGCGGCGTGGCAGCGGAGATGGAGATGGTCGCGGGCGGACTGTCGGAGATATCGGCAGGCCATGGCAGGGCGGGGCGGTGATGCCCCTGGACGGACGCCCGTTGTGCTCTGTACTGACAATCACACGTCCGACGGGAGCAAGAAAGGCAAGCAGAGCGTCAAAAACCAGGAGGGCCAGCAGGGAGCATGAGGCATGAGAGGAGCATGACAACAGACCAGGGGCAGGGATGGCGCTGGGGCAGGGCTGGCGGAGATCAGAATCGAGTGGGAGCTGCCGATCCAAGCAGGCGTCTAGGCCTGGCTGGGGTCATGTCACACTGTCATGGTAATCAGACAAATACCGCCACCTCTACTCGCTCCTCGACTGGTGCTCATAACTGCTGCGACTTACTGACTGCTCTCACATCGACTGCAGCTCTTATCTATCTGACTACTCTCCTATCTCAACACTGTGCCCTGCCCAACCCACCACCCACCATGTCCCAAGCCCAGCAAATACCCTCCCGCACGCCAAGCGCGAGCAGCACGCCCGCCGCGTCCCCAGTCGACACGACGACCACCGACCGTCTGAGCGCGTTTCTGGGCATGTTTGAGTGGAGGGAGCGTGAGTGGAGTCGACGACGGGATTGTGCTGACGATCAGGTGCAAGGCTCTCGCCGCCGACTGCCGCTGTTGCTGTTACAACGACACCACAACAACCTCCGAGCCCTAGACCCCCGCTCCTCTCCCTACTCCAGTCGCGCGGGGAGCTGCGGCATTTCGACCCGTGTAGGGAGCCGAAGCTGCATGGGCTGCCGTAGCACGTACTAGGTCGACACTCGACATGCGCGTTGATAGCATCGAGTTCGACGCGCTGGACGCTCCAGCTATCCAGCCACTCGGGGAGTCTTCCAGCCTCAACTGGCTCACCCACACTCATACCTTCCACCCACGCTCACGACCTGTATACCACCCACTCCACTGTTGTCATACTCTCTGTTGGAACACTACTACAATAGCATGCATGTACTCTTTGTTGATGCCAAGGTGCACATCGAGACGTGAAGGACTTCATTGATTGGCGCAGTGGCGTGCCTGGTGCTCGCCCTTGATGGCATTCAGTCATGACATGGGCGGCGGATGGTGATCACTTCTAACAAGTCGAACGGTCGTGCTGGATGCAGTCTGAGTGGCATAGCAATACGCTGAAAGTCATGCAGCAGTGGCCATGTAGCTGCAAGCCAGTCGAGAAGTAGGACCCTGATGTCATACAGGCCCATCGAGCTCATCGACTTCCGATGATGAGCCTGTGCGAGCGATAGTCATGAGTCAAGCACCCAGAGACGAGGCAGATGCAGCGCAATAAACACACTTGCATCTATCTACAAGCCCTAAGAGAATACAACGCAGCTATGCCAGGATCTGAAGTCAGCGCTGTTCACATCGTTCAAGGCGCGGCCGCAGCTGGCGCTGCGACCGCTTGCACTCACAGCCAGCAGAATAACCAACACCACGATCACCAGAATAATCAACAGACACGCCATCCGCCGCCCCGCCTTGCGCTGATACGCGTGTGCGGTTGTGAGCTCCTCCGCCGCCGACTGGGTATGTCCTGCGACTGTGACGATGTTGTTCTCGATGTTGTCTGGGGTCAGCCAGAGTTACACCGACTCCTGCTACTTCGGACTCATGGACACCTGCCGTCCTCGGATTCTGATCATCCCTTCTGCTCATCATCTGTGCAAGCCAGCTGCTGGCCCTGTGCCGCCCGTTCACTCCTCTCCACTTTTATCTTCTCGCTCATGCTTCTGCCTCCTGCTGCTCTGCCTCCTCTCCTTCGTCTCCTGCTTCCCTGCTTCCTGGCTACTCTGCCTCTGCTTCTGCTGCTCTCACTGCATTTTCTGCTGTGAGGCAACACCGCTCGTCCCCTGTACTGCTCCGGCTGCTGCCCTGCTCCTCCTCCAGCACCGTCAATGGTCTGCGCTGCTGCTCCCAAGCGCAACCTGTTCCCCCAGCAGCCTCCCCCAGCAGCCTATTCCATCTCCACTCTTGTTCACCTCTCTCCGCTGCCATTCTGCCTCGTTGCCCATGACTCACCAATCAAACCTCCCTGGTCCTGGATAATCGCGCCCAAATCTCTAAAGATATCGTTCAGCTCGTGGATCCCACTCTCGATGTCCCGGATCTCATTCTCCCGCTCGGCGATCAGCTGCTCCTGGAACTCGAGCTCGTGCTGCGTGATTTGCGGTGCCATCGCCTGCGCCTGAATTTGCACGCGTCCCAGCTCCACCGAATCCCGCTCACCCTCGTCCCCCACCCCTCCTGCGTCCTCCTCCGCTAGCTCCACAGCCCGCTTCTGCACCTCGACGGTGCTCCGTTGTCGCTCGGCACTGAGACGCTGTACCCTCTGGAAGCCCTGGAGTGCTTGTGTGAACTCGCGAGAGAGCTTCGTTTGGACAGGCTTGCGGTGCCCCTGGGGTTAGGTCTGACTTGCTTTGCACCACCCACCTGCCCCTCTCCTCCCGTCGGCAGTGCTGCTAGCTTCTTAACATCGTCGGTGCTCTTCTTGACCATTTCGCGTGTGCTATCGGTGAGATTGTGTCTGGGGTCAGTACTAGTCACGATAATCCGGGCAACAGCCAGGCAGCCATTGACGATCATGTGGGCTCAGCTCCAGAAGCAGGAGCCATACCAAGCTGCCCAGCAGCCGCAGCGCACTCGCTACCGCTCGTGCACTGCTTCCACTCACAGCGAGTTCCTCAAGTTCTGCCCATCCGCCCCCGTCCCCAACTTGTCAATCAACCGCTGGATGCCCTGCACATTGCTCTGGATCTTGAAGATCTGGATCGACACCGAGTCCTTGAGCGCCGTGAACTCGGGGTCATCTGGAGTCAGCCATGTCCTGCTTTCTCTCGGACATTCCCCTCCCACACCCACTCACCCCCCGGCACCCCGCGCAGTGGCGCACCTGTCCCGCGCTCGAGGTCGTTGAAGGACATGGCGATGGCGATGAGGAGGACAATGTTCGCGACATTCGAGGTCGCGTTAGGTGGCGAGTGGTGATCGTCATCCCGTGCGGAAGCAAATCGCCGGTCATGGAGTCGGAGGACACCGATGTCGATAGCGAGCGAGGTCATCTTGTAGATGTTATCGTTCTCGTCGTGTTCTTTGCTGTCCTTGCCCTTGTTCCGATTGTTGTCCTCGACCCCGGCGTCGTCTGCTTCATTGTTATCGACCTCTTCGACTCACTGCTCGTCCAAAAGCGAGTGCTGCGCTCTTGAGCGACCGCCAACAACCGCCCACGACCTTCGCTATCTCTCCTCCCCTCTCCTTCCTCAACTCGCGCCTCTCCTCGTCGCCATGGCCGACGCTGTAGACGCCGTTGGCGCAGACGCCGCCTTTCCCTCCCTGCACGAGCTCGTGACAGATGCGCACACGTACCACCACGAGAAGAAGCGGCAAGAAGTGCGCGCGCGGATGAGGGCGAACGCGCCGCCGATCCCCGACATGCGCTTCGAGCAGGCGTACATTCGCTCCGTGATGCCGGCGGTGACTGCGCCGGGCAGCGGGGACAAGCGGGTCGCGATTGCAACGGGGCAGCCGGTGGCGCTGGACTGGAGCCAGGTGGCGTGGATCACTGTTCGGGATCAGGTGAGTATGTGTGGGCGGGCAGGCGTTGAAATGGGTCAGGTGCTGGTTTTGTCTCTATTGCAGCTCTGGAGTGCGGTAGAGACGATGCTGGTCTGCGTGCTGCTGAGTAGCACTGAGTCGCATGTCATTGTTGAGCTTTGACACCGGACGACCCAGACAGACGCATGAGGCCTACTTGAGCCCTCGACTCCACAGTACGCGCCTCGGCCGGCGTGTCCGTCAGCATCAGCAGCTACTGTCGCGCTCGCCGCGGCCAAGCTCGAGCTCGCTGCGCTCGCTCTCGCTCGGCCTCGCTAACTCCAGATCATCTCCCCCTTCCTCCAAGGCGCCTTCTGGGGCCTCCTCTCCCTCTCCTGGAGCGGCTTCCGTGCCATCTTCAGCTCCAAGCCATCACATCCCCACTCCGAACGGATAGTCGGCAAAGGCGACCCGCGCAGCCTGCGTCGGAGCGTTGCCGGGAGTCTCGAGACCAACCTCACCCTGCAGTAGCCAGCATGTATCATTACAATTCTACTGATCCACGACTTCTCTCTTGACCGCGGCTCACGACCACTATGGTCTGTGGCCATATCCCGGCAACTGTCCTAATGATGACCTGTTGACCGAACCACAGTAATCGCCAAATGCTGACCAAGCTATCTACTTTCTGTCACTATGCTACCTTCTCATGCCGCCCGAGGCGGCTGCTCCACCACTTCCACCATCGACGGCCTGAGGTCGCTGATTTTGTTCGCGCCGAGTAGCCGCAGGGCCAGCTCGATCTCGGACTTGAAGACTGTCGTCAGCATGACAACTCCAGGCCACGACTCACTCCCCACGGCATGCTCGACTCCTTCCTGCCCCGCCACGCTCTGCGCGAAGAGGAACCCTCGCCCTACCCCGACCCCATTCGCACCGAGACACAGCGCTTTCACCACATCCGTGCCCCTCGACCCCCCCCCATCGATGAGGATCTCGAACCGCCTGTCCTGCGGCGCGCCGTCGGCCCTGTCTGGCGGCGTGAGGCGTGCTGGATCCGCTAGCGAGTCCGGCGTCGGTCCCGTCGGCGCGCGGTACTCCGGCCTGAGGAGGTGCGGCGCGTGCCTCCTGATCTCAAGCAGAACATCCAGGCTCGGCCTAGTCGTGTCGAGCTGCCTCCCGCCATGATTAGAGATCACAATCCCATCACAGCCCATCTGGTACGCAAGCAGCGCGTCCTCGACACACTGCACACCCTTGATCAGGATCGGGATCTTCGTCTCCCCGCGGAGCCACTTGATATCCTCCCAGCTCAAGTTAGGGTCCACGCCCGCAAACATAGCCTGCGAGACACCCTGCGTCGTGTCGCTCTTCTCGCTCACACCCCCAGCGGGGCCCTCAAACTCGCCCTTGAGCCGGATATCACGCTCGCGCTTCCCTCCGACAGGCGCGTCGGCCGTCAACATGATCGCGTCAAACTTGTTCGTGTCGATCTTGCGCACGAGCTCGGCAGCCTTGGCACGGTCGCGGTTCACGTAGAGCTGGTAGAAGAGCGGCTGGCCGGGCTTGCGCTCGGCCACCATCTCCTCCATGCTGCATGAGGCGTTGGACGAGATGCCCTGGATGATGCCGGTGGTGCCTGCGCCGCGGGTGAGGTTGATCTCGCCGTCCGGGTGGCCGAGCTTGGCCATGGCGGCCGGGGCGATGTAGACGGGGAGAGAAGAGGGGCAGCCGATGATGGTGGTTGACGCGTCGGCGTCGGCGACCTTGCGCAGGACGCGGGGGCGGAAGAGGACTTTCTGGTAGGCAGAAGCGTTGGCGTTTTTGGCTACAGTTAGTGAGAGCTCCAACCTCACCATGGGCAGGACTCCACCACAGTCTCAGAAAAGCGATGCTTCAACACAGGTATTGGGTAGTAGTGTTTGGTCACTCGCTCGAGTTGATGGCTTCTCCGGAGAGCGCAGCTACGGTCCTTTGACACTTACTGATCTCATCATCCCCCGCGGACGCATAGTACGCCCACGCAATCCTAGTCAGCAGCGGCTCTGCAAACCGCTCAAAGTCCTTCATGTTCACCACGACCCCCAGCCCCCGCTCCTCCATCTTCTCGCGCTCGCTCCGGATCCGGTCCTCCTCGTCCAGCTCCTCCTGGGAGATCTGCAGCGCAATCTCCGCCAGCGCAGCCTTGTCCGCCCCCGGGTCGAGCACGCCGATGTGCTTCACCTCATCGGGGAGGTTCCCGGGGTCCAGCTGGTCCTTCGGGTGCCGCGGGTTGAAGATGCGGGTCACGTCGCGGGAGCGGTTGTTGACGATAATGTCGCGGCCGCCTGGGTGGTCGTCCAAGAATGCCGTCATGCTGAGGTTAGTGGTGTCGGCGTGCGTCAGACTCACTCATACACCTGCCCGTTGATCACGACCCAGACCTCATCGCCCTTCCGCCGGGAGAGGAGGTCCGCGATGCTCACTGTGCGTTGGGGGGACTTCGGCGCTGCAGCGGTGGCGTCGGCGTGCGCCTCGCTCGACGTGAGGTAGATGTATGTCTGGTGTCAGCGCCCGTCAGACTTTGACTCTTGGCGGAGGTGTCAGACGTAGTAGGTAGGCGTAGCTGTCAAGCGTCCGCGTCGAGCGGTGTTCGTATGCACCATTGTCAGGCGTTGCTTCTGCGGTGTGTAGCTCCTTAGCTGCCATTGCTCTTTCCAGCATCCTCCTCATTCAGCCTCTGCGTTGCTACTCGTTGGCTTGCTCGAGGGGGCCGGCATTTCATTTCAGAATACGCTTCGACGTGCCATGAGACCTGACCTCGATATTCGCCTCAGCTTGCCCCAAGACTCAAGCTACTGCTTGGCCCTTACTGAATAGGACTCGCTCTCGGCGCGCCTCTCTCGCCGGCTCACGGTAACGGCCCTAAGCTTGCTCCTCACTCTTGCTTCTGGTGCTGCTGCTCGTTGCTGCTCCGCAGCGCAGCTTGCCCTCGGACATGTCGATGTCTCTAGCCCACTTCTGCAGTCGTGTCGCTGACAACGCGTGCTGCCGAACCTTCTCCCTATCGTCCAGCACTCACCGGCACAACCAACGCAACAGCCCCAGCCAACACCATCCTCCTCGTCCCCTGCTGCGCTGGTGCCCTCGCAGTCGCCAACCCCCGGCGCAAGGGTGTCCTGCCCACCGGAGCCGCGAACAGCCTCGACAAAAGACGCGTCCTCATCGTCAGTCGCCCCGTGTGTTCGTCAGAAACGTTGCGATGTCAAAAGTCTTCATACTTCACAGCTCGACCCGATAGATTGTCGCTCACCACCCTCGGAATCGCCTATCGCCCATCGCAACTCCCGGCCCGGCCCTCCGAGTAGCTAGCGTCGTAGCGTCGAAGCGTCGTCCCAAGACGCCGATGCCTCATATCGGGTGCTTGATGGTCATCACGCCCGCGCTGCTCGCCCGTGCTCTTGCGCGACTGGCGCGACTGGCTTTGCAACGACCACGCGACGCTCCGAGACATCAACGGCGTGGTAGGTCCTGCTGGTGGCCTGGTGGGTGGGCAGGCTCGCGTAACAAGTGACAAGAGCAGGCAGGGTTGACGAGTCGGCGCCACAGGAGTGACATGATATGCTTAATGCCCTGCAGGCCATTAGCATCGTTGCTGCGTTAGTAGCTGTCAGATGCGGTGGGGCAATGGGTGAATGGAAGCAATGGAGACGATGAGCAGTAGCGTTGGCAGGACGGACGGCGCCGATCATCATCCTCTCGTGCATGTCATTGAGATGCCATTCATGAGCCATCAGATTCTGCATCACAAGTATCTCCAAAGTAGCCGGTCGTCATCTATAAACATGTCACAACTCTATAAGCTAAGCAATCGGGTCATACGTATCATTCAAACACTCCAACCTCGACTCAGCTCGTCTGGTTCACCTCCTTGTTCACCTCCTTGGCCGCGTCGCCGAGCTTTGCCTGCGCCTCGTCGACCTTCTCGCCGGCCTGCTTCTTGACGTCCTCGGCGCCCTCGACGGCCCGCGACTTGGCACCAACGACGTGGCGGTAGATCTCGTCGACGATCGGCTTGACCTGCTCGGCGACGTACGACGCGAGCTTGTTCCCCTTGTCCTGCACGCTGCCCTCCTTGGCAAGCACAATCTCCTTGACGTCATGGGTGACTTTCCCGAGGCCCTCGATCAGCTGCTGCGGGATGTCCTTGCCCTGGTCGGCGAGGGTGCGGAGCTGGTTGAGGAGGTCGTGCGCGCCCTCCTGCGACTTGTGGATGGCCTCGGCGGCACGGGTCTGGAGGTGGCCGAGCTCCGAGTTGATCGCGGCGGTCTTGTTGAGCACCTCCTGGATCACGGGCTGGATCACGGGGAGCACGCGCTCGTTCGTGAACGCCTTGGCCTGCTTGACGCCCACGAGCTCGTCGGTGGGGGTCTTGAAGGCGTACGGGAAGGCGGCTTCGGCGCGGTCAAAGGTGGCGACTGCGACGCCGTCGGCGGACTCGAGCAGGGGCTTGGCGCGGGCAAGCACGGGGGTGGCGGTCTCGTATGCGCGGGCGGCGATGTTGAGTGCGGTCTGGTAGAGGGTGGCGGTGAGCTGGGTTGACTTGATAAGGGAGCTGGGGTTAGCGAGCGATTCTACTTAGATCGAAGCATTGCTGGACTTACTCGGCGTAGGCCAGCGAGTCGTGGACAACAGGGACGCTCTGGATGCGGTCGACGATCTTGAACTCTGGGGGTTAGCGGGCGACTGGGCAGTTTTCTGACGCCGATTCAGGCAGTCTCTGAATCCAATCCCACTCACCAGGAGCAGTGTTGGCACCGGCACCGTTGGTCTTCTCGGGACCAGCGGCGGCAGGGGGGACGGGGTTTGCGGTGGCCATTTTTATTGTGTTAGGCTGGGATGAGCTGTAGTTCAGAGTAGGAGGCGACGATGGATGGGAAGAGGCAAGAACAACTCCATGCCCCTGATATACACCTCTGTTGTATTATCTGCCTTTGCCGAAGCCAGCACGACAGCACACCGATGACACTGCACCGATGTGCTCATGTCCTCATGCCCTCCTAACCCACCCTCTGTCCACCCGCCACCCGCGGCATGCATAGCATCGTGAAGTCGCTAGCACGCCCGCTGTGACCAGACCTCACTCTGTCCGTCATGACCAGGGGGCGTGCATTGTGACGTTGTGGGTGGCCGGGTAGTCCCTGTGTGAGGGCGATAAGCAGTGCGTTCTAGATCTAAGCCAAGGGCGTTTGTCCTTCTTCCAGCGCGACAACATCAATAGCACCAGTGGCAACAAGCCCTTGGCAGTGCAGCAATGCGACTCTCAAAAGCGTTATTCCTTGCTATCGCTGGCTGCTCGCAATGATTGAAGACGGGCGTCGATCCTCACAACTCGACGCCTGCTCGACACCGGGCACATCGTCACAATACAGCCCACCCTCCTCCCTGCAGGCACGTGTCGGTGGCAAGGAGAGCGCAGCGAGTACTCACTGTGCTGTTCTATGCTGTCTGTTGAGTTTTGGACGATGAGGAATTGAGTAAAACGATGAAGAGAAAGCAACACGCGTGTATGTGTTGGACGCGAGGAAGGTGGACAAAGTCGAGGAAGGTGAGGAAGGTGCACGAGCAAGGTCGATTTCCCACCTTCCTCAGGTGTCGCGTCATGTCTCGATAAATATCACACGGCATCGCATCACCGTCTTTCTTTCTCCATCCCTCATTCATCTCGATTCGATCTCATTCAGCATCACTCTGCTCGCTCTGCTCCTGTCTGTCTGACTGCCCTGCTGTCTGCCTGCGCCTGTCTTGCTGCACCTTTGCTGCACCTGCTCCGCTGCGCCTGTTTCGCCTTGCGCTTGCTGCTCTGCTCAAAGGTGCCCCGCCCGTCCACCCCGCGCCCGCTCTAACCTTTTACTATCTCCTATCTGCTCCGCAAGTGTCTCCTCTCTGAGACGGACTGACTGCCTACTGACCTCAGCCCGCCTCACCCTCTGTTCGTGATTTCGCTATCGGCTGCTGTGCTCACAGCTCGGCTCACGCTGTGCTCGACGATCCGCAGGAAACTTTTGACGCCTCAACACCTTGACATCCCTGAAATGCTGACGCCAGGGCGGCGTGGGAATTATTCCTCGACACGCCGCTGCCGCTGGCCGCTGACATTCGAGTGTTTTCGTCGCGGCCACGTCGTGGGAGCTGTGGGAGCCGCCTGTGACTCTGGGCACGGCACAGAGTGTAATTACACGAGCAGAAGCAACTACGCGAAGGGCACAGATGCTCGCTAAGAAGACGCGACTGACTGACATCTGAGTGTCATTGCGACAAACGAGGAGAGCACGCCGCCGAGCACATGCCACTACTGATGACAGAATAATGTGCTGTTTGTGTTTGGCTCGATTCCCGCAGCCGAAACGTTCGCACACCACTAGACCCACTAGTGCCAGAGATAACCCCTAGATAACGGCGGGTGCGGAATGCACGTGTCAGTGGGTTGGCAGCTGGCAACTTTCACGCTAATTGCTCACAACGTCGCAGTATGTTGCAGCTGATGGCAGTGAGAGAGAGGCACGCAATTCTCCGTTCTCTCCGGCAGAGATGTCTACCGAGTAGTGAGTGCGCATCCGTTGACATACTTGTCTGGGTCCCGATGATCATACTTACGAGGCAGTCATGAACCCAGCGCTGGCAATGAACGCCCAGCATGAGCACATCGGATGCCGCTTTCGTAAGCGGCCGCAGCAGGGACATCAGAGAGGATTCGAAGTCGTGGCATGAGAACCGTAATTCTCGGACACCCGGGACACGTCTCGACATCTCGACGTCTCGGATACGTCCTAGGGTATCAGTGCCTGCCTCCACTTTTGAGGTCCACGACCTTTCCATTCCGCACCCACTGAAAGTCGTGGCAGATGGTACAGAGTGACGATCGCAGGCGCAGGCAGTGTCGCGAGTGACGATTCAGGCGCGGCAGAGACACGAGTGATGATGGCTGGCGCAGGCAGTGACTAGGGCGGAAACGGATGCTTACAAGCGAGTTATATGCTCAGGTCAGGCTACGGACCCAGACCACGGGCTACAGGCGCTGTAAGCGGCACGGCCGCACTTTGAGGCGACAGGCGCTGGGATCGACAGGCGCAAGGAGTAGCAACAGCACAGGCAGCAGGCGCAGGCAACAGGCGGAGAGACTTGCTGCGAAAGACAGTGGTTACAGCGCAGGCAGTGCCTGCAAAACCCACGAGGACTGACAGACATGCACTGCCACTGGCTACAGCGCAGGTATCGGTCGCAGGCGCATATACCGCTTTCGACAGCGGCTCTACAGCGCTCCGGCAGTGATTATATGCCCATGCAGCAGGCACAGCAAACAGTATCTGCAGGCGAAGGCATGGTATGTGTGCAGGAAATGGCTCCAGGTGCAAATTGCAGGCAGTTGATCGCCGGTCGAAGTGAGGTTGCTTGCTTCATGCCCACTCACAGAGAGCTGCTCTCAGCTCAGGCTGCCGACTCGCAATTGCTCTGCTCTAGACCACAGGATACATCTTTGTGCACAGAAAGTCCCCTCAGGAGTCATCGTGCAACACGTCAGACGAGCAACGAAAGCGCGATGATCATCCAAGCGACACTCCTCCCTGACTCAAGCGAGGTATGGCGATGTCCACCGTGATATCAGACCTGGCGTCCACGAGACCCTCCAAAGTCATCTTGCATCACGCCGCTACCACGCTACATGTTGCACGACTCGGCTTTAAGGCCCACGCGCCGCACGCTGCGCTCGCAGCGGCGCTACACCCTCGCGCGTTTGGCTGGGCTCGTGCCGCCGCGCAACACCGCGTCGAGGAGGCGCTTGCGCTCCTTTTCGCTCACGGGGTCGGCGTACGTCACGCGCATGGACTCGTCCTCGACTGCGGGCGGGGGATTGTGATGCCCCATGTCCTCCTCCGGGGGCTCCGCGTTGATGGGCGAGGTGGTGGTCGAGGTCGAGGCGAGCATGGAGGGGGTGGTGCTTTCGATGCGGGGGCGGGAGGGGCGCGCGCGGCGGGTCTGGTGTCAGCAAGTAACACACGAGGAGAGCGTTGACACCAAGCAGGGCAGGAAGAAGGAAAGCCAAAACATAGCCAGCACATCCGAGTTGACAGTGCAAGAGATAAGCCGAGACAGCGCACAGAGAGCTTCAGTGTCAAGTTGACAAATCCACACTGCCGGTGTCGAGCTGGCAGAGCCTCCTAGCCAGAATTCCAAGAGACAGATCCACAGGTCAGGACGATTCTTAGGCCACAGTCGAAGACGCTTTAGGATCCTCTGCAGAGGCAAGGCCGCACTCGCACTTACCAGCTTCGACCGGCTCGGAGCGCGCGCATCACGCTCAGCCAGCCGCCTTAACGCCGCAGTCATGTCGTTTTGCTGTCCCCCAGCACTCGCAGCGGGCATAGTCGCAGTCGGCTTGAGCTCCCCCTTGCCGAGCTTGCCATCGGGTGTGCCCCGCGGGGACCTCGTAGGGACGGACGCGGACCGCCCGGGGCTGGCAGTGCCGCGATTCATAAGCTTCGAGGGCGTGAGGGGTGTCTCGTCGCGCTGCGGGGCGTCGTCGACGTGCGTGGGGGTGGATTTGAGCATCCGAGACGGTGGAAGGGATGTGCCGTTGCTCCCTGCTGACGCGGATGGCGCGGATGTGGTCGTGAGTGCCGATGTGGTTGTTGGTGCGGCGGTGGTTCCAAGACCTGACGATGTAGATAAGTTGGCAGTCGCTGTCGATGTTGTCCTCGGCGCGCTGATCTCGCCTTCGACGTGTGCGTGGTCCTCTGTCGGCTCTAAAACGCCAGTCCGCCCCATGGTCCATAGCCAGGAATCGCGCACGACAGTGAGGCCCCACTCTATTGCCTTTCTGTACTTCAAACCCTCGGGCGCTGCACAGACGAGGTGCGTAGTACGCCGGTTGAGCTTCTCAGAGAGTGTGCCTCCTGGTCATCAGCATGGTGAACGGTGAACAGATCGCTCAGGCAACGTCGACACCTCGGATATTTTTCTGTTTCCATTCTCCTGTTGCCCCCCTCCGCCTTTGCACTCCCCCAGAGTCTTCAGCAACCGCCGCAGATACACCGTCGTCTCGGTCGGGAAGCCAGAGATATGCACCAGCATCGGCTCCATCCCCGCCACTGGCGTCGGCACGCTCAGCGGCCTGAACACCAAGTTGTCATCCGGCGACAGCAGCTTGCGCTGGAAGCAGCAGCTCTCGACCCAGCATTCCGTCACCAGCTTCGTACGTGCCTCGTCCTCCGCCATCGCTGGCCGTGTTCTGCTTGCCCTGGGGTCAGCTCTGCGCCACCTCTCCCTCTCAGTAGGCTGTTTCCCCACAACCGCACTCACAGCCTGATGATAACATAGTCGACCGGAGCACCGGCCAGCCGGTCCGCCTCAGACACCACCTTGCCGCCATATTGCCTGAGTGCGTTCTCCAACCCCTGGTACCCTTCTGCAATGGCGTGGCTGAAGCGCAGGCCGCTGAAGAACGCTGCCTCAGAGTTTGGCCCCGGTATAGCGACGTCCGGCTGTTCTGGTGCTATCGAGCCGTCCAGCTCAGTTGCCGCAGCTACTAGCCGTGACGAGCTGCCTGGTGCTGCTGAGAATGCTGTAGACCGAGAAGCATGTAGGAGTGATGGTTTGCGATCGTATGCGCCTGGTCGTCGTGGCAGTTCCTTCTCCCCTGCCTCCGAACCTGCACCTGCTGGAGCGTCTGCCTCTCTTGTCCCGTCAACATTAACCCACGGCTCCCCCGGCTGCGGCTTCGCGGTCGATAACAACTCCCCAACGAGCGACTCCATCCCCTCCCCCTTCTTCCTCTTCACCTGCACCGGCTCCTCCTCTTCCTCTTCCTCCTCTTGCGCTTTCGGCTTTGGCCTCAAGCGCTCATACACACTCCCATCCATCACCTCCTCGGCGGTGACCAGTGCCCTGTTCCGCGGCTTTCGCGCATCGTAAGCGTCCTCGGTCCACCGCCCCTGATACGCGATGCAGTCCCAAAGCCATGCCTCGTACACGATGCGAATGTCCTCGTCGTCGTACTTCCGCCCCCTGCGACGTCCGGCCTCGCGATCACCTAGCGACTTGAGCGCCCACTTTATCTTCTCGCTCTTCTTCGACTGCGGGTCGGCAGTTGGGAATGCGCAGACGAGGTGGGTGCAGCTGCGGTCTAGGTCCTTGCTGTAGACGCCGCCGTTGTTGTTGATGTACCTGACGATCTTCTTCCGGTGCTCGATGTTGTCGATGCCTGTGACGGAGATCTTGAGGCCGACGAAGGGCTGAAGTTTGTGAAGGGCGATGCTCTGCAGCATTAGTAGTGGAACACAAACACCCTAGACGCAGACAGTGCTCCGTTAGCAGCTCATATGGAGATATCCATCGCCATCTGCTGCGCTGCAATGCAATGCAGTCTTTCTCCGCCTCAGACTACCTCAGTCTCACCCTCCCAATTCGTCCCAGCAGTCAATGTCATCCTGTCGTATCGTAACCAAGATATCACGACGCCCCGATCCCAGCCATGCATCTTAACCACGGCTCCACTCACCCTGGGCACATCCAACTCATCACCCTTGATCCACTTGTCGTGTGCGTCGTGTATCCATGACGGACTCAGCACCGGTATCCCATTCTCGATCGCATACTGCCGCTGTCAGCCCACACTCAGCTGCACCGGCATCTCTGCTCACGAGGTACTTCGCCGACCCAAACCCCTGCGCTACCACATGCGTCACATCCACCGTGAGCGCCGACTCCACCTGCCCTCCCAGCTCCATCACCAGCCTCGCGAGCGACGCCTTGTCCTCCACCCCGGTGAATGTCACCACTATCCTGCGCCACGGCTTGTCCCCCAGCCCCGACGGTCCAGCATCAGCTACATGGTCAGCACTTCCCCTCCCTCGTCTCCTCTCCCACACCCCACCCACCGTTCGACTCCTCGGCATCCCGCCACGCGCTGTTCAGTATCTCGTCGTCGAGCGCACTCGGGGGCGACACCGCACGCCGTGCACTCCGCCTCGGCGCCGGGCGCAGCTTGACGTTCGGCACCTTGTGCGACAGGTGTCCTCGGCGGTTCATCCTGCCTGCTGCGTGTCGAGTCGTGTGTTGCTCGAACGGCGTCGCTAGGTGTTGAATGTTGATCGTTAGACGTTGAAGTTCATGAGATCACGACGCGTTCGACTTTGTTTTGACGCGTGGGGTGGCAACCGCCCGCGATGGTAAATGTTCCCGTCTCCTTTCAACATCGTCAAGAAATCACCTACTGCGTATCTCGACGACTGCCATGCATATAAAGACGCGGAAAACGAGCAGACCGCCCAGCGGAGTACAGTACAGACGACCTCCGACGCCGAGAGCGCAGCGGACGCCTGATTATCACGGCTGGCAGCCCGCTCGGAGCTCGGCGCAGCGAAAAGCGGCTCTTGGACAGTGGAGGGGCTCCAAACGTCGTCAGAAAGTTGAGCTTCAGACAACAACTACTTCTCTCCGTCACCCACTATTCATGCTTCTGCTCCGCCCGTGTGCTCGTGTCGGGCTCGGACTCGGGCGTAGGGCCTTCTCCTCGTCGCTGCGGCTGCGGGGTGCGGCGGAGCAAGCGGTGGAGCTGGGACCGGTGGGTGCGGGTGTGATATGAGTGCTGACATCCCCAGCCGGCGTGCTATATCTCAGAGTCGACGGACCCGTGGTTCAACCTCTCGTACGAGGACTGGCTGCTGCGCCAGACGCCGAAGGAGCAGCCGATACTGTTTGTGTACCGCAACGACCCGTGTGTGGTCATCGGCCGCAACCAGAACCCGTGGAAGGAGTCGACGCCGAGGTATCTGCGTGATATTGGGCTTCCGCTCGTGCGGCGGCGGTCAGGCGGGGGCACGGTGTACCACGTAGGTATCAGGCAGGAGAGAACGCTGACTCTAGGACCTTGGCAACACCAACTTTAGCATTATCCTCCCGCGGACGCTGTTCACGCGGTCCGGAGGCGCACAGCTGGTCGCAAGAGCTGTCCGCGAGCGCCTCGGTGTCCCAGCATGCACTGTCAATGACCGTAACGACGTGGTCGTGCGACCAGACGGGACGGCCGAGAGCGAGCTCAAGGTAAGCGTTCATTACATTGGCTCCAGCTGACGCCAGGTCTCTGGCTCCGCATACAAGATCATCTCCCAAAGAGCCTACCACCACGGCACTATGCTCATATCCTCTGACATCTCGAGCCTCGGCCGCGCGTTGAAGTCCGACTCGCCCAACCTCGAGACCAAGGGCATCCCATCGCACCGGGCACCAGTGACGACGATCAACGCGCACCGCGCAGGCAAGGAGGAGATCACGCACGATGCGTTCGTCGATGCCGTGACGGCCGAGTTTGCTGCCTCGTATCCTGGTACAATGGCCGAGGCGGTCGTGAGCGAGGAGGATGTGGTTTTGGCGCAGGTGCTGGAGGGGGCGGAGGAGCTGAAGGTGAGATGGAGTGGGTACTGCAGCAGCTAACCACAGTCCTGGGAGTGGCAGTACGGCCAGACCCCGGAATTCACAAATGTCATCCATGGCAACTTATCGGTTGGCCCAGTGGTGAGTTGTCAGTTATGAGGTTGTGCTCACGCAGACATGCCGTGTCGCCTCGCGCCACGCTATCATAAACGAGATGACCATCGAGCTCGACAGCCACATGACACCCGAGGACGACACGGCACAGGACACATTCGAGAAGATGTCTCTCGCCCTCCGAGGGTGCAGATACGAGACGCTGGACAACGCGGAGAACATCCTTGGTGACTCGGTGCCACCTGATCTTGCGTGGGAGACACTGCTGTGGCTCCGCTCGGCGATGTAGCATGTACATAACCAACTCGACAGAACGTCACTGTCTGTGGATTCCTGCATTTTGCTCTGCATTGTACATTCTCCTCGACATGAGCACATCTGCTCTTACTGCACATCATAATCCTACTTCGTAGATCCATTACCATGCCATTCTACGACGTCGCAGCATGTCCGCCCCGTATCTGTCACTGCGACCACGGACCTCTGGCTCGCAATGTCATTGAAGGGCTGTGCTCGTTCTAGGTCAGCAACCTGCAAGGGCTGCGCGCGTGCGCTGCGGCGATGAGAGCCGCGCGCGTGCGATGACCGGGAGGATGGAAAGGGGTCAAGCATCTGTCCTGCTATCGACTATGAGTTTGAACCCATTTCCACACTTGCTGCGACTGCTCTGTCTCCGTTCGTGCGTCCCTCTCGTTATTCGCATTTTCACTGAGAATCTTAGGGCTCATTCAGTCCTTCTCTTAGAACACTACACCCCACGTCTCAGAGGCTAGTACACTCACTAATCGCGACGCTGAGCAACCTTGTGGGCCCGAGTGATATCAGCTCGTCCTCCAGCGTCAGTAAGCCCCGTCATTGTGTCAACCAGATGGTGCTCGGACATTCGTGACCTATTATACATGTCATCTGGTGTTAGCCCTGCTTTGGCTGAGCCTACTCACCTAACACTCTGCATGAAACTGTTGCTCCTACGAGCTATGCACGCACCCCCACGCCCGATGGCCGCCCAGAGATACCACCCGACGACGGGCTCAGCAGCTCTCCCAACCGCTCAATACCCCTCGTAAACCGCCTGCTCCCACTCAACCACTCGGGCTTGATGTCCTCCGGCCCAGCAGCGAACATATCGCTCTCGAGGACGGGCTCATTGCGCACTCTTAACGCAGATGTCCTCTCCGCGAGTACGGCGCCGTCGTCGTCTGCTGCTTGTGTCTTTCCTTCTGACTCCTCGCCAGCCTTCCCCTCCTCGCCCTCCACCACATCTCCTAATGGCTCCTTCGGTGCCGGTCTCGCCCTGAAACTCGGCGGCAGACTCAAGAACGGGTTGTTCACCGCCTGCAGCATGAGATGGTGCACCGAGCGGAACACTGCCACGATGTCGGCGTCCTTGATTGTCGCGTCTACCAGTGCCACGCTGAGCACCATGCGTGCCTTCGTCAATGTCTGGAAGCCGTAGCTGTCGTCAGCCCCGGTCGTTGCAACCAGATGTCCAGATCTGGCCAGAAGCTACTCCATCCCCCCTCTTCCCATAATGTTCTACTCACAAGGCCATGTCCTCCATGCAGAACAAAAGCCCAAGATAGCTATCTGCTGGCTTATTCGGGCCCGATGTCATCACTACTGTGCAGGTCAGCACAATCTCAAAGCCTCTAACCCACTCCGCTCCTCGATCACGTCCACGGCCGCATGCGCGAGGTGGTACGCGCGCAGCTCGTCGTCCTTGCCCGTGAACGCATGGACGTACAGCGGCGAGTTGTTCGGCGCGAGAATCGCCAGCGACGTGAGGTGCAGGGGGACGGCGGGAGGTTGGTCCATCGTCAGAGTAAGTTGGTCGTCTCCAGTGACAGTGTGGTGGTCAATGTCGTCGTAATGTCTGTGTCGCCTGCGGTAAACTGTGAATGTCAAGCCCTTGTCGTCAACACTGCCGCAATGCCAGTGTCTCTGTCGTTGCCGTTGTCAATGTCGATGTCGATGTCGATGTCGAGGAAGTCAGAAACATGTACGGAGACGATGACAGTCGCGACATGAACGCGTTCTGATCCCGAGAGGTGGAGGCGATCCACCTCGTCCTCCATCTTATCGTCCGTACTCAACATTTGTTTTGCCCCTTCATCATCGCCATGCAGCAGAAGTAAGTAAGCAAACTAGTACCCTCGTTGCCCGCTGACATGGCAGAACGCCGGCGCCGCTGACCCTGCGCGTTGCAGACGACTGCTTCGTGTCGGCGGACGCAGCTCTGAGCGGCGCAATCACCCTCTCACCAGGGTGTATCATCCACCCCCGCGCGACTATCGCCGTGGGACCTGGCGCGACGCTGACTCTTGGGCGGGAGTGCGTCGTTGAGGAGAATGCTGTGATCACGGCGTCGTCAACTGCAACCGTAGGGAACAGCAACGCCTTCCAGGTGGGGTGTAGGATCGACCTGGTGCCCAGGGACGACTCTATCGGGGTATGGAACGTCTTCGCCCCGAGGACAGAGGTGCGCGGCGTGCGGGTGACGAACGAGTGCACGTTTGGCTCGGGTACGGTTGTAGGCCCGTCACATGCGGCTGTGGTGGACGGCGCGGTGCCGCCAAGGACGGTGGTGTACGGCGCGACATCGGCACATAGGACGTGGGATGGGTCGGCGGCGGCACAGGAGCAGGGTGTGAGAGCCAGTGCGACGGCGTTCCTGCAGGAGGTGTTGCCGAAGTAAGTAGAGGTCAGGAGGAGGTACTGATGGCAGGTTCAACAAGGTGCGCGAGGAGGTCAAGGTGCATGAGGCGGCGAGGCGGAGTGGGACAGCAGGTCGAGCAGATCCATCTCCAGTGGGAGCAGGAGCACCGCCGTAGCCAAAATCCCAAGAGCCTCAACACCTCCCTACCTAGTTGTATGCTATATTGGCCCCACCCCCACATGTGATTAGTGCATATGCAAACTACTCTACATGCGCACCCCGCGTCCCAGCGACACGGGGGGCACCTCCCTCGTCACACTCGCGAGCTCGCGCCACAGCGAGTCGCCTACCTGCCCCTCCATCTCGGCGTAGCGTGCTACGCCTCCTGTGCCAGTGAGATCTGCGACAGCCAGTGTCCGGAGCACAGGCTGTCCTTCTGGCTTGCTGAGGTCGTCGGCTGGCGCGACGCTCTCTGACACCTCGATGACTGCGTCCTGCTCGAGGTAGAAGGTCGTGCCGTCAACGTCGATGCTGGGTGGTGGGAGGATAGGCGTGGTGTCGGCTGTGGGCTCGGGCTCGTCTGTCCTCGCCTCCGCGTCCACTTCTGACTGAGAGAGAGGCTCAGTCCCTGTCGTGCTGGCCTCCATCTCTTCCTCCCAGCCATCCTCTTCCCGATCGTCCTCGTCCTTCAGCGCCTCGTCTGGTGCCACCGCCTTGCCCACTGGCGCCGCCCTGCCCCTCCTCAAGCCCTTCATGTCCGTCAAAGCCATCTCGCTCACGTCGAACGCATGCTCGTGCACCCTGTCGAAGAACTCGGCCAGCGTATCAGGCAGCCCCATATCCTCCGACGCTCGCGCACTGACACGCATGTCCACCGGCCGGTCGGGAAAGAGTACGTCCTGCACCACCACAGCACTACTGCGCTGGGCGCTCACCTCCTTCGGGTGCTCTGGCCGCGGCTTCTCGTCCCCTATCAGACCCCGCAATGCCCCGAAGTCGAAGACTGCCTCGCCGTCGTTGTCCTGCGCCTGCTGCTGCTTCTGGGCCGCATGCCCCGCGATCATCTTGTCCAGCTGGTGCACCCATGATGGCTCCTCCTTGCTTGTCTCGATGACCGGCTGTTCCTCTACAGGCGCAGGATAGGCGTACTCCGCAGTGACCCGCTCGCCCCTTTCAGAAAGGTACGTCACGCGGCGTATCCTCCGTGGTGGTGGAAGGGGGAACTGCACGAGCGCAGGCGGAAGGGCAGGGGAGAAGATCGACGTCCGCAGCTTCTTCCATGGTGACACTGGGTCCAGTGGCCATGCGCCTGCTTCTGGGGCCTCGAGGCGCTCAGATGCAGAAGAAGAAGCGACGAGGAGATGTCCGAATTGCAGCACCAAATCCGGTGTCGAGTCCGTTGTATGTTGAACCTCCTCTATTGTGCGCTCGACGACAGACCGCAATGTAGGTGCTTCCTCGGCATCGCGTCCGCCCACAGCCAGCACCCTTGCGTTGTCGAGTTTTGCTGCGCGGTGCTTGGACTGCCGCAAACCTGGGTTCTCGGTGGCTGTGTTAACGAGTCGGAACAACGGCCGCCCGGCAACAGCAGCGTGTGTGTCCCACGGCAGCGGAGACGACGACGCCGGCTCATGCGGCGCCAGCGCATACACCTCCGGCGCCTCCTTCGAACTTCCCTCGGCTGGAGTACATGCTCCCAACGGTGGTGGCGCAGCCGTAGCCCGTGTCGCCATAGTCAGCAGCATCCGCTTCGCCACCTCTGCTGCTTCCTGGCTCGTACCCGATGCCACATACTTTCCCCACCCTTGCCGCTCGACATGCGCACCTGTAGCAAGAGACACATCCCACAGCGTTGCAGGAAGCGGCACGAATCCCCGCATCTCCTCCGCCGGCCACCGCAACACCACATGCGACTGGCTTTCTCGCCGTATGAACGCCTCGAGCTCGTTCAGGTCCGCCTGGCTCCCCTTCGCCTGCAGCAGCCACCCTTGCAGCTCGCCCGCGTTGCGCACCGGCTCGATCGTGAGGCTGACTCCGGTGAGCTTTGCCAGCCACGCCGCGACGCGCTCGTCCCGTTGCAACAAGAACAGCTCGGACGTCGTCACTTGTATATCTATTTCGTCAGCATCTGCCATGCACCACTGCTCGGTAGCATCAGTCCTACAACACTCACGCCGTGTCCACCTGCCAGGCTTGTCGCCCGGCTGCGGCCGCACCCAGCCCCACGAGTCGAGTATCAGTTGTATCAACGTCGCCTTGGCAGCCTTGCTTCGCGGCTTGAGGCCTAATTGATCTGCGAGCGTATAAAGCTGGTCGCGCACAAACGCATTGTCCAACGAAGCGACCAGAGCGCGGTGCTTCTCGGCGTAGTTGCCCTTGATCGGGTTCGCCGCCGTTTTGGGCTTGAACGCAGCCAAGTCGTCCACACTCAACGTCTGCGGTGCTACAGGCTCAGGCCAGGACGGCGGCGCTGACGGGCCAGCGATAGGACCTCCAGCATTCTGCTGCATGGCCGCGGCGAACTTTTTGGCCTTTTCGAACGCGGCCTCCTGCCTGCTCCGTTTCTTCGCGCGCGCGGCTGCGCTCGTATGCAGTGCTGCACGCGGCAGCGCGGCTCCGCGCCGGCCTAACCGCAGTGCGAGCATGGAGGCGGACAACAGAACAAGGTGAGAGATAAGTAGTGTCGGACGACGTTGGGTGGCCATGATTTCAATCGGAAAACACAGAAGGCAAGCTTTGGGCAGGGCGGAGATAGAGCCATCTCCGAGTCCCGAGTCCGAGCCATCGCCGAGGCGATGATAGCGAGCACGCATGCGGAGGTGGGGAGCAGGTGGGGCGGAGATGTTGAGCATGCTAATGCTAGTTATATGCATCGGGGTGTGGGTTACATCTACAGCTTGTTGTACATCAGAGCGTCGTACACTACAGCGTCTGGCTGACGATAGTACCTCCAGCAAACGAGGACAAGTGACAGGACCATAGTAATGGCGACGACGAGAAGGGGCGTAACGGCAACGCCGAAGCCACGATTATACGCACTGGCTAGTGCCCCTCGGAGCCTATACAGAACCTTGCGCCGTGAGCACGACCCAATGGGTATGGCTAGACTGGGCCACGGTATCGAAGTCCGCCATCCTCGACTTTGACATGCCGGCTGCCGGCTGCCCCTTACGCACCAGGTATCGACGTGCCAGTCGCTGCAGCTGCAGCTGCCGCGGCTACGGCACCAGGCTTGCTCCGCTCGCCGCCAAAGTCGAGGAACTTGAGAGCCGAGAAGTGCGTGAGATCCATCCCTGGGTCGATCTGTGGCGAGTCGGCGCGCATCCACGCCATCTGCATATGCCGCGTCCACGGTGTCTCGTACACCACCTGCGGCTCTGACTGCGCCTGACCGCCTACAGCGGAGTTGTTCGAGTCGCCTCCTGACTGAGTGTTCTGCCCATGCGCTGATCCACTCGACGCCTGTGACCCGGGGGTACCTGTGTCGTTCGACTGCACGGTATTGACGTTGATGCCCAGATTTGGGCCGTGTGTCTCCGGCGTCGCGCGCCAGTACCCGCGCTTGATATTGAGAGCGGACAGGATCGCAATGCCGAGGTTGGTCTGGCGTGTGAGCGGGAGTGCTCCTGGCCGCGGGTGCTCGGGGTAGTGCGCGGCGAGCTTCTCCCATGACGGGTTGGTCGCCCGGTCGAGGAAGTACTCGATGAGCTGAGCGTGGTGGTAGCCGAGCTTGAACTGCTGGCCGTACTGCGCGAGTGCGAGGCGCGCGGTGTCGATGTCGGCGCGGTAGCCCTCTGCGCCCATCGCGTCACCGATGTTCAGTGCGTGGCGATAGAACGAGAGGCAGGTGCGGGCTGCGGTGACGAGGGCACTGGGGTCAGCGGGATTCGGGGAGCTACACGAAGCGTTGCGAAACAACTCCGCTGGGGAGGACATCGCAAGCGCTATGGGAGGCGGCGGCGGGGGGGGAGGGGGTGGGGGAGGGGATGAGAGACAAGGAATCTCAAGGCGCTACTCACACTGAGGAAGACGAGTGCATCACCGCAGCAAGGTTCACCGCGCCATTTGGCACCACCGCAATCACCTGCTGCACGACGCGGATGATCGCGCGCGCCGAGTTGATGATGCGCTTCGCTGGCAGGTCCTTGGGGTCTGTGATGTCCGCGAACATCTCGTACAGGCAGATGACGGCCGCGTGGGGGATGAGGTGAGCGCTCTGGGGGGTTAGCCAAACACATCTCTTCTTAAAGTCTGCGACTGTGCCGTCTCTCTACTCACGATCAGGTCCACGTCGAGACGCTTCTTGTCGTCGACCATGGTGTAGTCCTGCAGCTCGGGGGGGAACGTCATTTGCAAACACGCGATCGCATTCGCGAGCTCTCTGAACTCGGGCCGCTGCATCCCATCGAGATCGTCGCTGTCCCTCAACTTGCGGTTCTTCCACTTGCGCGCAAACTTGTTCACACGGTACAGCAGCACCGCGCCCTTGAGGGTCATGACGAACGAGTCGAGCACCGGGTGCTTGATGAAGAGGTCGAGCGACTCGACGTCCTGCGGATTCGGCTCCATGAACCTGCTCCCGGACTCGAAGACGGACTTGGCGACCGGGAACGGGACGGTGAGCTCGTCGAGCGCGACAGTGGATCCCCACCCGGAGGCAGCAGACGAGATCGTGTCGTGGTACATGCTCATCCAGACCATGGCGCGGCGCTCCTCGCGCTCAAGAGCGTCCGCAGGGGGTGGCAGCATCACCGACTTGAGGGACAGCTCCGCCGAGCGCACGTTAAGGCCGAGCGGGAGGATCATGCGCGATACAAGGCCACAGTAAGTCCAGCACTCGATCATGCGCGTGTCGTCGATGAAGACGCGTGTGATGATGATCATTGCGCGCACGGTGTCGAGCAGCCGGTCGCCGGTGGTGAGACCTTGCTGGATCGCTTCCTTGGCGTACTGCGCCTGCTGCAGAGACAGGGATGTGCCAGGGGTGTTGGTGTGGGACGACGACGCGCGCCCAGGAGGAGGCGGCGAGTGCGTCCCAACTGCAGCTACGTTCCAGCTCGCGGCGAGAGCACACATGGAGTGGAGTAGGGCTGGGTGCGGGAACTCGGAGTGGGTAGGCGGCAGCTGCATGCGGGCGAAGAAGCGGCCCCGGTGCACTATACGCGGCATATTGGGCACGACGTCGAAGAATGTCTCAAGGAGGTGCTGGACTACTGCCGGCTCTGGAAGATTAGGCGGCCAGCCAGGCCAGAAGAGATCGAGCAGGATCTGGGGGTCGAGCCCAGCCGCACTCGAGTCGTCGACACAGGACTGAGCAAACTCGGCGGCCTTGCGCGACGAGATCTCCTCGATGGCGGTCTGCTCGATCGAGTTCTGGCGCACAGGGTGGGCAGCGGAGGGCGTGTTGCCTTGCTGCGCATTCGTGGGGAGCGCGTTCTGCAGCGAGCCCACCCAAGAGTCCTCTGTCTGTGGCTGGTCGGGTTGCGGTACGTCGTTCTCGTTATCCGCGCTCCATTGCAGTGTCGCGGCTGGCCCAGATGGCGCAGGCGAAAAGTTGAACACGTTGTTCGGTGAGAGCATAGCTGGTGTTGCTGGTGTTCGTGGCGGCGCTCCTGCCGTTGCTGTACCATTCGCGCCTGCTGCGGACACGGGGGCTTGCCCCCCTCCGCCTACTGGTGTGTTGCCGAATATGCTTGTCGTCGACGCCGAGTTGGGATCTGACATGGGGATGAACTGGGGGAGGGTTACGGCCTCGCTCCGGTCACCGGACATCCACATGGGTTGGATCATGGTCGGCTGCCCGCCTGGTGGCAGTGTGGACATCATCGAGAAGAAGGCGTTGGGAGTGGCTGTTGGTTGCTGAGGAGCAGAGAAGCCGTTCCACGCATGCGGGGCAGAAGAGTTGCCAGTGCCGCTGGAGCCACTACCACTTGCTGCAGGCGAGGGCTCGACGCTGTTCTTGCTGGCGAGTTCTTTCTCCAGCGCGGCTGGGGGTCAGCACGGGGTACAAGCGCCACCACTACAGACAGCCAGATTGACTGACTGCTGACTGGGATCGACACTCGCAGTCGACTGCTGCGCAGCCGCCGACTGCTTGGCTGCAGTACTCACCAACCCGCTTCATCAACGCCTCGCGCTCCTCGTCATGCCCCTGGTCGCGCTGCTTCCGGCTCGACCGCTTCCGCTTCTTCTTCTTGCCGTCCTCATCATCATCGCCATTCGCAACGTCCGCCGCGCCATTACCGTTCTGCTGCTCCTTGTCGTTGTTATCGTCGTACTCGCAGGTAAGCACCGGGTTTGTTGACGGCGCCGTGCGCAGGATATGCCGATATGACCTGACGCAGGTGGAGCAGTGGGGCCGCAGCGCGTCACATTTCTGTGGTCAGCAATGCTGCTTTTCGAAAAGGCAACAGTGTGGAGCACGTACCAGCTTGCGCCGCCTGCATGCCAGACAGGCCTGGTTCCTGCGCAGAACCCCGGCCACATCGTTCGGAGCACCAGACTGCGTCCTGCCTGCGTTCGGACTGCTGTTCCGCTTGTGGCCGTTTGGCGGCGACGACGAGAGCCCAGTGTCGATGGGCACCGTGCCGTTCAATGGCGGGCGGGTGGTGATGTTGTGCATGTTGTGGCCGAGGCTGCTGCTCGAGAGCGACGACGACGATGCCATGGGGGAGGGGGAGAGGAGGGTGTGTGGGAGGTGGGTGTGAGGGGAGGTGGGTGGTCGGAGGGCTAGACAGGCGCCTACAGTGAATCGGTGCCAGCCCAGGCAGTAACACTAAGCGTGCAGGAGGTGGAAAACCAAAGATCAAATGCAACAACCCCCTGCCTCATTGATCTTCGTTGGGAGTGACGACCTATCTCGGCGTCGGCAAGCAAACGACTAACGACTCGGCAAGTGGCCTCGTGAGATGGTTCGATCGGCGTTGAAACGTCGGGTCGGGGCGATCTATCTTTGTTTTCAACCCAAATCAGTGCGGGGTCGTGTCGGGGCGTCGTCGATATCGGGGTGTGCAAATCAATGTTGTGGGGATGTGAAACGGTGACTGACCAGGCCGAGGAGTCGTGATGAGTGGTCGATGCTAAATGCAGATGTATGAGAGAGTGAGAGTCCCAAGTTGAAAGCGATGGGGAGCGAGAGAGGTGAAAGGAGGATGGACGACTGACTGGATTGAGTAGCAGCTGAATTGGCACGCCGCCGGCTACCTGAATGTGTCGTGGCTCTTTCCGTCCCGGCGGCGAAATCCTTGATAAGCTGCAGCTGGCCAGGCCGCAGTGCGGGGCAAGAGCGCGAGGGGGAAAGCAAGACGATAACGTTAACGTTAATGGGAAAGGGGGAGGGAGGAGCAATGAGCAAACAACAGAGTGAGTAGGAGGCGACAGCGTCGCCGTGACGACACAGACACAGACAGAGTACATATCATTATCTCGACGGTGCTGCTCTCGACTCCAACATCCTCGCTCCCTCGCTCAACCTGCTCACTCAGCTCGCTCCCTCGCAGCTGGAGCTGGCTCTATTCGGCTTTATCAGATAGAGACGATGCATAAGCCGACGGTCACGTTGGGCGACTAGCAGCATACTCTAATCGAGCTCCAAGCATAAGAGACTTCGGAACGGCCGAGCTAGGTGAGAGCCTTAGTCACCCTCGTGAAAGAACAAAAGAGATGGGCCACTAGCTACTAGCTGCAAGCGACGCCCGCGACGCCCGCGACGGCCTTTGCTTGCGTCGGGAGGTAGTTTCGAGAAGCAAGCGTAACTGCTCGAGGCTCTGCTGGTGACTGACTGACTGTGCGGGATTCTGATTTAGGCGTCAACAGACAACAGACAAGGTCGAGAGGCCGCTTGGCACCTGGGCTGGGCTGGGCTGGGCATTGGACATCTGCCGCAGGACCAAGCAACAACCTCGCACTGTTCGGTACCGCAGGGGCTGCGGCAACGGCAGAGGTGGCATCGACGGCTAATCTAGGCCACAGCGGCCAAGCAACAGAAGCAACGAGCGTGATCAGCATGCGTGAGATCTGCACGGCTGCGTGAGAGCGCGCAGATCACGGAGACCAGTATCCCCCGCGACGTCTACTGCGATCGACAGACGGGTGAGGCGGACGAGGGCACGGGCACGGGGGTGCTGAGGGTTCGAGCTGAGCTGCTCTGCTAGCTCTGCTCTCGAGGGAGGGCTCACGAGGGCGGAGGGTCTTGGGCTTGGAGGAGTCATGGATGCGGCGATGGCAAGGGAGACGAGAGACAGGATGCGTCGCCGAGGCCGAGGTAAGAACCACACACAGGATATGGGGTTGTGTGTATGGCACACACAATATGCGGATGGATACACACAAGGCAATGCGTATCTGATAAGGGTCGGGGAATGCAGCACACACAATAAGACATTTGTGTGTACTGAATTCATTGCCCTTCCCCTTCAACGCAATTGTATATTGTATTGAATAGATTATAAATTATAAACCGATAGTGAGGCTTATAATTGATGGCGTCAAAGATCATGGTAGTGGAATCTGCTGCATCTGTGATCGATATGCATACATACGATCAGGACAACTCCAGTACCCGCAATCTGCGGTCTGATGCAAATGTGTCTTTTGAAATTAAGAGAAAAAGCGGAAAGAGCTCGTATTCTACGTGCAGTGAATACCACGACGTGTCCAGAAATGCGATTCAGACGACAGCAAATAAGTACGTCCTTGCTTTTCGACGAGATGACAGGATCGATGTGATCACGGACATGCTCTAGCATGGTACAACAAGCACAAGTACAGTTGCGAGAAGTACATGCAATGTCAGTAGGCGACATAAACCTGCAGAGCGGGTAGTCTATCATACAGTAGTTCTGTGCCACTAATCAGGGTTGTGTGTGTAGGATAGATAATTCGGCGACATGCAACTCTACGTTTTGTGTGTATTCAACACGGGTTTTTTATTCTATGTGTGTACTAGCAGCAGTTTGTGTGTGTGCGTGTGCGTGTGCGTGCGAGTGTGCGTGCGAGAGTGCGTGTGTGTGTGTGTATACAGTATACACACAGTGCAGTGTGTGTGTTGCGTGTATACACACAATGCAATGTGTGTGTTGCGAGTATACACACAATGCAGTGTGTGTGTTGCGAGTATACACACAATGTCATGTGTTTGCTACACACACTACCGGCAGCTGTGTGTGTATCTGGCCTGACCAGAAGAACGCTCGCCAAACGCGTCAAAGCACTACTACTGAAATTAATTTCCGCTGACACCACTCAAAGACACGAAACCAAACCCAAACCTACCGCCATGCTCACCGCCCGCCTGCATGCAGCAGTGGCAGGGCCCTCGAGGGCGATGCGGACCTCTCCATTATTGACGCTGCAAAGAGGCGTTTGCTCTCGAGCAGCAGCAGTTGTTATGCCAGGGCGTCCTTCAGCCTCCCTCACCACCACCACACCTCGATCGCCACGAGCAGGTCCATTTGCGACTAGCATTGGAGCAGCAGGAATACATCAACTAGGTCTCCGCATGAACTCTACAGTCTCCAACCCGCCGTCGTCTTCCCGACCCACCTTCCGCCCGACAAAGCTCTCGGACAGACAATGGCCCTGGCTGGTCGTCGCGAAGCCCGCCCCGGGCACTGAGGAGGTCGAGCGCGTGATCTATGCGCGGCCGTCGACGCTGCAGAACAGGGGTATGTGGGCGGCGATCATCCTCATTGCAGCGGGAACGGCCACGATGGTGATCATGCCCTCTCCGAAGGAGGTGCAGGAGGCGGGTGGAGACATCGCGATGCCCGAGTGAGTACCATTTCCGACACACGCTCGCTAGGTGCTCGGACTAACTTTAGACCCATCCTCGGCCTCCCACAGCAAATGTTTTGGACGTATCTGTTTAGCGGCTTTGCCACTGTGTTCGTCTTTGTCGGCCTCCTCGCCATGGGGATCAGCACGCGCAACATTACCCGCCTCTCGCTCGTGCGCCAGAAGCCAGCGAACACATCCTGGTCCCAGGCTCGCGAGTTCCTCCGCCTCGAGCACAGCGGGCACAAGATGGCCTTTGGGAAGGGGCAGGAGCCGCGCGAGCTCCCAGTGGACAAGGTGCACCCGTACTTGATCCTGGGGAAGGAGCTGCCGAATGGCGAGAGGGGTGAGTGTGGGTGGTGGGGCCAGTGAGGGGTGAGGGAAGTGAGGGAAGGGAAAGGGAGAAATCGGGAGGTGTCAGAAGCTCACTCCAGCACGCAACCCCTGGATCAAGGTTGCAATCTCCTCGCCACGCAACAGACTCGCCCCCGTGCTCTCGTGGGATCACGTCGACTACCGCATGGACTTTAGGAAGCCGCAGGAGGCGGAGAAGGCGAACAGCGAGCTCGTGCTGTCGCTTGCGAGGCTGGAGGATGTGTTTGGCGCGCTGACGCCGTCGCCGGGGGTGGTGCTCAAGGGCCCCAAGGAGGGGAAGGAGGGGAAGGGGGGGAAGGGGGAGGTGAAGGGGAAGTCTGTGGCGGGTGGGAGGGATCTGGTCAACGTCAAGAAGTGAGGGAGTGAGTGCGTCTGGGTGGTTATTGCATGATGTTGTAGGCGGGCAGGGTAGGAGAATAGCATATGCAGCATTCAACATCTCAATCTACTCGTCAACCGCTCGTTCACGACGGTCGTTCGCGACGCACGTTTTCCACACTCGCTCACCATCTGTTTACATTCGTTGTTCATTCATTGCTGCAACTATCAGTCATCTACTTGTTGGATCATACAGGTAGACCACGAGACACATCATTACTGTCAGTCTGCATGAACGCTGCCAGCAGCGCATATCGCATACTGAAATGCTTGATATTCATTCATCATACACACATGTCATACACCCATAGAACCATACACCCATACGCCCATTGCATACACATACCACATACACACATCTGATATACATATCGACACACACACACACACACACACATGTTACACACACACACATGATACACACACACATGATACACACACATGCCATACACACACCAGTCGTCTCTACGTCTCTACCTCCACTTTCCATGTCAATCTGTGCCTCCCTACTCCGCACCCGCAACTCGACCTCAATCGACAACAACACCTCAACTTTCACAAGTCGCCATGCTCTGTGCATGATCGTTTGAGTTACGAGCAATACAACAGGAGGAGACGCTGGCAGTAGTGTCTGTCTGTTCGGAGCTGCGAGCTCACAACAACCTTTCCATTCTAGGACCACCTCGCGATGTCCGGCCACGACCTCTTCGGCAGGCGGCTGCCCTCGTCGTCTTCCAGCACTGCAGGACCAACGCAGCCCGGCTTCCGACCCAAGGAGAGCAACTTGCCCAACCGCGACGATGCGAAGATGTCCGCGTTCAGAAAGGTATGAACACACCTCCCCCCTGCACGCTCTGATAGCAGCTCAAACCCCTCTGCGTCCAGCTCATGGGCATAGCGACCCAGACGCCGACCCAGACCTCCCAACACGCCTCGCTCATCGACAGTATCCGCTCGGTGGCCTCTACCCTTCCCGACGAAGCCTTCACCCCCTCGCTACTGAACTACATCCTCTTCCCGCTGACCACAACGCTGCGCCAGGCCCAATCACCCGGCACATTGCCTGACTCGTTTCTCGAGGCCGCGTTCCGCCTCCTGACGCTCGTGGTGCATCACTGGCGCAAGAACCCGGGGGGTATGGACCCGGGTGCATGGGAGCAGCTGTGGCGCTTCACTGTCTCTGCTGTGGGCCCACGCGTGAGCGGTGGGAAGGGCAAAGCGCGCGAAGCGGGGCAGGAGATGCTCCTCTGTGCGATGGGGCTGCTGACTGCGCTGCTGGAGCCAGAGTCGAGCGACGCGACACCACACCCGACGCCAGCTATGCGGCGGACGTTTATGGGCCCCAAGTCGCAGCTCATGCCGACGCTGTTCCAGACTATCACCTTGGCTGTTGACTGCATCGCGCCGCAGCCGCCGAACCCGGCACTACAGCGCTCGGCGACACGGCTGGTCCGCACACTAGTCACGTACATCTCGGGGCAGAGCGAGATCCTCGCCTCGGTGCTCCCGGGGGTGGTTAGTGCGCTGACTAGGGCGATCACTGGGGCCGGGAAGGAGCTGAAGGGGGATATCGCTGCAGACATGGCAGGGACGATCACCGATGTGGTCGTGGAGACGCTGGACGATGCGACGCTGCAAAGGCTGGGGGTGCTGAAACCTGTCGTGCGGGATCTGTCTGATCTAGCGGGTGTGTGGGAGGAGCAGGACAAGGGAGGGTCGACTCCAGGGGTGTCGAGTAACACGACCCCACCAGGCCCGGGCAACCCCTTCCCACCACTGACAGCATCATACCTCGAGTTCACGGCGCAGCAGCTGCAGACGACTATACCGCCTGTCCTGCTCATTCTCTCAGGCCACAACTCGGACCTCGCGCGCACGGCAGCAGCGGAGATGGCCCACTCGCTCATCCAGCACTGCCACGATGCCCTCCCCCGCCTGATCCCACCGGCTCTCTCCACCCTCCTCCTCCTTTCGAAGGACTCCTTCGCCCCTGTGCGGGACACAGCACAGCACAAACTCCACTCCCTAGTGGCGGACAACACACTGCCCAAGCTCGACACGGCGCTAGTCGACCTCCTCAGTGGCGCGATCAACGCTCTCCCGCGCTTGATACACTCCGAGGAGGACCGGAGAGTCGACGACGCAGCGCGACTCGTATCGGCAATAGCCCAGGTCACCCGCGCAGCACACGGCACACGTCCGAATGCGATAGCACATCTACTAGGTCCTGGGGGCGACGTAGCACGCTGGGCATGGGCGCTGCTCGATTGCCTTGAGTTCGGGCGTCCCAGGGGGTGGAGCAGCACTGCGAACACCGCGGCGAGGACGGCCGAGCTCGGTTGGACGGGGAGTATGGTGAATTCGAGCTTGCCACTCCTCCTGGACAGTAGTGAGGGGGCATCAGGGCAAGGCTCATCAACGCTGCCGAAGTTCCCCCACCTGGCACTACGGTATGTCGAGACAGAGTCGACGGCACGAGCGCTCGGCGACATGCTCGAGGACCTAGGTGCTGCGGGGGGTGAGTCTGCCCTCTTCGCAGTCGACTACTTCATCCGCTTTGCCAGAGCCCACCGGGTACGCGAGCCGGCAAAGTCCGTGTCAGCGGTCTGGGTCACTCAGAAGCTACTACAGGGCGTAGCATCCTCGGCACAGGGAGCTCACGCGCCCAAGGCAGTACGCAAAGCCGCGCGCGATGTCGTGCGCGCCCTTGTTGCCATGGACGAGGAGGAAGATGACGACGACGACGGCGAGTGGGCCGACGGCGACGACGACGGCGACGATCCCGGGACAGAGATCGAAAAACCAGAGACAAGCCATGCGGTGGAGCACAAACGCGGCCTCGACCAACTCACCACCCTCCTCGACACCACGCCACGCAACCACCGCACGGCTGCAGCCGAGACCCGCCGCCTCCACGCCCGAGCCCAGCGCGTCCTCCTCAGTGCCCTATCCCTCTCCACTCTCGCCAGCTGCGCGCACATCCTCCAGACGGCCTTCCGCCCGCTCCTCTTGCACTCGCTCTACGCCGTCCTCGCCCACATGTCGTCCCCGCACGACCTGCTGCAGGAGTACGCAGGCACGGCGCTCGCCCACATTGCCTATGAGAGCGGGTATGCATCTGCGCAGAACCTCGTGCTCGACAATGTGGACTATGTCGTCAATGCGGTGTCGCAGCGCTTGACCTATCATCGGCTGAGCGCACATGCACCGCTGGTGCTCATCGCGATGATCCGTCTCGTCGGCGCGCCGATCGTGCCTATGGTGCACGACGTGGTCGATGAGATCTTCGACGCGCTAGACGATTTCCACGGGTACACTGCGCTTGCTAGTGCGCTGCTCGCCGTGCTGACTACGCTGATTGATGTCATGGCCGAGGAGGATATGGAGGTTGTGCCTGAGCGCGCAGCGGAGAAAGACGAGGTGAAGCGGCTCATGGCGCCGCCGGACCCAGAGGCGGACTTTGCAAAGTTTACGACGTGGTACAATGAGCGCGCGGCGGCAGCGCAGGCGGAGGTGGAGGATGTGTTGAATCGGAGTAAGGGGCCGCCGGGTGTCCTCGGCAACGACAAGGGCGACAAAAGCAACGCCGACAGGAGCAACGACAGCGGACCCCCGGGCGTCCTAGGAGATAAGGGCAAGGGCAGCGAAGACGTCGGTGCCGACACCGACGCCGCCGGCGACCCCGACACCAAGATGGACGAAGACTCCGACCAACCCCCACCCCCAACCCGCAGCCAGGAGGTCGCCGCCCAGATCCTCACCAAGGCCACCTTCTACATCTCGCACGGCTCGCCGTTCCTCCGCGCCCGCGTCCTCGGCCTTATTGCTCGCGCTGTCCCCGTCCTGGCCGACTCGGGGCGCCAGTCCGACCTCCTCCCCATCATCGACAAGGCGTGGCCGCTCATCCTTGCGCGGCTGGACGACCGGGTCCCGTTCGTGTCTGTCGCTGCTGCCGAGGTCGTCGCGTCCCTAGCCCAGCATGTGGGGGACTACATCTCGCGGCGGGTGGCAGACTCGTGGCCCCGCCTCCTGCGGCTGCTGAGGGCGCAGTTGGACGCGGATCGCAAATCTGCCCTTGCGCGCCGAGGGGCTCCGGGCACGGTGACAGAGTACAGCGTCGCGCACAGGTTGTATGTGGCACTGCTGAAGACTGCGGGATATATTGTGGCGGAAGTGCCAGTCAGCGAGGGGACGTTGTGGGGGATCTTGCTTGAGTTCCGACCGCTCCTGGACCGAAGGGCGCACGAGGAGATACAGGAGCGGGCGAGGGGGTTGTATGCTGCGCTGGGGGTGAGAGATGGGGATGCGGTGTGGGTTGGGTTGAGGGCGAGTATTGGCGAGGGGGTGGGGGTTGGCGGGGGAGGTGGTGGGCAGCCGAGTGTTGAGCAAGGAGGAGGGGGGGTGGGAGGGGTGTGGGGGTACCTCAAGGACAAGGGGGGGAAGGAGGGGTGGGAGATCAGGGAGAATGTCGAGCGAGTGCTTGCTGGTCTCAAGTAGGGGCAGCGTTCGTGGGCGATGAGGTCTACCTGGCCTCTCGCAGCGACGCAGGCATTACCGCAAGACAATGACACCTATCCCACTAGCAACAGCATGGCAGGACACGACGCCGCAGCACAGAGCGTTGCAGTGCCACGCGCCACATTAACAGACACCACGGCTCCAGTTGCCACAGCAACAAAGTCTCAACTGCGTACTAGTCACACCGACGACAGCACTGTAGTCGCTATTGAACCGCATGCGACTGCAACAAGGACATCACGGCAGGCATCCACAGCACTTGCCACGACAATGCAGACCAAGGGGGCCACCATCAACGCTAGCACAGGTGCTGAGGCTGCTCTTTCACATTTGTCAACTATCACAGTCTACAGGGCGCAGCTCATTTCTCGGAGGAGCACCCTCAAGGGATGCCAAAGCCACCCCTTCATCTGGCACACCCATCGACCACATCCCCATGCAATGCATATGCCATCTCTACTGCTACATAGTGTACACTGACCAGTCGCCTCCATTCGCCTCCACGCCCAACCTTCGGACGCTCGCGCTATGGCGCCGCCGTCGCGTACTCGGGCAGGATATACTGCCTCAGAATCACACCCCCGTCCTTCAGCACCTTTGCACTCGCATCGTCCATGCTGTAGCTCTGGTTGTACACCACCTCGCGCACGCCGCACTGCACGATCTTGACCGAGCACAGGAGACACGGGCAGGTGTTGCAGTAGATGACTGCGTTGGGGCCTATGCGTTCGCGGCCGGCTTCGAGGAGGGCGTTTTCCTCGGCGTGGAGGCAGAGGCAGGTGTCCACTGGGGTCAGCGAGCGAACGAGCGCGAGTGCGAAGCACGAGCGCGAGTGAGGCGCAGAGCATGGATTGCGATGGAGAAGCGAGACGAAAGATAGTAGACATTGATGATGACCTCGATGAGAGCAACCTCATGTCTTCCACAACCCCACCTTCCTTCTGTGATGATTTATACTGTCCACCTTCCTCGAGCCTTCTCCTTCTCTTCTCCTCCGTCCACTAGCCACTCCTCTTTGTCTTTGGCATCCCCTCGTCTGCTTTCCATCTCTGCAACCTCTTCCCGTACGTGAGAGTCGAGAGACGAGTGAGTGACCATGTGCAGAGCCCCGCCCCGCCACACCACACTCACAGCCATGACCACCCTTTGCTGGCCCATTACACCGCGCACACCCTCCCTTGTTGCAGTTGACAGTCCCCCTCGGCGTCCCATTGTAACCCGTCGAGATGATCCTGTTCGAGCGCACGAGCACGGCCCCGACCCTCCGCTTCATGCAGTTTGAGCGATGGGACGCGAGCGATGCGATGGTCTGGGTAGGTCAGTGCAGTGCCACGGACGTTGCCACAGGTCACGCGAGGAAGGTGCCTAGGCCACCGGGCAGGACGACTCTCAACCCATGGGTCCTAGCCCTGGCCACTAGCCACTCTACACGCCACGCACCATGAAGTACATGTCCCACCCTGGCCGGAGGCGCTCTTCGTCGAGGAGGTTGACTTCGTCGAGGTAGGCTGGGAGCTCCTGCTCTCCCGGGTTGCAGAGGCGCACACTCGCCGCGGACATCATGCGCGCGAGATCTGCGTTAAGAGAGTGCATGAGCTTGTCGTGCTCGTCGATGAACTCGTCGAGTGTGCGGGCGCTACAGGAGTCAGTAACGGCGTCACAAGAGGTCGCTCGATGATATATCGGCAGGGGAACACCACTTACTCTCCCCGGACGAGTGCCCGCTCGAACCGCACACGGATCGGCGCATCAACAGCCACAACAAGCACAAACGGCCGCTTCAGGAACACCTCGAGCTCTGCATACGTCCGGAGCGAGGTGGTCACGAAGCATCCTTGCCAGTTGCGAGTCGCGTAGTCGAGCATGTCTGCTGTGCTGTGGCATGAGGTTATTGCGTCCTTGGGCGCTCTGGGCGCTCTGGACGGCGAGTTCGGCAGGTCGAGGACGCGGAAGTCGCGCTGGACGAGGTAGTCGACCACGGCACGCTTGCCTGCTGCCGGCGTGCCGATGAGGACGATGAGCATGGCGGGGGAGGGGCGGGGCTACCTGGGCTGAGCAGGAGGTAAGCAACGAGCGAGCAGTAAGCAGGTACAGCACCTCTTCTGCACCTCAACCTCCAACTGGACAATAACATCTGCACGAGCACACCGCCCACTGCCCGACGCGTCCAACATTTCGTCGTGCCTGTTCATCGTGCTCATCAACAGAAGGCCAGCAGCAGACTGGGGGCTGTCACTAGGTAGTCATGAGCCAGATCTTGTCAAGCTTCCAGCACGCAGCACGTCGAGCGCTGAAGCGCTCTCCTCGCTCGTGGCTGTCGCTGTGGCCGCCACGCGACTCCCGCGCGATGCTCGTGCGGTCGCTCGGTCGTGCTCACCCCACTGGCGGGGCCGACGCACCGACCAAAGCCGACTGCCCCTCCTGGACGGTGCAACGGGAGCAATTTCGGTCATCCGTGGCCAGTCCCTTGACCGATGATGCAAACGCAGACGGAGAGACGGACTAGACGGAGGGAGCGACGCACGACGAGGAGCGCGAGGAGTGAGCAAAGACTTTGCTTTGGGTGTGATCTGCAGTCAGCCATTGGATTACTGCACTTCCTTTACTCTTTCTCTCCTACACACCTCTCTCTCCCCCCCTCACCATCATGCTCCGCACTCCCGCTGCTCGTGCTCTCGCCGGCGCCGCGACCAGGGCCGCTGCTGCGACCGCGCGCCGCACCCCCACCGCCGCGGCTGCGGTTCTGCGCTCTGGCTCCACGAGTGGATCGCAAATGTTAGTCGAAAGGATGATGGAGGGTTGTTGTTATGAGGGCAGTCGAGCTGACACGTTTACAGGTCTCGCGCTCTCCCTCTAGTTGCATCGCGTGCATTCTCGTCTACGCCGTTCACTGCGGGTGAGTACCGATGGGCAGATGTCGATCGCTGGTTAGTAGCTGACCCCCAGCTCCTATCACTGTCCAGGTCCCCCAAATGGTGCGCACGAGCCACGATGAATGCTGCTAGTGTTGGCACTGACCCCAGGCCGAGTCCATCACTGAGGGCACATTGAAACAGTTCAACAAGCAGGTTGGCGAGTTTGTCAAGCAGGATGAGGAGATTGCGTCGATCGAGACGGACAAGGTGGGTGAAGAAGGACGAAGAGAGATCGCAGATCTCTCGAGGTCCGGTGTTGTGGTCATAGTACTCAACCTCCTACGATTGGTGTCCTTGTCATGTCATGGTCGTGGCTGTCATTTTCTGCCTTGGCCGTGACCATCATCTCGACTTCTGTCCCTGGCTATGATCCAGACCTTGTCACGGCTGCCGTGCTGGCGCATGACCAGCCCTGCTCGACTTTGGCTGACCCCAGATTGACGTCTCTGTCAACGCCCCCGAGAGCGGCAAAATCGTTGAACTCCTCGTGAACGAGGACGACACCGTCACCGTCGGCCAGGACATCATCAAGATCGAGCCTGGAGCCGCCCCCGAGGGTGGTGAGGACTCTGGCGCCAGCTCGTCCAAGGAGGCTGCCACCTCGGAGCCCCCGAAGAACGAGGAGAAGAAGGGCGGCGGCGAGCCCGAGCCCGCCCTCACAAAGGACAAGCCGGTGTCCTCCCCCCACTCACCCCAGCCCACCAAGCCCCAGCCTCAGGAGTCCAAGCCCGCTTCCTCCTCGGCACCAGCACCCACCCCCGCGCCCAAGAAGGACGCCTCGTCGACCGCCCCTCCCCCCGTCGGCACCCGCCACGAGACCCGCGTCAAGATGTCGCGCATGCGCCAGACCATCGCTACCCGCCTCAAGGCGTCGCAGAACTCTGCCGCATCCCTCACCACCTTCAACGAGATTGACATGTCGTCCGTCATGGAGTTCCGCAAGCTCTACAAGGACGGCGTGCTCAAGAACGAGGGCGTCAAGCTCGGTTTCATGAGCCTCTTCGCCCGCGCATCCGTTCTCGCCCTCCGCGAGATCCCCGAGGCCAACGCCTCGATTGACGGCGACACCATCGTCTACCGCGACTACGTCGACCTCTCCGTCGCCGTCGCGACCCCCAAGGGTCTCGTGACCCCTGTTGTGCGCAACGCCGAGGCCATGGGCCTCGTCGACATTGAAAAGGCCATCGCCGAGCTCGGCAAGAAGGCCCGCGACGGCAAGCTCACCATCGAGGACATGGCCGGCGGCTCGTTCACCATCTCGAACGGCGGCGTCTTCGGCTCCCTCTACGGCACCCCCATCATCAACCTCCCCCAGTGCGCCGTCCTCGGCATGCACGCGATCAAGGAGAAGCCCGTCGTTGTCAACGGCGAGATCGTCATCCGCCCCATCATGGTCGTTGCGCTCACGTACGACCACCGCCTCCTCGACGGAAGGGAAGCGGTCACCTTCCTTGTCCGTGTCAAGGAGTACCTCGAGGACCCGCGCCGCATGCTCCTCCCGTCCCCTGTGTAAGCAGTGAGCGAGCGAGCGAAAGCATAGGGCGTGTTGTAGTGTAGGTGAATGCACAGCATCATAGCAGCGGATGCCGAGCGCCACGAGCGTCAGCGAGTGGGCGCGAGCTCCAGAAGAGTTGCGAGTGACACGAGCGGATAGCGAGTGGCACGAAGTTGAGGAGTGTCTCGAGCCACGGTGTCCAGAAGTGTCGCGAGTGTCCTGAGCGGTAGAGTGGCACGAGACAAGCGAGTCTGAGAGTGTTAGTGCTGTACGTACTGTAGCAGGTGGGCCGCAACGTCAGCGAGCCAACGAGCTTTGAACAGCACGAGCGTGTCAATGGCAGCGATCGGCATGTGTTATCTGTGGGCGTGTGCTGCGAGTACCGTGATGGAAGGAGTCCATGACCAACAGCTTCTGGCAAACAAACAAGCGTACTGTATATCGAACGAAGACGAATTGACGTGAGCAGGGACTATTCTGTCACTCGTGATATTGCAGACCTGCATCTGCGCGTCACCAACTGCAAGTCTTGCGGAATATACACCGCCACGGAGGACAACGACCGTCAGCTGCATCGGATTCGGATTCGAGAAGAACAGGAATGATCCTGTCATCCGAAGTCAGATCAAAATGGAACTGTTTGCAGCGCCAGGCAGGTCACTGCGTCTGCCAAAAATGCTCATCATTCTTTCTGAGCTCCTGCATAAGCTTCCAGCGTTCGTGCGTTGACGGACGGGGTCCACTCCGCTTCTAACAACAGACATGAACTTACAGCATCTCATTCCACAGGTGTTCCCGTCTGAACTTTTACTCTGTTTGACAGATGAATCAGCAAGCGCTGCTGCGTCAGAGTCAAGCCGACCCGCGACGAGCGTTACGAACATACGAACCTGGCTGAATCATCAACGTACTGAGGGAGCGTCAGCAGAAACGAGTACGTCCAAAGGACGTAGAAGAATCTGGAGTGGATAGTATGTAGGATTTGTCATTTGTCAGCTTCGGCGGACAAGCTCGCTTGCTCACAGTTCTCACCACGTCCATTCTTTGACGCGGTCTTCGCATCACAGCACAAGTGCGCTCTGACAACATATCAGACACCCACCTCCTTGCATCGAGCACTGATCTTCGCAATGGGACCCAGATGTAAATACCACGTCGTTGCTGCCGCAACAGTCAGGAAGAGGACGAGGGCGAATATTTACCACAATTCTCAGAATTATCGCTACTTTTCGCCTGCACGTCAAGTAGCTCAGGTATCCTCTGCGTTCGATGTATGCAGATAGATTCTTTGCTATTGCTACCGCCCCGAACAAGAAGATAGCAACGTTGCTGACTGCTAGGATGCTATGCCTGCTAGCATGCAATGGAGATTCGTTGGCGATCGCAAAGAGGACGAAAGTCACAGATATGTTGCCAGTAATTTATCCTAGTCGCAACTCTCATTCTTGGCGACATTCTTGCAGATACCGACGTAGACAGCTGACAAGTTCGTCCTGCTGGGAACGGAGAGAGTATGGTACGTCGAGCACCTCGATACTCGTCGAGTTGTTGTGGGAGACTCATCTTCTCGAGATTGGAAGACAACGGAGCCGTATCCTCATCGCCAGCACAGCAGTACAGCAGAACAGCAGTGACAGCCTAACCCCATGCATGCTACTCCTATGACATTCACTTCCCCTTTGGCATGTACCTCTCCTTTGGCCCGTACTCCAACTCGCTCATTATCAGCCCATCCAGCGCCTTCGTGTTGAGCTTGTCCATCAGCACCAACCCCACCGCCGCACCCTGTGCCACTTACGAGATGCGGTCCAAGCTCGTCCAACTTCATCACGCCCAATAGCCTCATTGTCACCTCGATCTCGTCTCTCATAACTTTCCCGTTAGCTCCAACTCACCACCCCCTGACTTGTCCCCTACTCACTCTCCATGGCGTGCACGACCCCCTCCTTGCCGTACGTGAGGCCGTAGAGCACCGGGCGGCCCATGCCCACGCCACGCGCGCCGAGGCACAGCGCCTTCACGACGTCTGTGCCCCGCCGCACCCCGCCGTCGATGTACACCTCGCAGCGGTCAAAGACGTCTGGGCGGAGCCTGCGCAGCTCGAGGAGTGTGTACAGTGCTGGTGGGGAGGTGTCGAGGGCCCGCCCGCCGTGGTTGGAGAGGTAGATCGCATCCACGCCCATGTCGGCACAGCGGACTGCGTCCTCAACACACTGGATACCTTTCACACCCAGGGGGAGCTTTGTGTGCTTTCTGATCCACGCAATGTCGTCCCAACTGAATTTTGGGTCGATGAACGCGCCCGTCGTGCGACCCACGCCCCCGCCCTTGCGGTCCCGCTGGACCGTCCCGCCCGAGATGCCACTCTGCACCTCAACCTGGGCGCGGTTCCGCTCGTCTGCCTCACGCTTGCCGGGTGCAGCGCAGTCGGCGGTGACGAACACGGCCTTGAATCCGAGGTTGTTCACGCGCTCCAGCAGGGCTTCCGAGTTGGCACGCTGCTTGTCGACGTAGAGCTGCATGAACTGAACCTGTGACTCGGAGGAGCGGCCTGCCACGATGGCCTCGAGGGGTGCCGAGGCGTTGGTGGAGACCATCTGGATGACATCGCACTCGCCTGCGGCCCAGGCGATGCCGGGCTCGCCCTCTTCGCCAGCGAGCTTGCTCATGCCTGTCGGGCAGATGAAGAGTGGCATCGAGGTCGGTTGGCCCATCATGCTCGTGCGCGTGTCAACCTCGCTCACGTCGACCATGACGCGGGGGCGGAAGAGGACTTTGTTGAAGGCAGCGCGGTTCATGTCGACAGCTGGGGTTAGACTCGGGTTCCTGGGAGTATTGCCTGCTTGGCTTCTGTCATTGCTCTGCCTCTGCTACTGCTACTGCCATTGCAGCATGGCTTAAGTCTACCCTCATCTTTCATGTGTGTGTTGCACCCAACCACTCACAGGTCATGTCCGTGGCGCCCGCAGAGACAAACGACCACGCCTTGGAGCTCATATTCCGCCGCGCAGCCTCGTCAAGGTCAGGTAAGCCGATGATCTCGCTCAGGTCGATGCGGCGGTCGTCGGCCACAGCTGCGTCGGACGGAGCTGCAGCGCGAACAGGCAGTGTGGCGGGGTCCACATCTCCAACATACGCATCTGGTACCACGGGCAAGAGCCTGTCCTCGATGATGCCCGGCGAGTGGGTGGCCTCGAAGACTGCAGTCGCATCGTGCCCAGCAGCCCGGAGGATGGGCCCGTCGCCTCCTGGGTGTTGCGACAGGAACTGTTGTCAGCGCTGCTCGGGGTCCGTCGCGGGTATGACTCACCTTGGTCAGGTCATACACCTTGCCATTGAGCACGACCCAGCAGTCGTCGCGTGTGTTGTGCTTCTGCACCTCGGTGTAGGGGATGAGCTTGTCCTTGACTTTGCGGACTGGCTGGGAGTCGAGGCGTATTCGTTCTGTGGAGAGGTAGAGCACGGCCGCGGCAATGAGCTGGTGTCAGAGGTTGTGTCTCTGCTAATGATGCCCCTGTCTGACCAGGCTGCAATGTTGCTTCTTTTGAATCAAGCATACGGTGACCCACTACTCACTGTTCCTCCCAAGATGGTGGTCGCCCGGTACGACCTAGCCCTCTGACCTCCCGCTGACGAGTACGACGACGTGGCCCGCTGTAGCGCAACACGGCAAGACGGCGCTCGCCCCGCCTGCCTGAGTACTGATCCAAGTGCTGGCCTGTACATGGTGAGTCTGGGACAGCTAGGACAGCTGGGACAACAACGGTCATTCACCCAGCCATTTGTTGATAACTTGTCGAGCCGCCGGTGTGGGCAGGCAATTGACGGCTCGGCAATGGGCGCGGTAGGTCTGTGTGCCGGTTCCGCAACGGTGATAGCCAGCTGGTTCCAACCACGACCAAGAGCCACTCTTCACTCAAATCGCATCTGCACCTCATGTGCTGCACCCCAGCAAACCTGATGGGCTGGGCAGGGAATACAGCTATTGAGTACATAGGCGGTCTCACCGACATGGAATCACTGACTGGCCTGGTACATTATGGAGTACCACTCCTGCACTGCCACAGAACAACTATCAGAGCATCCTGCTCAGCTCCTGCTCCTGCTATGCATCACCGCCCACCTACTCTATCGCCATTGCCATTGCCCTCCCCACCTGCTCTGCATCCATCCTCCTCCCTATCGCGTTTGCTATCCACCTGTGCAGATTGGACGTCGCGCAGAATGAATGCCGGTGATGGCCGTGACTTCACGGACTTCCGGTCCGACATCCGACCTCCGAGTTTATTGACCGTACTGCTCAGACGCTTGAACTTTAGACTTACGGTTGCTTCTGCACACATTCGACGACTGCACATTCGCCATGTCGTTGCGGACAGCGACGCGACGATTACTGGCGCTGCCTGCCTTGTCTAGCGCGCCGTTGCAAGCTGTGAGAGGGCTGGCGTACTCGCAGCAGGCAGGCTCGAGCTCGGGATCTGGTTCGGGCTCTGGGTCCAGCTCGTCGCGCCGCGCTGCCTTTGACTATCGCGTTGCTGCGGGTGTCGCCCTGGCGGCTGGAGCAGTAAGTCGACCATAATGGATACAGCTGACCGCAGGCTCTCTACGCCTTCACACCTCAAATACGCCTCGACGCCGCACCACCGCAGCGAGGGATACCATACTCTGAGGTACAGAAACACAACACCCGCAATGACTGCTGGGTCGTAATCAACGGACAGGTATACGACGTGACGGACTTCCTCGATGCACACCCCGGCGGAGCTGCTGTGATACTCGCCAACGCAGGCAAGGATGCGACGTGAGAGCCTCGAAGTATACTCCACTAATGGAAGTAAGGTCTTCGTCCCTATCCACCCCCCAGACGCGCTGGACATGCTCGAGCCGTCAAAACACCTTGGACCAGTCGATCCGTCAACCCTTCCCGCCCCATCCGCAGATGAGGAGGCAGAGGAGGCCCGGATAGCTGCCGCACGTGCCAGACTCCCTACCGCCGACGCCATGATGCTCCTTGCCGACTTTGAGACGTGGGCTGAGCGCGTGCTGTCCCCGACTGCGTGGGCGTATTACAAGTCCGCGGCGGACTCGGAGGCGACCATGGACAACAACGCTGCGGCGTTCAAGAACTACTACTTCCGTCCACGGATACTCCAGGACATCACCACGGGCGATTTGAAGACTCGTGCTGCAGGGACCGATATGGCCATGCCGGTGTTCATCAGCCCCGCGGCGCTGGCAAAGCTCGGGCATCCGCTCGGCGAGGTGAACCTCACGCGGGCGGCTGGGGCCAAAGGCATTGTTCAGGGGGTGAGTGGTCACTATTCCTGCGATTCCTTTGAGGGGGTTGGTTGATTTCCATCCGTAAGGGATGAACCTCTCATGTGTCGTGCTGTGATGCCTCCTGTGGGTCGCTGTCAACATCAACAGGCGGTCTACAGTGCTTAGTTGACTTATCCATGACACTCTTCCATGACGTGACGTCTCAGTCCCGACTGCCGCATCGTCTGCATTGAGCACTATCTCTTTGGCGTTCGACTGCCCGTTCACTTTCATGTTTCTGTTCCCTATGGAGGATACTGACGGCAGATCTCAATCAACGCATCATGCTCGCTTGACGAAATTATGGCAGCCCGTGAGGCAGGCCAGAAGGTCTGGTTCCAGATCTACCTCAACCGCGACAGGGCGGCATCGGAGCGCATGCTGCAGAAGGTGACCGCGCTTGGTGCTGCGGCCGTGATCTTTACTGTAGACGTGGCGTGGCAGTCGAAGCGGACACGCGATGCGCGCCTCAAAGCGAACGTCGCGCCGCCAATACCCACGACTTCTGAATCGAGTATCGCAAGCCCCAAGGGCGGGGGCGTGAGTGCTGCTATCTCCGGGTACCAGGATCCGAAGCTGGTGTGGGATGATATCAAGTTCATCAGGGTGAGTGCTCCAGACGGGACTACATTGCCATGGCGCTACGTTGTGGCATGATGTTATTGCAGTCCGCGAGCCAGGCCTGGGGGCTTGGTTGCCTGTGGCCATGATTAGAGCGGATACTGATGCCAGAAACACACCCACCTCCCCGTGATAGTCAAGGGCGTGCAGTGCGTCGAAGACGTCGAGCGCTGCGCGGACGCCGGAGTCGACGCCGTCATCCTCAGCAACCACGGCGGACGGAGCTGCGACTACGCACCCGCGCCTATTGACCTGCTGTACGAGATGCGTGCGCTCCGCCCCGACCTCTTCGACCGTATCGACGTGATGATCGACGGCGGCGCGCGGTCTGGCGCGGACGTGGTCAAGGCGCTGGCACTAGGCGCCAAGGCCGTGGGCATGGGCCGCCCGTTCCTATACGCGAACGGCACTCATGGCCAAGAAGGCGTCGAGCGTGTGTGCGACAGTGAGTTGGAGAGTGAAGCCAGCAGCTCAGCTCACACCAGTCCTCGAGGAGGAGATCACGAACACAATGCGCAACTGCGGCGTCTCGAGGATACGAGACCTCAAGCCGCAGATGGTTGGGCCGGCGGGGCCATGGGTGGGGGCCAATCGACCGCCGTGGCTGCCGCCTGTGCCGAGGGCGTGAGGATGTCTTGCACTGAAGCGTACAGCAAGATACATGCATAGGTCTTCATGCTATCAAGTATTCTATGGTGTATGATACAACAATCGAAGGTGTATGCGGGGACTGTAGTGGCAGAGCTGCGTGGTGATCTGTGTCTGTCTGCGAGCAGTACATGTGACTGCCAACGCCTTCGATGGACAGCGCTCTCGAAGGCCGGCATCCTCATATGGCTGATGTCTGGGAGTCTGACTTCCCATCCCGGCCCAAAGTGGTCTCAACCACCCGCCGCGCCCACTCACGCACGACCGGCCGCCCCTCGCTCTGCCACGCCCACTGCGGTTTCCGCGCATTGCGCGCGATGATCACAGCGTGCGCGTTGAACGCATGAGGGAACCACGCGATCACCCGCTCCATCTGGGGCAGAGAGGAGAGGTTATCCACCATGTAGTGCTGCTCGGTGGTCAGAATAGGCTGGCTCTCTGAGCTGGCTTGTGCCAGCGCTCCAGCTGCGTTGGGCACACTGTCGGTGTTCAGCCCCACAGATGCCACTGCAGGTGCGGAGCCACGGGCAGAGATGGGCGCGCTCTTCAATTGCGGTGCTGGTGTACCTGCTCGTGGCGTGTCCAGCGGCGTCGCGTTGGCCGTGTCTGCTGGTGTGTCCATCGGTGTATCATCCGTCAAGCCGAGAAGCAGTCGGCGCCTCTCGCCTGTGCGTCCGGAGGTGTAGCTGCGGATACGTTGGGCACTGGCGTCAGAGTGACCACTGCTAACAACGTACGATTGGAAAGAGTGGAAAGCAAATGTCAATGCGAGCATGGATAGCACCATTGGCAGGAGGACAGGTAATAATGGGAACAGAGCCTGCTGTCAGCTGGTGTCCTCAACATCACTCACGTAGCGGAACGGCTTCCATGGCAGGAAGAAGAATGGAGGGTAGTTCGGTCGACGCCGCAGGCCTGGCGCGGGTTCTGGAGTCGGTGGAGGCGGCGTGTCGCTGACTAGCTGCTCGACCTCTTCGTCGTCCGGATCGGGATGGTAGTACTCCTTCATCTTCGGCCCATCGAGCTCGACGCACAGTGACGTATGCTCGTGGTCGATGAAGGGGTCATGCTTCTCGATCGCTGCTGTGGGGTACGGCACGGTCAGGTCGTTGATGGCATTCGCGACGATCGTGACCTTGGGGAAGAGTGAGAGGGCCTGGTAGTATATCAGGTCTGGGGTGAGCGTGGAGTCGTGATCTGTTGACCCACTGGGATCTGCTAGCAGGCTGAGGAACGGACGACCCATTTCTCGGTCAAGGCAGTACAGTTGTTGCCCCGTTCGCGAGAACAAGCGTTGTCCGACAGCGTGCAAACATGCGCTCCTCCAAGAGCCGTAGCGCAGTACCCCTAGGTGCGGTGTGGCGATGGCGCAGAACGATGCCGGGCGGTGCAGGTTGAAGAACGATGGTGTACGCGCATGCAGCTCGCCGATGAGTGTCCGGGCTATCAGGCCGCCTAAGGAGTAGCCCGTCTGCGGACATCAGCATGTGCAATAACCTTCAACCCAACAGCGCACTCACCACACTAAACAAAGTCACCCGCTTGCCCTGCTCCGCCAGCTGTTCGATAGCCGCATCGAGCTGCTCTCAGCCTCACCACAGTACCCTCGCACCCACCTCCTCGGCCACCCTGTGCGCATTCACGTCGATGCCGTCCCAGGTGTGCGCGCCGACATACCCTCCTGCCACGAGCACGCTCAGCTCGAGGTCACACTCGCACTCCTCGTGCGCCTGCTTGATCTCCTCCTCGAGGCACCACAGGTTTGCCGGCGAACCATACAGCCCATGCAGCAAGAGTACGAGGTGGACCTCGCGGCCGGGTCTATGACCGTTTTGGCCACTCAGAGCTGCACCTCCTTCCTTGCCCGCTGCTTCAGCTGCGCTCGCGCCTCCTGGCGACGCCGAGACCATCTTGGAGTTATCCGCCCCTCTGCCACCATTCCCGTCGTCGACAGACATCGCTATAGCTGCTGCTGGACGATCTGCGCCTCCGACTGGAACTTCATGAATTGTTGGAATGAAACACGTACGCCGCTACGCGGTGACATCCCAGATGTCCTTATCGACCTCGGCCACGCGAGATACATGACGTCAAAATACCACAACAAACCTTGTTCGGCTCGCGTCTGGTTGTCGCCCTGCCTAGCCTGACGCTGCCTGGCGAAAAAGCACCTTCCTCCGATGGCCTGCTCGCTGCCTCCGACGACGCGGGGCCGCTGTTGATGGTGTTCCTGCAGTTCCTGACGGGCTGCTGCTCGTTCTGATCGGTAACTCTTGTTTGAAGTGGTGGCGGTGTTGAGGAGTTTTGTGCCAGGTTGCAAGCTGCCAAACTCCATCAACCTGTCCATCACTCGTCTCCTTGGCATCAGAGGAGGTTTGCTGTTGTTGTTGTTTCGGTGTGGGGTTCTGGTCGCCTTCGCGCTCTTGGCTCTTTGTCGCCCCGTGCCGCTGGCCCTCGTGGAGAACACCTTCATCGATAATAGCGGCCAAGACCAACTCGCCCCGCCGCCGCTGCCGCCACCCAACGAAGAGAAGGAGAGACTGCATCTTAGCGTTGTATTCCCGCTGCGCCTGGTGGCCAACTGCCCATCATGTCGAGCACTGGAAAGTGAGTAGCGACAGTGACAGCGCTTCTGTGTTCTGAGCTGACGATCATCAGCACACTCACGAGCGCGCAGTCCACGACGACCAGCGCCTTCCTCACTGCCCTGGCGACTAACGGCGCCACTGCGGGTGCTCAGTTCATTGGCTTCCTCATCCTGCGGCGCATGTTCAAGGCCGTGTAAGTGGGGTGTGCTGTGGGTCCTGGAGTGAGCACTGACAATGTCATAGGTATGAGCCGCGAACATACATTCCACCAAAGGAGGAGCAGGCCAAGCCGATGGGGAAGAACATCTTGAGGCCAATATGGGAAATTCTCTGGGGTGAGTGAAGCCTCTGGGAGGCGGACACGAGCATTATGGAGAGTAAAGGACATAAGTATTGTCAGCGTCAAGAGCTGAGAAGATGGAAAGAGGAAAGATAGAGAAAGAAGACGAGATATGAGGGAAGTCGCTAACACCCCAGCCGATCCTGAACAAGTACTACACAAAAACGGCGTCGATCCATACGTCTTCTTGCGCTTCCTGCGCATGCTGGCCAAAGCGCTCGTGCCGATCTGGCTGATATCATGGGCGATCCTCTTGCCAGTGGACATCGCAGGCAACAGCTCGACGCTCGATGGGCTGGACCGCTTCACCTTTGGCAATGTGTCAAAACAGCACCAGAGCAGGTACTGGGCTCACTTGATACTGGTCTACTTCTTCAACGGTACGTGGCGCGACTGGGCGATTGATCGTGCTGACACCTAGGATGGTTCCTCTACCTCATTCGGTACGAGCTCAACGTCTGGCTCAAAGTGCGGCAGGCGTATCTGGTGGCCCCAAAGCATGTGGCCCTGGCGCAGTCCAACACCGTGCTCATCACGGGTGTGCCCAAGCATCTCATGGACGAGCATGCTCTGCGGCAGCTGTTCGCCTGGCTTCCAGGCGGCATACGGCGAGTATGGATCACGCGCGATCTGAAGGACATGCCAGAGGTGTGGGAGCGGCGGAACAAGGCATGCGCGGTTCTCGAGAGGGCCCAAGTGCAGTTGCTCAAAGCTGCTGGCCAACGCCACCATAACCTGGCCAAGAAGGCCAGGAAGCTGCACGCCAAGGGTGAACCTATACCCGAGTCGTTTAACGAGCCTGCGAACCCAAGGCCAGAGGACGGCGGTGCGCTCTCGCTCGCAGACCACTTTGTGCCACGCAAGAAGCGGCCGACGATGAGGTTGAAGCCCAAATGGGCGCCGTTCTCCCTAGCCTTCCTCGGCATTGGGAAGAAGGTTGACTCGATTGATTGGGCGCGTGAGGAGATCCGCGTTACCAACCACCTGCTCAGAGTGAAGCGGCAGCAGCTCGAGGCTGATATCATATCAATTGGAACGGACGACGACTACTACAAGCCTCTGTCATCGGCTTTCATCCAGTTCAATCAGCAGATCGCCGCACATATGGCTCGACAGTGCGTTTCGTACAACGAGCCGTACAGGATGAACAGGCGCTTCGTCGAGCAGTCTCCGACGAATGTCATCTGGAGCAACATGTCGCTCAATGAGTACGAGGTGAATGTCCGGACTGCAATCTCTTGGGCCATCTTCATCGGACTCATCATTGCGTGGTCGCCCATCTCCGTGTTCGTCGGTGGCTTGTCCTCCGTCACATCTCTCACAGAGAGGTTCCCATGGCTGCGGTGGATCGAGGGAGACAGCTTTGGCAAGAAGCTCCTGCAAGGTGTCATCACCGGTGTACTGCCTCCCGTCCTGCAAGTGGTGCCCATCGTTGTCATCCTTCCGCTCCTCCTGAGGACGCTGTCAAACCTCCAGGGCACTGTCAGCAGGACCGAAGTCGAGCTGGACGTCATGACGCGGTACTTTATCTTCCTCCTCATCGTGAGTGTGACCGAGAGAATCATCTACTGATGCCAGCACGTGTTCCTTGTCACCACACTCTCGAACGGTCTCATTCAGTCAATCGAGCCTATCATCAACAACCCCACGTCGATCGTGACGATTCTGAAAGACAACATGCCCAAGGCGTCGACGTTCTTCATCACCCGTGTGCTCCTGCAGTTCACCGGCGCAGTGGGCAACCTGCTGCAGCCGGTGGCGCTCATCTTCTACTACATCCGTGTCACCCTCGGTGGTGGCACGCCTCGCAATGTGTTTAACTCGCGCTACAGGATGCCAGAACTTGATTACGGCTCGGAGTTCCCCAATGTCACAGTGTATGCGTGCATTAGTAAGTGACTACTGTGTGACGATAACGATAATCGCGTCTGACACACCCCAGTGATAGCATACATGGTCATCTCGCCCATCATCAATGGCTTCGGAGCGTGCTTCTCGATCCTGTCGTACCTGGTGTACAAGTACCTCTTCGTCTGGGTCGTCAACCAGAGGCCGCAGACGGACACGGGCGGGCTATTCTTCCCCAAGGCGGTGCGCCATCTCTTCGTCGGCCTCTACATTCAGGAAGTGTGTCTTGCCGCGCTGTTCTTCTTCGCGCGCAACGACAAGGGTAAGGTCTCCGCTCTTCCCCAGGCCATCCTCATGATCATCCTGATCGTCCTCACAGTGAGTGTACCGTGCAGCACGGGAAGTAGACGCCTGGCTCACCGCAGATCGCCGTCAACTGGTACTTCAAACGGGCCTACGATCCGCTCATTGTGCCTCTCCCGCTATCCATGGCACAGTTGTCCAACCACAATCACCAAGATAGATCCAGCCTCGCGACTAAGGGCGAGGCCCTGTACAAGACCAGCACTGAACGGACGAGCGGCGACGAGAAGGGACAACGGATGGAGAATGGCAACGGCGCCGTCGTGGGCACCTCGGGACGTGAGGAGAATGACCAGCCACTGGCAAACGGTACTAGTCCTCGAGACGCCGATCACACTCCAGTATCATACGCACCCGAGCCGACCAACAACAACCTGCGAACGACAGCAGACGAAGGAGCCGACCGGGAGCTGGCCGGCAACATTGAGATGGCGGAGCTAGGTCCCACTCACAGCCACAGCAACACTGCCCGACCAGCTGACGCTCGACGCATGTCGTTCACAGCCAGCATCGGCCCACACAGTGTCGGCGACGGCTGCGGCGCAGAGGACGATGACAGATCCGAGCCAGACGAGGAGGAGGAGACGCGCTACTTCGCCAAACATGGCGGCCCTGGCGTTGTCATCGAGCGCTTGGACGATGCCAATGACCCCCTGGCGTTCTTCCACCCGGCAAGCAAGGAGCCCCAGCGCGTCGTGTGGATTCCGCAGGACGATCTGGGGCTCGGCAGCGATCAGGTCGAGGGCAACATGGCCGCTGGTGTGTTGTCGAGTGACAGGAATGCCACTCTGTCCAACAAGGTGAGTCCAGCTCCATGTTCAACATTTTCCACTAGCTGACCCCAGGGCCGCGTTCGTGTCAGCGGCGTCCCACCAGACCTCCTGGACCAGAACGACGACGACAGCGACTTTGACGAGGACGAAGAGGACGCCGACGCCCTCAGCTACGGCCCAGAGGCTCAATATGCCCGGACTGACGATCGTTCATGAGCAATTCAAGAGAGACAATACACAGCATATCCTCCAGACGACACACACAGCATATCCCTCACGTCCCATACCCCGGCCCAAGGCCACAGTGCACTTATCTTATCACCAACCCTTCGTTCATGCTCCACTGCATCCCACTGCATCCATGATTTCATTGCAAGCTTAAGCCTAATGATGTCCTTTATGCCCCATGTCCCTGTCCCTCTGTACTCTGTATGCATATCCCTTCCTGCTTCGGACCCCTTTGCGTCGTATGTCGTACCTCTTTCCTCGCCTCGCTTCCTCGCAGCCATGCCGGCAACGACGTTAACGACGTCCCATCCGATGACTGCTCGCCACGTGCCGATCCCTCGGCAACGCTCCGCTCGACGCGCCTTGTTTTGTTTTCGCCGTCGTGTTTGCCTGCTTTGGTCCCGCGGCTTGTCTTGTTTTGGCCTGCGCCGAGCTCTACTGATGGGCAGCGAGTACGTTAGAGACTCGTGGATTGTCATCATCGCCGACGAGACGAGCAGCCGAGCACCGCGAGCAACCAGCGGAACATAGCAGGCGTGGTCTTCAAAACGCAGAACGATAACGTGGTGCGCTTGGCCGAGGTGTAACGATCGCGATCGATCAAGTGCCACTTCCATATCGCTCGAGCTCCTTTTCATCGACGCGACGACATTGCGGCTGGAGTTCGACTTGTTCTGTATCCCTAGTTCTATTCCTGCTCCTGCCTCTGCTTCGATTCCACTCGTCTAATCTACTACTCCTGTCCGACACCTACCCATACACCACCTCGATACCTCATCCTCGACGCGTTGTCCTCCGTTGATACCTACGACTGACTACTCTGTCCCCTGTCCATCCCCACTTCACTAGCCATATCCAATCGCCCCGCATGCCCGTAACCAAGAAGAAAGGCGCCATCTTCGCCATATACGCGGATACCCCGCCGCGGCCATCGGCGTCGTCTATTCGTGGCCCGGCAGCGCAGACCGCGACGACTGCGACCGCGCCGTCGTCCTCCGCATCGTCCTCGTCGTCTTCAGGCTCCAAGTCGCCAACAAGGACACGGCGGGCTCTCACGCCTCTGCCGATAGTGGCGCGCTCAGCGTCTCCAGTCGAGGCGCGGGCGTCTACGAGCTCGACCGGCAAAGCCCAGGTCGAGCCTGGGCCATCGCGCAAACTGTCAGTGTACGCCGACAAGCCGAGCAGCGATAGGACGAAGCCCACGGCCGCCTCTGGTACGCGTTCACGTCTAACTGTCTACGCCGATGAGCCAAGCAGTGAGCGACAGAAGTCCACGACTTCAACAACGCGCTCACGTCTTTTGGTCTACGCCGACGAGCCGGCGAAGTCTAAACCTGCAAAGGCGGCATCCTCGGCAGCCAGACCCGCACTGGGCGATAAGTCCAATGCCCGGAGCCTGAGCACCAGCGCTATCGAAACGTACAAGACCAAGCCGCTCAAGCCGAGCAGCACAGGCTTCAAGGTCTTCACCGACGCGCCAGACAAGCGGCACGCGCCAAGCGTCCCAGCTATCGACAAGGAAAATAAAGGAGCAGCCGACGCACCCGCACGGCATACACGGAGCAAGACGGCCCCTCCGCCGCTGGGCAAGGGTGCTCTGGCGGAGAAGAAGAAGAGCGCAGCCGGCGCGGCACCGAGCTCGCGGCTGAGGAGTATCCCTGTCCTCGCGGATGTCAGTGAGGCGTACGGCGCGAGTGGGGACGAGCCCGTTGGGTTCCGTGACTAGTGTGGCGACTGGACATACCCCGACTGTTGTGCGTTGGTGTGCGTGAACATTTGCCCCCTAGCACTCTTGTGCTCTTGTGCCTCATAGCTGACATGCAGACGGCGACCGTACGATGTCGATTGTGTTGTCGATCTGATATCTGTTGATCTTGTTGTCTGTCGATCTTGATGTCTGTGGACTTGGGTGCTTGTCGACCCCGACGCTTCGGGAAACGTCGATCTCCACACATGCCGGTCAAACCTGTCGATTTTGGACGATCTGTCGATCAATATCGGAGTCACCTGTCGATCTCTTTCTTGTGGCAGTTACACTTGTCTCCTCGCCATTCTACTCATAGGATACCCTCGACAACTCGCATTCCAGCTCGACCAGCTATAATCAGATACCCTGTGCGTGTGCACTGTAATCTATACTCGTATATTGTGTATGCTATGGCATTGCTGTGGTGCTGTGTGGAGCGGAGCTGGGCTCTTGCAATTGTCGAAAGGGTATGATCGGACAGTGTTGAGTGCTGGCTTGGATATTTCACTCGTCTGCTCTAGTGCTGGCAGCTCCTGTCACATTGTTCTGCTGTTAATACAACATGCATGCGATGCTGACCCACTCATGATCTACAGATACCCATGAAAAGCCTCCACAAAGCCACTGCCTTGGTCAATGTACAGATTACTCCTATACCTGCCCCGCACCCAGTCTGCGGCGCAACCCCTCGTTCTCCGCCTCGAGTTCGGTCACTCGCTCCCTCGTTCGCTTCAGCATATCGTCCTTGGCCTCGTCGAACGTGCTGACGCCGACTGCCACGCCTTCGACCTGGTCGTTAGATCGAACGAGCTTTGCTACTCACGACCTTGACAACGCGCCACAACCTCAACACGATGAGCAGTCCGCCCAACTCCTGCTCCTTGCCCTTGAGCGCTGTCTCCATAATCAGTGTTGCGAGGATAATGGCCGCGTCGAAGAGATGGAGGTATGCGTCTGGCGTCAGTGATTGACAGCTCCGCTCCACGAGTGCCCAACTGCCACCTCCATTTGCCCTGCACCACACCTGCCACACTCGAGCTCCTGTTGCTCATATACAGTACTGAACGTTTCCGAGCGACATAAAGCCTTCATCCTTGGCCTTGCCGTGTCCCCACTCTTTTCTCTCTACTGATCCAGCGCAACCTGGTACTCACGCGGCACAGCCCTCTTCCGCAAACTTAGGCCATAGTACCTCAGCCCAAAGGCATACAGCGCAAGCGGGATCTCAACCACAAACAGGCAGTCAAGAGCCAGAGAGAAATACCGCAGCACCTCCAGCCAGCCAGGGAACTCCTCCTTGTTCGACGGCGGACATGTGGGGTGTAACACGACTCAAGTAAGCAGCAGAACATCATCAGCACACACCATAGAATAGCTCCGTGATCGCAAAAGTCGCAGAGGCGATGATCTGTCGTCAGCTAGCCACAACCATCGCCTCACAAGTAGTAAGAGAGCGTAGTGTGTCTTCTTGTTCTCAAGGAAGTGTCCAATCTCATGCCTGAGCTTGCTGTCGAATCTGCGCCATCTGGCGAGTTTGGAAGAGGATGTCGGCAGATGCTGTGGCGGTTGACAGGGGTAGGGATCTAGGTCTACTTTCAGATGTGGCAAATTGCACTTCTCTGCGACCTCGAGCCTGCTATTCGTCTTGACGAGGCATATCGGTGTTCGAGAGGTCACCACTGATATCGGCGAGCCGCACATCGTGCTCACAGTTGCTGGTGCTGGTGCTGCAGCCGTCGGCGCCAATTGTTTACATGTCCCCTCGACATCGCTTTGGAGCTCGACATCGTCACTTCTCTTGCTCGTCGAGTGACTTGTATTCTCGGGGACCTGCAATGCGCTGCTACCTCCTGGTGGGTCGTGCCCACTGTCTTTGGGCTTGCATTCGATCATGAATGGAGAGGTGTTGAATGGCAGATGCTCCTTCGAACCTCAGATCCGGTTATATATCCAGTACGTCATGAATACCAGGAACGGACATCGTTCATACCCGGACAGCAACAAACGCCACATTGATGATGAAAGGTCGCAGGATGGTAACCATGCTGATATCTATGCATAACACTTAAGCAGTGCGTCTTGCATTGCACCTATGATCAGATCTTGCGAGTATGATGGCATAAGCCTCGCAAAAGAGGAGGGGGGGAAGGGTGATAACCTACTCGAGACCAAGGCAGTGAAAGCCATTCTTTCAACAGCCTTGGCACTGATATCAACTATTGAGGCCTGGACGCCACATCCATTCTTTCGCCTAGGCGTTGACATACACACCCGCGGCGAAGATCGCCGGCCGGTGGTCGCTCCGGCCCTCGAGCTGGCGCATGCCCGCATCATCGATCGTGCCATAGTGCAGCACCTCCACCTCGCCCGCGAGGCGGCGGCGCGGCATGCCAGGATGCGCTCCTCCCCCGTCTGGCGGCTCCTCGTCCGGGTGGAAGAGGCTCGCGCGCGAGTGAAACCGCGCCGGCAGGTCGCGGAAGAAGCGGCCGATCGCGCTGCTGAGAGTGTCTGGGGCACTGCTGGGTGCAGCGCCGGCAGAGTTGGAGCGCTGCCGCCGTGTTTCGCCCATAGTGTGGCTAGCGGACTTGGCGGGTCGGAGCGCGAGTGCAGAAGGGGAGGGGGAGGACGACGGGGTGTCTGTTGGGTCTGCGCTGCGGCGCCGTGGGAGGCCTGGGCTCCCCTTGGCGAGAGTGAGGCGGAGAGACTCCCGCCTGGCAGGGGACGTCGCGCCGGCAAAGGATGCGCGGCGCTGGCGGACGGATTCGGGGCTCGAGTCGAGCCCGCTGTGGAAGGTGATGCTGCGCCTGCGCCTGGGTGTAGACACGGTGGTGGCAGCTGGTGATTCGGGAATGGTCTCGAAGGCACTGGGTGTTGGCGGTTGGTCTGGCCGTGGCGGGAGGAAGTCAGGCGCAGTGGGTCTCGGCGTGAGACCACCTCTTTCTGAAGCCGTGTCCTCGCGGAGACCAGTAGGCATGGACGAGCTGCTAGGCAGGCTTCGTGGCTCTGCAGTGAGGGTATCCGCCTGCTGCGACGGGTCTAGAGACGTAGCTGATCGCCGACGGAAGTGGTCACCGATGTTGCTGAGGGCGATGGAGAGGCGCGAGAGAGGTGCTACGCGCGGCTCATCGCCGGGCTGGATCCCGTCCTCATCCGGTATGATGTGCGACTTCCACAACACACGATCGCACCAGCTGGGCACGCGCGCCTTCTTGGACGTGTCGTACACGCCGACGCGGTTGTCCACCGTGTCATCAAAGTCGTCGTCGAGGAGGTCGTCTTCGCGAATGCTTTGCCCCGAGGGGCTACGGCGCATGGGTGGTCGTGCCCTCGTGGCGGGAGAGACGATCCGGTGTGACGACACAGATCCACGGCGGAGCCCTCGGTCATCCAATAGATCACGAGGAGTGTCCTCGACACGATCGGGCCTGTCCTGAGGAGCACCGGGCACAGCAATCGGCGTCGACGGGCTGCTGATATTCTCGGCACTGACACTCGACGAATGTGTGGCGAACGACCGCATGGACGCAATCGACTGCCTGCGCGATGACATGTCGTCTGCCTTTGCGACAATCTCACGCGGCCGCCGCCCTAGACTCAGTATGCCCATGAGCTTCTTAGTCTTCGACTTCAGAGTGCTAGCTGGGCGGCTGAGTGTTTGCACGCGCCGGCCGAGCGTACTGTCCATCGAAGGTCGTGAGTAGTCGCGTGAGGCTCGCCTGGACTCTCTCGCCGAGTCCGCCTTCGACGGCAATTGCGGGATGGACGGAGAGTGGGACGCAGCAGATATCGTTGGCCTCCTGCCGCGACCGAAGACGTCGCTGTCACCCATACCACCTCGGTCGCTCTCGGCGTCGAGTGTGTGGCGGTCCAGATGACCACCGGGAAAGCTGGACACATCCGAACGCCAGTCGTCCATTGGTACATCAGGAAGCACAGGCGAGCTCATGCTCAGAGGTGTCCGTGATCGCAGCCGGGCGTCTGGGCTCTCTGGTGGCTCTGATGGTGTCTCGTCTGGGTGCTCCTCCACACCCTCAACCTCGGGTACGAGGCCTAACCCGTTCGCTGGGGACCCCTTGTCCCCCAGCGAGGGCCGCTCTTGCCGCTCCAGTGTCTTCCGCCGCTGCCGTATCGAGCGCCGCAGCTCGCGGTTCGTGGCACGGACTGACTTCCACACATCGTACTTGAATGTCGGCATGAAGGTGATGTCCGCTTCATGGAAGCCAGGAAAGGGGTTCAGCTTGGGGTCCTTCATGACTTTTCGCAACTGATCGAACATGAGCGCATCTTGGTATTTCTTCTGCTCGAGCAGCCACTTGGCATGCAGGATGCTGATGTCGACGCGGAAGTTGAGATCGCCGCACCAGAATGTCGAGTCGAAGCGGTCTGTGATGTCCTCCATTGCCGCCCTCGGGTCATCAGGCGGCAGAAAGCAGTCGAGGTTCAGCTCCTGCTTGATCTTAGCTATGTTGGCTAGTCGGGCATCTTGGCGCTCAGTGTGGGCAGCCAGGTGTGCGTTGACGAATAGTATGCGGTGGCCTGCTAGGTTGAGCGAGATGCCTCTGTTGGTCAGCACTGGATCACCGAGTCAACTCACATGCCGCCCTTATTGCCGAAGCGTCCGCCAGCAAGGCCGGCTGTCACAAAGTCCTTGTCAACTCCATATACGAGATGCTGGCAATCACGGTATACGAATACAGAGGTGTAGAGGCCGAGAAGTCGCTCCTTGGCGACATTGATATACATCCCAATATCATCGTCGCGCGCTGAGCGATGGTCGTTGCCATGAGAGCGGGTAACGATGCGCTGAGATGGGGAGCGAGTGAGACGTGGCGCCTCTTGGGCTTGTGGTTGAAGGTAAGATGAGTGACTCGACTCGTAAGTCTGAGCAAGAGGGGATCGCCCATGCAGCGTGGAATTGGGTGGATGAAGACCAGAGGGGCTGGGTATAGGCATGGGCATGGGACTGCTTGCAGGGGTATTGGTGCTCGCTGTGGGTATTGTTGATGGCGTCTCTATTATGGGCGAGCACGGAGTAGAGGTGAGGGTGCCGTTCTCACGCAGCTCCTCATTTTGCATTATAGTGTGGGCCCGCTTTCGGCCAGTCGCAGGCGCGTTGCAGAGCCATTCTGCTGTTAGACGAGCAACACTCCAAACTCACCATCTAGCATCGCGCTCCATCCCCGGGGGCCAGGTTTGAGAGTCGACAGCGGCGCAGCGATGCCATTCATAGAGTGGCTCTTGCGGTAGCTACTCGGTTCGACGGGCGACGAGACCCCGCTCTCGCCATTGCGAACGGCAGCTGCCACAGCATCGGTATGTGCAGTCGCCGTTGGTGACGGCAAGTGGTCCTGCTTCACAGAGTCGGTGAACACATGCGGCCTGGAAGGTTTCTGAGAAAGCACAGGCGACGCAACAACGTCCTCCGCCTCGCTGCAGTCGGTGCTCTCGACCTGCTCGCCGGCCGCCTCCTCCTTTTCCGCCTTCTCCGCCTTCTTCGCTGCCCTCGCTGCCCGCTTCTCCTCCTTGCTCATATGCCTCTTCTTCTCCTTCCCCGGCTCCTTGTTCTCCTTGTCCTCCTTGTCGCGCCTGTGGGCCTCGCTCTTCTGCAACCCCACGCCTTTCATGATCGAGCCACCTATACCGCGAGGCATGCCACTCGGGGCTGGGCACTCCTGCGCAGCGACAACGACGACATGGTACGGGTGCTTCTGGGCCATGTCAAACTCTGGCAGCCCCTCAAAGGGCATTGGCTCGTACTTGGGTACATCTCCGAGCAGGACAGACAGGTCGCCTTTGGGCTGTATGTCAGCACTGCGCCCCGGCACACAGGGCTACTAACCAGAGCGTCGCCCATGTTCCATGTCACCACGAGCACCTTGATAGCCTTTCTTTGCTGCACCTGTTCTGGCCGTGGCGGGGCTTTGCTCGTGTCTGCCTCTTGAATGCCACTGAAATTGCTGAACCCGCTGGCTCCTGGGTCGTGCCGTTCGCTGGCAGCGTCGGACGTGAACATTGTGCTCAGCCGGCGCAGCACCGATGGCGACTCGGCATCGCCCCCTCGGGCCCTCGACGGCGACCCCTGCGAGAGGTTGATCTGGTCAACCTGTATCTCTCTGCCGTTTCCATCGTCCGGCGGTTCTGGGTCGTGTCCGCTCCTCATGACGGCTCACACACCGCCGTCGCTAGCTGAGCTTATGTCGTCCCCAAAGCGATGGCCGTCGTACACGATACAGTAGTGGTGTGTCCACACCGCCTACGAGGCGGAGGGTCCCACTGTCCAGAGCAGAGTGTTGTTACAGGAGTGAAGAAAGATAGACCGTTGGGAGATGGTTGTAGTGGAAGTGTGATGGTGGAGGCACCGGAACGGTGATCAGTGATGTTCCGAAACGTTTCTCAGTTGTTGACAACTGTGTTGTTGTCGTTGTCATTGCAACTTCGCCTTCATCAACGTTTCCTCATCGTCTAGTTTAAGCGGCAAAGAGGTCGACATCAAGGGGGGCGCGGGTTGCTCAGTCGCAGCTCACTGGCTTGCCCTTCGGACAACAGAGGCTGTACTTTGGGGACGTCATTAAGTGCGACGCGAGCGAACGGCGTCGTGATCTGTGGACGTCGACGGGCTGCATTGCACGCCAGCCTCGTTGTTGAGCGCGATGCCCATGAGCCACGCGCGGGCAGCGATGAACGGGGAGCGTGCCCGCGCTGCTACACCAGCCCTGGGCTCGCCAGCACCCCGAGCAACGTACCTCTACGCCTATGCTGCGATGTACACAGTGTTCTCGATATCTGCTCTGCTGCTTGCTGCATCATATCTTGTCCCAGTGAGTCGGCCCCTCAACCTCACTGATAGAAGGAGTGGCTGTCTCTGCCTGCGGCGTTCGTCGCCGACTCGCACTACAAGTACCTTGTCCCGCTGCTCATCCCGGTCACTGCGTGGTTTGTTATCGCCAACTGGGTCGGATGGCAGTACTTCCGCTACGCATAGGCTGAAGGCAAACTGGCAGGAATGGCAGAACGAAGCACAGGACAAGCACGCCTACGGCCACAATCCAGCGACAAGGGCCTGAGTGCGGAAGTGGTCTTCCGGTTAAGGAAGAACTCTGCTAGGACAACGATCATCACCTAAGTTGTACAAAGGTCTAGCTCTACTCCTCGTCGTCGTGCTCGTGGATGACGAGCTCCTCCTCCTCCTCTCCGGCATCGAATGCGTCGTCGGGCACGCGGTAGAGGCGGACCATGGGCTGAAAATTAGCACGAAGACACCAGGGGACACACTAGCGGGCATAGCTCGACTCACAGCATTGGGGTCCTTGACCAGGACGTACTTGCCCTCGGGCTGCTTCATGACCAGGTCGGTGATGGTGCGAACGATACCCCAGCCGTTGTTGAGCGAGACGTTCATCTGGCGGGCAAAGTCCAGAGGCTTGTAGGACTGGATGCCAACAATGACATGACGCTGGGCATCGCGGGGGTTGGCACGGGAGATGTAGCCCATCTTCATCTGCTCCGCACCAGCGATGAACGACTGCACCGCCCAGCGGCCGAGCTTGGCAGAGTTGTTCTTCATCTCGTTGGCGACGATAGCACCCTTCTGCATGTCAAGGAACTTGCGCCACTCGAGCGGCTTGCCACCGGGACCCTGCGCCTTGGGGTCGTATTCGTTGAGCGCCTTGATGGTGATGAGGTGGTCCTTCTTGCTGACGTACGCGTCGACCTCGGTACGCACGATGAGTTCGAGGTCCTCGTCCTCGTCGATCGAGAGGTCAAACTTGCGGTAGCGGTAGAGGGCGGACGCAAGGGGCTCGGTCTCCTCGGGCGAGTAGAAGGGGTTGGGGTTGGGGGTGAAGCCCTTTGACTTCTCCTTGATGACCTGGGAGGTAAAGTTGTGGTTGATGTACGTCGCCTCGAGGGAGAGCGAGGCCGCCGAGTTGAGGTTGTTGGCGTCGTCAGAGTCGGCAGGGGGGTCGTATGCATTCTCGTAGACAGAGATGAAGTCGAAGGGTCCGCCCTCGCGCTTGTCGAAGAAGACCTGGTCGCCACGGCGCTCGATAATAACATCCCACGAGTTGACGGAGCGAGTAGCAGTCATGAGCACAGACAGGATGGAGTCGGTAGCGAACACCTTGGCCTTGCCTGCGGCAGCCATCTGCTGAATGACAGGGTCGTCAGATGTTGAGACGTTGTAGCGAACACGGTCGATGATCTCGAGAGGCTTCTCGGTGCGGGTGTTGATGCGGTCAAAGTCCTTGTTGTACGGCTGCAATGTGCCGTACGACTCGAGGTCCTCGGGCTCCTCGACACCCAGGCTGAGCTTGTTGAGGCGCAGGAAGTCGATCTCCTCGAGCACCTCCCAATCCGGTCCAACAGTAACAGACGAGTCACGCGTGCGCTGGGGCTTGTCCCATGCACGGCCACCGTAACCACCACCACGTCCACGGCCACCGTACCCGCCACGCTGGGGCCCGCCCATTGCACGGCCACCACGCTGAGCACCACCACGGCCACCACCCATACCACCACGAGCACCACCAGTGCGCGCGCGCATCGACGAGCGCCCACGCGCAGCCGCACGGCTGCTGTTGTCGACGAGCGAGAAGCTCTTCTCGTCCTCGTCGTGCACGTAGCCGAAGGCGTTCGACTCGGCAGCGCCGTACGCCTCACGGTTGCGCCGTCCACCCTGCGCAAAGTTCTGGCGGCCACCACGCTGTCCGGACGACTCGGACTCGGCGTGCCAGTCGGCGATGCGCGTGATCTTGTCCGACTTCGAGAAGGGGGCATACGGGATGCTACAGAAGATATCAGCAAATGTCCAACCCATATCCCCAGACTTTCACTCACTCGCTGAACGTCGAGGGCAGCGCGCTGGAGCTAGGCCCCCACGAGCCGTCCTCGTTGTCGCGGATGGTCGGCAGCACAAAGTCGAGTGCCATTTTGGATTGCAGAGAGATGTATCGAGCTCTGACTTGAGGTTTGAGCTCTTTTTCTTTGTGCTCGAGCTCGAAGACACCCGTCGATGATCGTCCACCAAAACGTCCAAAACCGCATGAAATTATCCCTTCCTCCCCGATAAGCGATTTGCTTCCTTCTATGCCAGAATTTTGCTGCTCGCACCTCTCGTTGCATCAGTCGTTGCAGCTCTCCCCCCTCCCGCTCTTGTTCTTCTGCTCTTGTTTCTGCACTGCAACAATGGCAGTGTCGGAGCCATTGATAGTATCACATGTGCCGGGGGAGCAGCAGCAACAGCAGCGTGCGAAGAGGAAGGAAAAGGGCAAGGGGCGTGCGCGCGACGTTGGGCTAGACGAGGCGCAGCACATCATGCCTGTCGCGGGGCCATCGAAGCAGTCGAGGCGGACGGGTGCGGGGGCAGCGGGTCCCAGCTGGGACTGTATCCCCATTGCACGCAGCGAGGTGTCACGGGTACCGCCAGTGTGGTCGAAGGACGGAAGGTGAGGTGGTTAGAGGTGGGCTGGGAGCTGACTGGAAGATTCTACTTCACCGCTGCGAATACGTCCGTGTTTGTCCACTCGTCGACGAGCCCAAACTTTGAGCGGCTGTCGACGCTGTCTTCGACAGATAGGGAGGGACACAGGAAGACCATCAACGCGTTGATACTGCACCCGACAAACCCGCTGCAGCTCATCACTGCGTCGGACGACGGGACCATCAAGATCTGGGACTGGGTCGAGGGGCGGCATGTCCGCACGATCAGTGTGGCCGACGACGGGGCTGTCAAGCATATCTGTGTTGGGCAGGTCGCTGACAAGTGGTGGATCTTCCTGACGGTGACGAACCCCAAGCCGGGCAAGAAGGTCAGGGATGATGGCTCACACCTCCAGCACCGTGTCATGCGTGTTCCATTGCTACCGCCCCCGCCGTCGACAGACGACAAGCCGGTCGCAGTGATCTGGGGTGTGGGCAAGCTGCGATCTCCTCCAGCAGCGATCATGATCTCCCCGCGGACTAGCTACGTCGTCGCGCTCGCTGGCGCGAGGGCGTACGTCTACCGCCTGCCGACAGACATCTCCGAGGACAAGTGGAAGCCCCACTGTGTGCGGTTTGTGTCGGATGTGCCATTCACGTGTGGAGCATTCGCACCCGAGCGGCGATCGTCAAAGACGGAGCAGGAGGAGTGGTTCGCAACGGGTGACGAGAAGGGTGTTATCCGTCTGTGGCATGGTCTGAGGGCAGCGTTCCGACAGCTGGACGCCGATGCTGTGTCGGCGCAGCATGCAGAGGCAGCCGACAAGCCGCTGTATCCCGACACTGAGAAGCGACTGCCTACCACGTCGCTGCACTGGCATGCTCATGCTGTCGCCGCTATCGCCTTCACCTCGGCTGGCGCGCAGATACTGTCAGTCGGCGAGGAGAGCGTGCTAGTTCAGTGGCACCTGGCATCAGGCAAGCGGGAGTACATCCCACGCCTGGGCGGGCGGCCGATCCTCAGTGTCGCTGTGCGCCCAGGTGCACGTGGGTCCGAGGAGGAGTACTGGATGGGCTTTGCCGATGGCGCCATGATGCGTGTTGGTGCTGCGACTGGCCAGGTGTCTCCTGTGGGCCAGGGTGTGCGACTCGACCCATTGAGGCCGACATCGAAGCGACCATACCCCATCAGTGTCCACCCGGCCACGAAGGCACTGGTCGTGCCCTCCTCGCACCCTTCGACACTGCAGTTCATCGACCCGATCGGCTCATCAGTCCTGTTCGACCTCGAGGTTGCGCCGTCCAACCGCGTGAGCAAGAGGGACGACAAGGAGCTCGAGCCGGTTGCTGTCGAGGCTGTCGCGTTCTCCGAGCCGCGCGACGGCCGCTCCGAGTGGATGGCGACTGTCGAGGGCCGCCCGTCCGACGAGGAGGAGGGCGGTGGCTTGGTCAAGACGCTCAAGTTCTGGCAGTGGAACGGAGATCGCTACGTCGTCAACACGCAGTACCCCCGTCCTCATGGCACCGATGACGTGACTGCCTTGTCCTTCGGATCGCGCGATGGGCAGGACTACGCCCTGACTGCTGGCGTCCACGGAACTGTCAAAGTGTGGCATGTCCGCCAGACGAGGAAGAGCGAGCATGGTGAGTGCGAGTATGAGCAGCAGCAGCAGGCCTCCGACGATGACAAACAATGACACATTACACAAACAATCCATAGCCTCCGGGCCGTGCGGATCTCACATTCTGCAATACTGAGGAGACTTGTTGCTGCTGCCGCTATGATCAGTGAGCTATCGCTGACAAACAGGCAAAGTGTCGAAGAAGAAGCCCATCGCTGCAGCTTGTAAGTGCCTGACCAACCTGAGCCTGGGGTGTTCGGTGATGAATAAACATTTTCAAGCTCAACAGTCGTAATATATATTGCCGACCACCTTCTCTTCTATTTTCTGAGCACACCCTAGGCTCTATCCGTTTATCGTGTCCATTGGCACATGCTGACAAACAGACTACTGGGCGACAAGGTCGACATTCTCCTATCGCAACCTTGGAGTCAATGCTGCGGCGTTCTCTCCTGACGCCACGCTTATCGCTCTGGCACATGGCTCCGTCGTGACGCTCTGGGACACGGTGCACAATGTCCTGCTGCGTGCGCTCGACTCAGCCATCGATGCCAAGAAGCTGGTGTTTGCAGGTTCCGATGGCCGGTACATTGTCGTTGGTGGAGCCGCACGAGGCGTTGCCGTCTGGGACCTGCTGTCATGCGACCTGGTCACCACCCTGCCCTCGCAAGCTGTCGACGTCCTGCTCTCCTTGCAGTCTGGCTTCGTAGCCTCCACCTCCACACCATCTCAAACTACCCTACACTTTTACGACCCGAACGGCACACTCAACCGCACCACAACAGTCAAGACGCCTTTCACCGCCCTGGCTGTTCTCCCCTCCGCCTCGACCCACCTCGTCGGCATCGCGCCCTCGGGCGAGATCTTCCGCTTCGGCGAGCTGCAGGCTGCTACCGCTCCAGCTGCACGCGCAGTCTCCAGCGCGACGCAGCCTGCCCGCCGCGCTACCTCCATCTGGCAGGAGATGTTTGGCAAAGACGCCTTCCTCGACGAGTTGTCAGCCGAACCCGAGGGTCCAGAGGCTGTGGCTGCCGTGTCGGCACTGCAGCGCAACGCAGCCGGTCACCCGGAGCAGGTGTTCGACGGGCCGTCGCACACCCTCCCGCCCGTCAGCATGCTCTTCGACGCGTTCATGGACGAGCTGCTGGTGTCGCGCAATGCCGAGGAGGAGCAGCAGGAGGACGCGATCATGATCGACGCCGAGGTGGAGGTCGGCGAGGCGTCGTACATGCCTGCCGATGCTATCCGCCCCGTCAACGACAAGGAGATCGCCGAGCTCGTCAGCTTCTTCCAGGACATGCGGGCGTCTGCTCCCAAGAAGGCTGCTGCCGTCCCCAAGGCCAAGGCTCGCCCCAATGGCATTCCTAATGGCCATGCGCGCGCCGTGTCGACACCGTCCAAGACTGCCAAAAGCCACGCCAACAGCAGCCCGGCTGTGTCCACGCCCGGGGACGACTCGCCAGCAGACAGCAAGAAGAAGAGCAAGAAGAGGAAGGCACCGAGGCATAGCGAGGTGTAGCGTAGTGTGGCGAGTCATAGTGCAGTAGTAGATCAGCATGGCATATATTGCATATCAGTAACAGTCCTGCAAAGGGCAGCAGCTAGAGCATAGAGTTGCGTAGAGTCGACATCAAACATTTTGAGCAGAGAGGCAGATAGAGCCCAGCGGAGATTCGGGATCTCCGTAGTCGATCATACGAACTCGGACCTCGATAACAACCTGTCAACAGCAGATCTTGTCCAACTGTACATATGCCGCGCTGACATGTCGGGCTTCCAGAATGCGGGAACGACGAAGGGTGGGAGTAGCAGAGGTAACATCGCTGACCGCAGGGGTCATGATTCTCCTGGGCTTGACGTCGCTGGCCGTTGCGCTCACGGACTCGAAGCCATATGTCCACCTGCAGCTCGTGCCGCATATGACCAAGTATCACCAGGTGCGCGAAGACTGGACCTAGTCTGACAGCAGTACTGGCGCATATTCATTAGCCCACTGGCATTTACGAACTCTAGCGAGGTGCTCCTGGCCGAGCTGTTGCTGTACAATGTCGGCGTCGGGATCGAGCGGTAAGCGGTGTAGGTGATCCTAGCTGATGGCAGGTCGTTTGGCTCCAGGAAGTTCGCTGTATGCCAAACTCAAACTATTGAGACTGACATCAGTCGTTTGCTGTGATATCTACGATGGTGGCCACAGGAATATGCACTGCAGCAATACTGCTCTTCCACCGGTTCGGGCTCAACTCGATCCCGGCTGGTCCGTATGGCCTCCTCTTCAGCATGTGAGCTCTTCTCGAGATCCGGCTGACCCCAGACTATGGCAATACCACAGGATAGTACCCCCATTGTACGAGTTCAAGGTGCTAGGCTTCACGTTCTCGAACAAGGCATTCCAGTACATCCTAGCTCTGATGGTACGACCAGCTCCGATACTCCCGCTGACACCAGCTCTTGTCCACCTGGGCCCCCGGGTCCGTCGTCGCCTCGATCGCCGGGCTAGCGACAGGATACCTCTACCGCACCGACACACCCTTCCTTCTCCCTCAGCTCACGCGGCCGCGACGCCTTTGGCGCCCGCTCAAGGCCTTCCGCATACCCTACAGCATCTACCGGCTTCTCGAGCGCCTCTTCTCCCCTTTCGTGGGTCAGTCACTTCCTCCACGGCGGAGTAATCGCGTGCTGCCTGGTCAAGTGAGGGACTCGCCCGCGTCAACGATGGAGGGCCTAGCTGCGCTAGATAGCACAGGCGGGCTGCGGAACCTCCTCTCGTCCCGAGGCATGAATGGGACGCCGGCAAGGAGAACGCCCGCTGCAACGGGCGACGCGACGCCCGCGCCGAGGAGGGTATCTGCCACTGCGGCGGGTAATGCGCGTGCTGCTGTCGGCTCGGTGGGCGAGTGGGTCACGGGCCGAGGGGGCGGTGCGCGTGCGCCGACGGAGCAGGAGATTTCTGCGTAGGTGGGGAATATGGGGTGTGGCTGACTCCAGGCTGTCGAGCATGTTCCCAAATCTGAGTAGGGAGACTGTTGTGCGCGCTCTGCAGCGGAGGTGAGTGGGTGGATTTGCTCAGCTGACGGTAGTGACTACAACACGGCGCAGGCTGTCGAGGCGCTCTTGGAACAGAGCGGGTAGGTGGGATATATGCATAGTGTACAATATTGGTGGAACAGGGCCAGGGGTGCGCTTTGCGGCCGGGCGTACAGCAGTGATGCTAGAGTAGTGGAGCAGCGTCGTGAAACTGGCGTGGAGCATTCGATCGATGCTGCAACGTGTAGCGGCGTGTCATCAGCAACTTGAGCACCTGGTCCATATTGATACTCGTGTCTCCTTGGACGGCGGTGCTGAGTTGTGCGTGAATTGATCGATCTCACTTGGTCTGCTGCTCTGTCGTCTCCGCCTTCGCCTTCTCCGCGTCCTTGCACTCCTGCTCCGCATCCCGCTCCATGGCGCTGAGGTTGTCGAGGAGCTTGTCCAGACGGCTTTCCAGTGACCCCGCGACACCGTCCGCCGCCTCTAGTTGCTTCAGGATTCCCTCGACATCGATATCGCCGCCCTCCTCGCCGTCCTTTCCGGATGCGGCCTTGAGTGCGTCAAGAATCGGTTGTATAGCCTTGCGGTCGCCTTCGCTCAACGTGCTGAGGTCGATACCTGCGAGGGGGTCGTTGCTGGACTGTGTTGCGCCTGCTGCTCCGTCCGACGCCGCCGTATTGCTCAAACCGTTCGTCGCCTGCGCTCCCGGCTCAGTCGGGGCCATCGCCTTCTGCACCAGATCCAGATCTGACAGAGACATCGTGTCAGTTGAGGTAGAGGCGGTGGTGCAGATGTCAGTTCTGTCGAAATCGACGATCATCACTTCGTCGTCGATATCAGAGGCACGGCGGAGATCGGTGATCTCCGCTCACAACAACAGTTGACGTGTGGGGTAAGCTCTTATCTTGACCGTTCAGACTCCAGACACCTCCTCAACGCCAACAACGCCATACCACCCCGCCATGAGCGCTCGTGCGGGCTACACCCTCGTAGTGTACGTGCTCGATGTGTCGCCTTCCATGGGGGAGCTCAAGGCGGACCCGGGGGGCATCGCGGGCAAGCGGCAGCGGCTCGACTGGGCAAAGGAGCTGATCGCACGGCAGTGCGAGCCGAAGGTGCGGGGAGCGATGGGGCTCAGCTGATGATAGATCCAGAGTGGTCGCAAGACTGAGGCTGTCGGGCTCGTGTCGTTTGGAGGTCGTGAGTTGCTTATGGAGCTGTTCAAGCGACCTGATGCCACTTGGGATCCCCCTGACGTCAGGAACGAACAACCAGGCCAATCGAGCATGGGTGGCAGATAACCCGGACGACGAGGAGCCGCCCTACACGGCTGTCAGTAGTGAGGTTGCGATTCAGACGGCGAAGCCGAAGACGCTGGAGGTGCTCATGAATCTCGACGTTGGGGAGAACGAGGGGAACCGTGGGTGTGGTAGTAGTGGGCTGGTGCTGATGGCAGCGTTGTCTGCCCTGATGGTCGCACTGGACATGATCGAGCAACACAAGCATACCAAGTCGTGGTCGTTGGAGATTGTGCTTGTGACCGATGGGGAGAGCGAGTTCAGCCAGGAGGAGTTTGAGGACGCGATGGAGCGGCTGGACACGCTAGGCGTAAGGTTGTCTGTTGTGTGAGTGATTTCTGAGTGCGGCAGTCAGGACTGCCACTCCAGGTCCTGTGGCTGTCAGTCTCAGCTACTATGGCGGTCATGTCAGCTGTCACTGCAGCGGCAGTCATGTCATGTTCAGCTGGTGTAGCTGCCATGTCCTGACTGCTACGTCCGCAATGGCTTGCTGTTTGCTGTGGCTGTGGGAAGCTTCTTGCTGACGACAGCGGTATTGACTTCCAAGATCCCAGCCTACCAGTGGAGAAGGACAAGTCGCGGAACAAAAGGCTGTCGGAGAAGTTTTGGCGTGCATTCGTGCAGAATCTGACTGAGCGTATCCAACAGACCTCGGAGTACGAGAAGTTCCTGCCCAGGCTATCTGTGCTCGACACCGACCTCGTCGAGGCACGGCGACCTCACCCTGCAGTAGTCAACGGTACTGTCAGCAGTATTCACCTCTACATCGGATCAGCGGGGATCGACGAGGACCAAGCAATCAGCATCCCGATCAAGTACTCCAAGGCAACGATGAAGGCTCGCCCACCGTCGCTGTCGAAGGCATGGAAGGCGGCCGTAGAGCTGCAGCAGCCGTCAGGAGGCTTTGCGTCGAGCCAGCTCCGGTCCCAGGCTGAGAGCCAGAGCCAAGCAGGCACGTTAGGCCCTGGCCACGATGCATCGGACATCGCTGCCCTGATCTCCTCAGACGTCAAGCGGCATAGCACGTATCTCGTCAAGCACGCGGCAGCTGGCGAGGAGCAACCCACGCAGGTCACCTCCACGCAGCTCAGCGCCACGCAGAGAAGCGATGCTGACCCGGATATCCTGCCTATGTACGGTACGACGACTCAGCCAACGCAGGCGACTGCCACGCAGGCGACGGAGCCGGAGGAAGAGGAGGAGGAGGAGTTTGTGCCGAAGGAGGACCTGGTAAAAGCGTGGCGCTTTGGGTCAAGCTGGGTGCCGATGGAGGCGGATACGTTCGAACCCTTGCATACACAGAAGGGTGTGGAGGTGCTGGGCTTCATTCCACAGGCTAACGTGGGTGATTTTGCATGGAGAGAGCTGACAGCAGATCCGCAAGTATATGCTTATTGGAGAAGTGCGCTACGTGTGGCCTGACCTGTCGTCTCCGAAAGCGCAGATCCAGTTCTCATCCTTCGTCTCCGCCCTCATCACCACTGGCATGGCCGCGCTGGTCCGCTGGGTCCTGAAGGACGATGCCGAGCCACATATTGGTGTCTGTACGCCACAGCAGGACTTCCCTGGCGAAGACAAGAAGCTCGACCTCATGTACTGGGTTAAACTGCCCTTCGCGGATGACGATCACAAATTCTATTTCCCCTCGTTGACAAAGTACAAAACTGCAGAGGGCAAGGCGATCACAGAGCATCCCTTCATCCCAACCCAGGAGCAGTGTGATCTCATGGACGCACTGGTCGAGGGTATGAATTTGGACGAGGTTAAGCCCTTGAATAGGGATGCGAATGGAGAGGAGGAGGATGACGATGAGGAAGACGAAGACGAGGATGAGGACATGGAGAAGGAGGAGGGCGGAGGTGCGACATGGTTTGACCCGTCTCTCTGCGTCAACCCAGTCATCCATCGCATCAAAGAGGCGATCTTCCACGCGTCTCTGACTGCGGATCTGAAGGCCGACCCGCTCGGCCCGCCGCACCCAGACATCATCAAGTACTTCCACACACCTGAGGTCATCGCTCAGAAGGTCGAGAAAATCACTGAGCAGCTCAAGGAGGCGCTGGACATCAAGAAAATCCCGCCTCGCCAGCGCAAGAAGTACGTCAAGGAGGGACTGCGCGAGGATGAGGGATAGTGAGTACACCTGAATCCGCGAGCTGGAGACTCAGCTGACATCAGCCTTGACATTGATGAGCTCTTCGGCGGCGGCGGTGCTGTCGATGCTTCACAGGGCAAAGTCAAGAACGACCCCGACTCACCTGCCAAGGCGAAGGCCGAACCGCAGTCGCCCGAGACCAAGCCCAAGATCGAGCACGCCTCGCAGGAGGCTCGTCCCAAGCCGAAGCCAGGGCGTCTCGTCAGCAACGAGCAACCGCTTGAGGACTTCAACCGCTTGGTGCAGGGCGAAGGCGACGTTTTCCGCAAGGCGGTGAGTATCCGGGTTAAATGTGTGCTGATGATAAGATTCAAGACCTCGGGGCAGTTGTCAAGGAGAACGTTGCTGCTTCGTTCTCTCATCAGGCCTTCCCACTGGCCCTGAAGTGCCTGGAGCAGATGCGGTCGACGGCGTTGGTGTACGAGGAGGTGGAGACGTATAATGAGTGAGTCGACCTAGCAGCAGCTGGCGAGGCTGACCCGCACAGGGTTATCGATGATCTGGAGAAGACTGTCAAGGCCAAGGGCTTTAAACACAAGGACTTCTGGGACCGTAAGTGTCGGCTGACGACCATGCGCTGACATGCAGACTTCACGAAGGCAGGCAAGGCGGTCGCGCGGATCACCCCCGAGGAGGCTGCCGAGGCATTGGAGGACGAGGATTACGACGAGTGATGTAGTACAGTGTTGTATAGTATGCAAGAGGGTATCATCAGGCTCGTCGTCGTCGTTGTGCTGCTTGTCGATGCTGTTCGAAAGCATCAGGAAGTTGGAAGCGATTCCGTACATGTGGTGGAATGCAACCTCCACTATCGACGTGGGGTCTCCACGCTGGCAACGTTGAATTGATGGCGCGTTAAGCGTTTGCGATCCTCAACCTCACTCATCTTTCGAATAGCAGAAACGATGAAGTGGATCGCGGGCGCGCTGATAGCAAGCGCGCTGGCGTACGCCTCTCCTCCGTTCAGTCTGAGTGTGGAGACGGGCTGGCCTGCGCCGCCTCTGCTCCTGGAGATCCTGTGAGATACTATCCTCGTCCGAGGCTGACATTTAGTGAAGTCGCGTACGATGAGGATCCTAAGGTGTACTTCCCACTCCTGCACCTGTTGACCAAGCATGCCACGGCACTGGGAGAGAACCCCAGCCCTCAGAAGGTGCTCGACAATGCTCTGCTCATTCTCGATTCACATGGCTTGCTCCAGGGTCTGACCCAGGCTGACACCTTCAACATGGCTTTGGGGCTGCATACTGCGGCTCCGCGTATCACGGCTGCATACTCTGCATACAACGTCGACGATGAGGCTGTGGGCGTGGAGAACTGCACTGCATGGGTGGACTTCCGTGGCCAGGCGTACTGCGAGGCTGAGGGGCTGCGGCTTGCGATGGAGCGTGGTATTGAGGAGAGGGGTTATGTTGCGTGAGTTCAGCCTGGAGAACGCACACTGACATGCACAGGCAACCGCCAGCTGAAGTACTGCCCTTTGACCATGTCTCGCCCTCGCTGATCGGCGACGGTCCTCAGGCTGTATTCTACTATGCCCCGACACCAGACGCTCTACCGCTGCTCGAGTTTTTGCGCGAGCATGCCCTCAAGTTCCCGTCGTTCCAGTACACTGTCCGATACCGCGCACCCAAGGTGATGGGGGACAGACGCACGCCTGTATCGGGCTATGGAGTGGAGATGGCTCTCAAGAAGACGGACTACCTCGTTGTGGATGACCGAGATGGCCCCTCTGGGTCTGGAGCACAAGCTGCCTTCCGCGGGCCTACGAACGCGACTCGCAGGTTCGAGGTCCTCGGGGAAGACCCTTGGGCAGAGACGCAGAAGCCGTTGACTGAGAAGGAAGCCGGTCGCATGGGTCTCGCAGCTATCGCCCTCATCAAGGACTCTAAGGACCCAATGAGCGCATTCGTCGAGCTGTCGCAAGACCTGCCCAAGTACTCCGCAGCTCTGCCTCGCAAGGTCAAAGTGCCACTCCCCATCAGAAGCCGCGTGAGCCGCTTGGCTTCTCAGCACCCCATCGGTCCTGCGCTGTTCATCAATGGCCGTCTTATCCGTGATCAGGAGATTAATGCCTTTAGCCTGCTCGGAGCCGTACGCAGCGAGAGGCATACCATGACCTCTCTGCTGAAGCTCGGACTCGACCCCAAGCAGGCATACGACCTCATCACAGATCCGATCGTCGCTGCGGCGCAGATGGAGAGTGATGCGATGGAGGGTTTGGTCGACGCTAGTGACCGTGTCGAGGGCGGAGGCGTGATCGCTTGGATGAACGATGTCGAAAGCGACGCACAGTGAGTTGAACGGCGATTTATTGTCACTAACAGATAGGTATCAGAAGTGGCCCGGCATGCTCCAGGCGTACCTCCGCCCTCTGCAGCCTGGGCAGCTGCACCTTGTTCGCCGCAACACATGGAACCTGGTCTTAGTGCTGGACTTCTCGACGCCCAAGGGCTTCGATGCCATCTTCACGGACCTCCTTCCCGTCCTCCGACGCGGTGTGCCCATCCATGCTGGCATTGTTCCCATGTTCACGGAGACCTCTGATACCTGTGAGTGTCAGAAAGTATGGCAACACTGACCTGCAGCCGCTCAGATCGGCAAGCTTCTCTGGTACATCCAGAACACTCTGGGCACTGATGTCCTGGAGGAGTTCTTCAGAGGCGCGTTATTCACCTTCCCCAATTCCCCTGGTGGTCCGAAGACGATTCCCATCGAGGACATCCAGAACCTCTACCAGCAGCTTCGCATTCAGGTTGGCGAGGAGACCAAGTCTTTCGAGGAGGTTATGGCTCTGCCGGAACTGGATGAGCGCCTGCAGGCAACCCAGGCATACTTGACTCGCCTGGGTGCCACGCCAGCAGACTCGCCTGTCGGCCATATCTTTATCAATGGGAAGTACATGGAGTACAACCCTACCTGGACTCATGCCCTCCAGCAGGAGATAGGTCAGCAGATTGAGTTCTTGCAGAGCATGGTGCGTTTGTGCACGGCACCGCTGACCGCGCTAGATCATGACTCGCAAGATAACAGAGGCCGAACAGCTTGCGACTGTCTTCTATGACCTCCCCACCACTACTAAGAAGAGGAACAAGTACATCGTGCCTTCCGCCGACCGCGGACTGCAGGCGTTCAGCATCCTAGACCTCTTTGATGACGAGACGCAGGTCCTCGCTGAGCACTTTATTAACCCCAGTAAGTCTATCGTATGGTCCGACCTGACTCTCAGGTGACTCGAGGAAGGAGCTGCCCGTCACTGTGTGGATTGTGGGTGACATCGACTCGGACGAGAGTCAAGCCGTGATCAACAACGCTCTGCAGTACATCGAGGTATATGTCTCGCTCTCACATCTGCTGACAGACAGAACGAGGGGTCCTCAGCTCGTCTCGGGTTCGTTCACGTCCCACCGCAGGCTCCTGGAAGGCCTGGCAGGCGCCTGTCGACCATGCTGTACCAGCTCTTGGGCAACAAATTCCTCTCCAAGATCTCTCCGCCTCTACTCAAGCAGGTCATGGACGAGCTCGACAAGGCCAACGAGCGCTACAACGACGTGACGGACACCGGAAAGATAGAGACCAAGTCCACTGGTGACAACGGCGAGGACGGTGCTGAGCCGCTGAATGCGGAGACGGAAGAGGGGTGGTCAGCGGCTGATCTGGCTCGATCTGCCGAGTTCTGGCGCTTCGGCACAAAGGTGGCGAAGCGTCTCAAGCTCAAGAGCACTAATCCTCATATCCTCATCAATGGTCGGGTGGGTGCGATCTGAAGGCTCTACGCTTACCATAGCTTGTCGGTCCTGTCACGGCAGCTGGTTTTGACGTTGATGACTTCCTCGCTCTCGAAAAGTACGAGCTGCAGAACCGCGTGAACCCGGTGCACAACGCTTTGAAGCGCATCTATCCGATCATCAAGGAGAAGGGCCGGTGAGTCAATTTAGATGACAAGAGCTGACCTGTAGTGAGGGCCTGGCTGATCTCCTCTCGGCGGCGTCCTCGATTGTTTCCGCGGCTAACCTGCCTACGGGTTCTGAAGGCGTATTCCTGCCACCGCAGGCTCCTCGCAGCCGTGCGCATGAGCAGCTTGACGATGGGGAGATGTGAGTGTAGTGAAGCGGTGCTCCCTGACAATCAGCTCGTTCACTGTTGGCGAGACTGACAACGCGCTCTTGCATATCGTGGCTATCGTTGACCCCGTGTCAGAGATTGCTCAACGGTGGTCCGGTCTGCTTCAGTGGCTGTCGAAGATGAAGGGCGTGGCTACCACGGTCTACCTCGACCCCAATACAGAGGCGACAGAGGTGAGCAAGCTAGTGCAGGCTGGTAGCTGATGAGAAGTTCAAGGTCAAGCGCTTCTACCGCTCGGCACTGCGCTCCCGCCTCACCTTTGACATTGACGGCCAAGAGGTCCTCCCCGCTCCGACGTTTAATGACCTCCCAACATCGCCGATCTTCACTCTGGGCCTGGACACCCCGCCGTCGTGGATCGTCAGCCCAAAGGAGTCTCCTTTGGACCTGGATAACCTGCTGATTGGCAAGCTCACCGAGCCGACACATGTGCTCTTCGACCTTAAGCAGCTAGTGATCGACGGACACGCTCGCGAGGCGCTTCGCGGCCTGCAGCTGCAGCTCAAGAATGGCGATGAGGTCGTGGATGACACGCAGGTGATGGCCAACCTCGGCTACTTCCAGTTTAGGGCGATCCCTGGCGTGTACCAGCTCGCCATCCGTCCTGGACGGGGCGAGGACGTATTCGATCTCAAGAGCGTTGGTACACAGGGATGGAACAGTCCCTCCGTCGACGAAACAGGCTACGACATCACCCTTGCTGGCTTCGATGGGGCAACGATCTACCCCGTCTTTGAGCGGCAGCCTGGCATGGAGCTGGCTGACGTTCTCAATGTCCAAGTGGCCCCACAGTCTCTTATCAACACTGTCCTCACACGCATGAAGGAGATGGTCGGCCTCGCACCGGCCAAGAAGTCCCGCCACGCTGACATTAACATCTTCACTGTCGCGTCTGGGCTGCTGTATGAGCGTTTCGCGTCCATCATGATCCTCAGCGTCATGAAGCACACCCAGTCGTCGGTCAAGTTCTGGTTCATCGAGAACTTCCTCTCGCCCAGCTTCCTCAAGTTCTTACCCAAGCTGGCGGAGAAGTACAACTTCGAGTACGAGCTGGTCACATACAAGTGGCCGCACTGGCTGCGTGCCCAGACGGAGAAGCAGCGCATCATCTGGGCGTACAAGATCCTCTTCCTCGACGTGCTGTTCCCCATGGACCTCGACAAGGTGATCTTCGTCGACGCCGACCAGATCGTCCGCACCGACATGAAGGAGCTGGTCGACCTCGATCTCCACGGCCACGTGTACGGCTACCCGCCGATGGGCGATGACCGCGAGGAGATGGAGGGCTTCCGCTTCTGGAAGACGGGCTACTGGCTCAAGGAGCTGCAGGGGCGCCCGTACCACATCTCGGCGTTGTACGTTGTCGACCTGAAGCGCTTCCGCCAGACGGCGGCGGGTGACCGCCTCCGCGGAACGTATCAGGCCCTCTCGGCAGACCCCAACTCGCTCGCCAACCTCGACCAGGACCTGCCGAACACGATGCAGCGCCAGATCCCGATCTTTACCCTTGACCAAGACTGGCTGTGGTGCCAGACGTGGTGCAGCGATGAGAGCTTGGCAACGGCGAAGACCAGTGCGTGTGTGAGGAAGGAGTAAGCTGACGACCAGTCGATCTGTGCCAGAACCCTCTGACGAAGGAGCCGAAGCTCTCCAGGGCGCGCAAGATTCCCGAGTGGGACTCGTATGACCGCGAGATTGCCGAGTTCGCCGCGACGCTCGAGGACAGTGCCCTTGCTGCGAATGTCGACGACCTGGCGGAGGGGCCAGCGGGCGGCAACGCTGAGGAGACGAAGTCGGCGACTGAGGGCGGCAATGTTGAAGCGGGTGCCGGAGGCGAGCAGGTGGACATTGAGATTGAAGAGTTTGAGGGTGATGAGGCAACTGAGCCGGCCAGCGAGCACGCTCACGATGAGCTCTGATCAGCCACTCGTCAGTGTTCTCATTCGTAGAGTAGAAATTCCGCGGTGCCCATGCTCGGCAGAAAAGCAATGAACATTGCATACTCGTTACCCGAAACGATCATATCTAGTAACAAATGAATCTACTCTATCGACGTACATTGGAAAGGAAGGAGCTCGCGCGTGATCGAACAGACAGAGATGGGGTATTTGCACGCAGGGGTGTCTGCGGCCGCGAACCAGACACATCAGACGCATGGCCGTGGCTGTGGCCACTGTGGCCGACAGTGTGGCGCCCATCACAGCAGGCGCGGACGTTGTCCATGCCCTCGAATGACTGGTCCAGATCCTCCTCGTCCTGATCGCGGTCTATCGGGGCACCCTTGTACGTCCCCTTATACCTGTGCCCGCCAAAGTGCGGCTGCGGCACGGCATGGCGGCGCATGTACGTGTCCGCCGCTGTGCCGGGGCGCTTGCGCGTGCCGGTGTTGACGCTCAGGCTCGAGCTCGGGCGCCCGAACGTGCTCGCACGCGGAGTGGCACCGTTAGCCTCGAGCGACCGCAGGCTGAGGCGTGACCTGTTGTTCGGCGACAGCGTTTTGAGCTTGCCGTGCTCGTCGGGGATGACGGAGAGGCGTCTCCTGGACGTGGTGTTGGTCGTGTCCAGAGCGGGAGTGAGCGTCGTCGAGGCGTTGGCGTTCTGGTGCTGCAGGAGGAACGAGAGCGCCGAGATCCACAGGTCGTGGCGCTCCTGCGTTGGCGCGGTGAAGCGGATCTCGCGGCCAAGGGTGGAAATGATGATACTCTTCATGTACAGGCCAGGCGGGGCAGAGTTGTAGTCGTCCACCACGCGGATGGCCGAGATGTACACGCTCTTTGACTTTGACTCGGTACTCGCTGTGCTCCCCGGGTCCTGCGTGGACCAGTACAGCGTCTTTGTGTACGGGTGCACCCAGAAGAAGCGCTTGTGGCGGTTTTCTGACATGCCGCGGCCGATCGTGCGGCGGGTGTACTTGTAGAGGTACTCGCCGATCATGGTCTGGGTGATGGCATGAATGGTCTCCGGGTCGGTTGCGGGCGACTGCTGACCAGCAGCAGCGGGGCCAGGGGCAGCAGTGAAGCTATCCAGCGATGTCATGGATGCGTTCCGGTCAGTCATGCTCGAGCTTGCGGAAGTGTAGCCATTGCCACTCGGCACGCGGGGGTTGATAACATGCGTGGCGCGCTTCTTGACGCTTTCGCGCGACTTTTGCCATGCCTCGCTCCGGTCGGACAGCTCGGCTGGCGTCTTGGAACGCACGCTTGTGCGCGATGGGCGCCGGTCAGTAGCAGAGGACGCGCGGATAGCAGCGCCTGCTGATGACGGAGCGGTGCGCTGGGAGCGCTTCTTGCTCTGAACAGACATGGCCGGAGAGGTGGCACGGGCGAGGAAGTCGTCGGGAGGTGGGGATGTGGGCCGGCTGGGTCCAGTGGACATCTTCTTGACCGCTGTGCCGGGCGGAGGAGGCATGCTCGGCGGAGGAGGGAGGTTGAGCAGCTTCGGTGGGCGCGACTTGTCCTGCGTGGCGGATGTAGGGGTAGCTGGCGGCACGTCCTCGTTGGCCAGGACGTCGGTGGTGCCAAAGTCGCGCGAGCGGGGACGGCCTGAGTCGACGTCGGCCTCGACGAGGCGGGTAGGCGACTTGCGAGGCGAGCGGGGAGGAGGTGGCTGCTTGAGGAAGTCGTAGTTGGCTCCGGGGGTGACGCGGAAGAAGCCAAAGTCGGGGGTGCGTGGTGATGAGGACTCGCCGTTCGCCGTTGGCACTTCGAGGCCACCCTCTCGAGGAGTCGACGAGGTAGGCCCAGCAGGCACCTCTACGATTCTCTCCACGATCTTCTCGACTGGGACCTCGACAATGCGGTCGACTGGGACCTCGACGATCTTCTCCACGATCTTCTCGACCGGGACGCTAACAGTCACGAGTTTCTCGACGGGCACCTCTACAGGCTTCTCGATGATCTTCTCGACCTCAACGATCCTCTCCACGATGCGCTCGACCTCGACGGGCACCTCGACGATCTTCTCGACAACGCGGTCGACCGGCACCTCCTTGATGACTTCGACCACCTTCTCGACAATCTTCTCGACCTCGACGATGCGCTCAACAGGCACCTCGACAGGCACCTCCTTGATCACCTCGACGATCTTCTCCACGATCTTCTCAACCTCGACGATACGGTCGACAGGCACCTCCTTAATGACCTCGCGCTCGACGATCTTCTCAACATCGACATTGACCGGGACCTCGACAATGCGCTCGACGATCTTCTCGACCTCGACAAGTTTGGGCACCTCGACCTCGCGCTCCACGATCTTCTCGACGATTTTCTCGACCTCGACGATCTTGGGCACCTCGACGATCTTCTCCACCTCGACGATCTTCTCGACGATCTTCTCGACGATGACCTCAACGGGGCGGTCGACGATCTTCTCGACAACGACCTCGACAGGCACCTCCTTGATGACCTCCTTCTCGACGATCTTCTCGACCTCGACAGGACGGTCGACGTGGACCTCGCGATCGACAATCTTCTCCACCGGCACCTCCTTGATGACCTCCTTCTCGACGATCTTCTCAACGATCTTCTCGACAGGCACCTCGACGATGCGGTCGACGGGGACTTCCTTGATGACCTCGACAATCTTCTCGACGGGGACCTCCTTGATGACCTCCTTCTCGACGATGCGGTCGACGGGGACCTCGACGATCTTCTCGACGATCTTCTCAACGATCTTCTCAACGGGTACCTCCTTGATGACCTCCTTTTCGACGATCTTCTCAACAGGTACCTCCTTGATGACCTCGACGATCTTCTCGACAGGCACTTCCTTCTCCACAATCTTCTCGACCGGCACCTCCTTGATCACCTCCACGATCTTCTCCACAGGCACCTCCCTAATCACCTCCTTCTCCACGATCTTCTCTACAGGCACCTCCTTGATCACCTCTTTCTCCACGATCCTCTCCACCGGCACCTCGACGATCCTCTCCACGATCTTCTCCACCGGCACCTCCACCACCCGCTCCTTGACCTTGTCCTTGCTCGCCATGCGGTTCAGACGCCGCGCCTCAGCCCAGCCACCAGCAGCAGCCGCGGCACCAACGCCGATGCCCAAGCCAGCACCCAGACGGCCCAGGGTCGACATGCCGTCGTCGCTGTCGTCGTCGGTCGAGTCAGCCGCATTGGCAGTCTCGTACGCCTCCGTGTCGGTCGGGAGCTCCGAGGTGGACTGGATAGGTGTGGCAGTGCCGACGGACGAGCGCGCGTCCTCGAAGTCTGTCTCGCCGTCGGTCGTTGTCGTGTCTGTGCGGAAGCCGTCGTGAGTCGGTGAGCGCGCGTGGAGTGCGGCGGTACCAACGGCAGCAGTGCCAGCGGCAGCACCAGCGACAGCGACAGCAGGAAGAGCAGCGGACTTCTTGGAGGGCGTCTTGTCGCCCGCGATATGCTCATCAGGAGTGGGCTGGAGAGTTGCCTGGGTGTCGGAGGTGTGCAGCTTCGACTCGACAGGAGCGGCGGCCACCGCCTCAGTCATGACACCAGCGTCAGTATACGACACGGCATCGGCTGTAGGCACCAGCTCGTCACCGAGGGACATAGGCGCAGCAGCGTGGCTGTCCCCTGCGTCGAACTCCTCAGCCCCGAGCGAGAGGTTGGACGTGTGCAGCGGCGAGTCGAGCTCGTCCGCCAGTGCAGCGCCGAGCGTCTCACCGCCCTTACCGTAGCTCCTGCTTGCGAGAGGCGACGACACCTCGGGCGCAGACGACATCTCACGCTCACGGAGGAGGTCGGGCGTGCCTGTCGAGTTTGACGTGAAGCTCTGGTCCGCTGCAGACCCAGTGCTGAAGCCAGAGTTCGAGCGGGGGAAGCCGAGCTTGCGGCCGATCGTGGCTGCGAACCCGCGCCCACCACGACCACGGCGCCCGCGCACTGTCTTGCCCCCACGGCCGCTGGCACGGATAGTGCTCGCCTCTTCGAGCGAGTCGCGAGGTGCGCCGAACTCGTCGAGCTCGAGCTCGGGTGGTGCCTCAGAGGCAGCTGATGCGTCGACCGGCTCGCCCTCGCCCTCGCCCTTGAGACGCGCGATCTCGGCCTCAGCGCGTGCGAGGGACTCGCGCAGCTCGTCAATGTCGTTGTTGAGGTACATCTCGCCGAGAGGAGAGCGGGTCTGGGACTTGTCTGGCGTGTTCTCGGGGGAGTCAAAGTCGGAGGCATACAGCTGGCCGGGGGAAAGGGCATTTTCGTTCTCGTCAAAGCCGGGACCACGCTTGCGAGGGCCAGCATCGCCGCCAAACACGTCCTCCTCGTCATGGTCGTCCTCGTCCTCGTAGGCGCCGCGGACGAGCGGGCTGCCTCCGCGTGTAGCACGAGCCTTCATCGCCGCATTGTGGCGGCCACGCTCGGCTGTAAGCTCGGAGAGCAGGTCGCTCTTGTCGCGAGTGAGGGTCGCAGCCGCCTTACGTGCCTGTGCCATGTCTGTCTCGTGCTTGGCCTTGAGCTCCTCGACCATCTGGGCGTGGCGCTCTGCCTCTGACTTGTGGGTCTCGGCCGCCTCGCGCACTGCAGCGAGGCTCTTGGTGAGGCGGTTCTGCTCTGCTGTCGCCTTGGTCAGGTTGCCTTGCACGTCCTGGTGCTGCTGGCGGAGTTCCTGCAGGCTGACCTCGAGGTTCCAGTTGTCGTCCTTGTAGCGGTCTGGCGTCAGCACGGATCTTGGACAGTTCGCAAGAGGATTTCGCATCGGATGGGCCAAAAAAGGTGCGGACGAGAGTCGTAGTGCTCTGAAAGGGCAACGAAAGCCGGAATACAGGTGCCTCAGTTGCAAGTGCTACAACTTCCCTGACGCTATTGCACGTGGTGGAGTTGCTCTAGATCGAGAAGAGCAGAGCAAATAGGCGAACTGAGATGGTTATGGTCACTCACCAGCCGTACTCTCCGCGGTCTTGACAGCAGCCGCCATCTCCTGCCGCTCGGTCTCCCACTGCTCCTTCTCATCGTTGAGCTGAGCGAGGGCGCGATCCCGCTCATTGAGCAAGCCCTGCAGGCGTCGTACCTCGACCAGCAGGTTCTGACCGATGTCGGTCGCAAACGCCATGTCCAGCTGCCTATTTTGCTGGGCATTCCGTTGCCTGCGTGTCATGGTATTTGGCGTGGGCGCAGTCGCGTCGGCCCTGTTTCCCGGCGTCGAGGGGATTCCGGGCGGCAATGTGGTGTTGAGGAGCTGGAGTTAGCACTGAGCACACATGGTGCTTGAGCGAAGAGAGTGTCTGGACATGCACAAAGGCTGGCATGCATGATATCTGTCATGCACGATTGTCATAACATGCACAAGAGTCCGAACACAGGACACAAGGAGCGTGAACATGTAGAACATGGGCATGCACAAACGGAACATGCACAACGGTCTAGACATATGCCAGAGCCTGAATATGCACAAAGGTGGACATGCACAAATATGGACATGCACAGAGATGGTCATGCACAAGGCGGCATGCACAGTTTCACAATGCACAAATATCCAGACCCGCTGTCCAGACATGCACAGCAGGCTCATTCGAGCCCCACAAACAGCCACTCACATTTGCCTTCTGCAGCGACTGCGCATACGTCTGGTTCTCCGCCTCCCAGCTCCTCATCGCCTCCTGCAGATCGAGCAGCTTCGCAGCAGTCGCATCGTCGATCTCGTCCGCGTCCTGGTCCACATCGCCGAGGCCGTGGATCCGCTCCTCGAGTTCCGTCTGCTGTGCGAGCAGCTGCTGGCCCCACTTCCCCACCATCTCTAGCTGCGCAGACTGCTCCTCTAGCGCGGCTTGCAAACGAGCACGCAGTGTCGCACTCGGCTCAGGCGAGAGCACCTCCTCTGCCCCGGCGTCTGCCCCTGCGCCTGCGCCCACGACGTCTGCGGACAATGGTGCCAGTGGTGCATTGGCGCCCTTTGCCTGCTTGCGTGCTGTGCCAGGGATCGGCCTGGAGTCGAATGGGTCGTCCATGCTGCCTAGGCTTCTATGTCCTACACGCAAAGATTCAAGTGGACAATGGAAAGCCTTTCACCGCGTAGAGTGGAGAAGCCGTGTAATGCTTCTATCCGTGTGATCGCCCACGCTCTTGCCTAAATTGGTCCAGCTAGACTTCTAGTTGTATGATGCACGAGCTGATGGCAGCCTAAGCACAACACGTTGCGACGCTGGGAGTCTCAGCGCTATGACCCAGTGGCGAGCCTGAGCCTGGCTGGCTGGGTGATAGGTTGGTGAATGTTGTTTGTTGTTGTTGACCTCTTCGTCTGGTTGTTTGGGTGATCGTGTCGGAGCTTAAACCCAGCGCTGTCGTAGCGAGTGCAGCACCACCTCGGCGATGCTTTCGCTCGCTGTCGTCCTCTCTGTGCTACGATGCACTCCCTCACGCGCCTCGCTGTCTGCTTCGAATGGAACAGCACAACCTGTGTTGAGAAGATAGACGGACTCTGAAATGAAAGGACGGGGAGAGGTCAAGGTGCACAAATAAGGCAGGAAAGGGGAAGGGGGAGAGAAGGTGTTTTGGCCCATTGCTAGGCACGGGTTGATCGCGTCCAACAAGATTAGGTAAGGGCACCTGATTTTCACGTGGTTTGCACGCGAGTGACGGGGTTTGTTACGTAAAATTGCATGTCTGCCACGTGTGCGGCCGCCCACGTGGTTCGCCAGCTGCGACACGTGGTAAGACATTTGTTACGTAACACTCCTTAAGCTTGACGCGCTTAACCAACCCCCCCGCCGATCGCGTCGGTTTCGGTTGGGAAGTAGGCTATGCGGTATATCCGTGTTATGCTTGCTTGTTCTGTGTGACAGGGGCTCGTGCTTGAGGGTGATGGTATGCATGGAGATCTGTGTCGAGCTTCGAGGGCGATGCAGTCTGTTGTCGAACCCCAACTCATCACTCACTGCACAGCATAGTCGTTGCTGGAATCTCGATTGCTGGGAGATCTGGCAGCAGGCATCGCTTCTGGTGCTGATAAGAGCTCGGCAGATCGACATACAAGGCGACACACGAGCGACCACGACACACTTGATAGAGGCTGCCATTGTTCGCACTCTATTCTTCGTACTCTTCACTTCACACAGACAGCGACCACCATGGCTCGGTCGGCTCTGTTCTACGTGCTCATAGCGGTTATTGCGTTGTCGTTTGTTCCCCGCGTGCATGCGTTTGGTGCTGGTGAGTGTTGAGCAGGGGTGGAGGGCGGCGTGTTGAAGGGAGGGTGAGAGGGTGAGGGGAGGGCCGGAGGGCCGGAGGGCAAGGAGGAGGGTGAGAGCTGGAAGGGGAAAGGAGGTATGAGCAGTTGTCTGCAGTGAAGCGTGCATGTGTATTGAATACTGACCTTAGGCAACATCGCTGGCTACTCCTACCTCGAGGATAAGGCGTTCCGCCATGGCGACATCGAGGATATCATCGCGACGATGGCCAAGATGGTCGGGGGCGGGTTTCTGGGACGCAACAAGAAGTTCACAGGACTGGATGTGAAGAGGGTGTATTTTGTGAGTTGTGGCTACTTCCACCTAGCGGTCATACTTGGTGGCATTCGCTAACGACACAGGGCAACTGGCTACGTGACTACAGCCAGGTGAGTGACAATCGACTCTGCACTGCTAGACCACGTCCTGACTCTAGGCCATCGACATCGCGACACTGCAGAAGGTCCCCCATCAGTCGATTCTCAATGTTGTGCTCATCCTCGGCTTCCTCGGTGCGTATTCATCGCTGAAACCACTGACCGCAGCTCACGGCTACGCCACGGCCGAGTTCGAAGTCACGGCTGAGCGTCTCGGTGTCTACCTCCCCACTGAGCACATCGACAACCCGAAGGGCTATGGCGATGGGAAGGATCCGCGTCAGTTCGATCCCCGCCTGCGTCCGCCCATCGACCCACGCGAATTGGAGATCGATCCGCGTACGGGAATGAAAAACTACATTGCGAATGGTGAGTGGGTCGCTTGCTTGAAAATTCAGTGCGGAGAGAGATTGTTGAAATGATGCGCCCCTTAGCGAGCATGGACGCGAAGCTGCGTACTGTACGTTGGTGCTACATGCATGAAGGTGATCAGAAAGGTGATCAGAGATCACCTTCATGCAAAAGGTTGTGACCTGCATGTCCGGCTGCGGGCTATGATCTGAGCATTGTCGTATTGCAGGACTTGTCCTGATCCCACTCCAATCAATGTCTGTGGCTCCGTGAACGCCGCTTTCAGTACACCCATGCGCCAATGTCCTTGTTGTCATGTGGGGCTTGACATTTGCGCTGCATGGCCCACTGGACTTGAGCGGTGTGCATCTGCATGTGCTACTGCTGAGTGTAGAGGCTGTCTGGTCAGTCAATGACCTCGGGCATGTACTACATTCAGAGCTACGTGCATAGTCTGTGGCATAGCCACTCAGAGGGTGGGCCAGCGTGCTGACATGTCTACTGGTTCATGGTTCACTCGATTGCGCTGCTCGATATACGCGGATGGCCTGCTGACGCCCAGAGGACGGGGGATGGGACACCTCCAAGGCCCTCGTCCGACGCACACTCATCAAGTGCATCGAGATGGGCCGCCGTTACCGCCAGACCGGCAACGAGGCAGACTCGTACGAGGCGTTCAGGCTCCTCGGACAGGGACTCCACACGCTCGAGGACTTCACTGCTCACTCGAACTTCTGCGAGCTCGGTGAGCGCACCCGTCCCCTGCTCAATACAGTGCCCACCGCTGACCCCAGCCCTCATCTCCATGGGCAACCATGAGGTGTTCCCCCACGTCGGCCGCAATGTGCGCATTCGCTCCCCCCGCGGTCAGGAGGTCTACCCCCTCATCACGGGCACCTTCGGCGGATCCGACTTCATCCACTCGCTCATGGGCGAGGCGACCGACCACCTGTCATCCGCTGCAGTCTCCGACCTTACCAAGGAATTCGCCAAGTCGCGTCAGATCGAGAACTCGCAGTCCGCGATCACCAAAAACCTCCGCCAGCTGCTCTTCGACCTGCCCAACGGCCAGGGTGCCCAGCTCTCGCGCGAGATGGACCAAGTGCAGAACCTGCGTGCGTCAACCCAGGACCCGGCCACCATGAGCCCGCAAGAGCTCTACAAGACCATGTGGGCAATCCTCAGCTTCCGCGACTCGGTCTCCAAGATGATCGAGAACACGCTCGACAAGATCCCCGGTCTCAGCTCGCTCACTGAGAAGATCAGCAACTCGGTGTCCGTCTTCGTCATGACCACGCTGGAGCCCTTCGTAAAGCCACTCCTCGGGCAGGCCGTGCAGGCCCTCCACTCCACCTCGCAGGCCGTAATCGACTCGCACGACCAGTACGAGGTGTGGAACGACCCCAACGCGTCCGACCCAACCCACTCCTTCCTCTCAAAGGACCACTTTGCCGTGCTTCTCAACGAGCCAGCGGGCCAGATCGCAAAGATCATCGTGCAGTACACCGTCGAGCGGGTCGTGCAAGCCTGGGACAACAACGACATCCCCCCGCAGCAGGTGGCCGACGACGCCCTCAATTGCCTCTTCCACCCGGACTTTAGCAACGGCTCCCAGATCCAGAGGCTCATGCTCGAGCACATGCGCCAGTGGTTCGAAAGCCAGGGCAGCAACAAGCGCGAGGTTATCAACCGCCTCACCTCGGAGAACGTCAAGGCGGGCAAGAACAAGCGCCTTGGCGACAACTCGTCCGGCCACGACGATCACTCGCACGGGTCCCTCCCCTCGGGTGGTCTGCAGGGTATCTTGAGCCAGCACAACATACATGTGCCAGGTGCGAATATCCTCAACGCGGGACAGGACCTCGCGAGCGGCAAGATGCCATGGCAGCAGGGCTTTGGGAGTGGAGGGCCCCATGCGTGGCGCAGTATGGATGGTGAGGCGCCGTCGGGTAGTTATGGTCAGTCAGGCGCGAGTGGGTATCAGCCTCCCCATTCGCCTAGTGGGTTCCAGCAGCAGCGGCCCCACTCCCCCAGTGGGTATCAGCAACGCCCTCACTCCCCAGGATACCAGCACCAACCTCCCCAGGGTGCCTATGGCAATGGGCCGGGCTACCAGCCTCCTGCTGGCCCTGGCCCAGGTTACGCACCGAGCGGGTACCGCCCCGAAGCTCAGTACGGCCACAACGAGTCTTACCAGTCTGGCGGATATGACACCCAGCAGCCGCACCAGCCGCATCAGCAGTTCGGGCAGCAAGGCGGTCACGGGCACGGACATGGGCACGGACCCGGGCAGCAGCAGTGGGGCTCTGGGCCGTCGGGGTATAATCCTGGAGGGTATGGGCAGTCGGGTTACCAGCCCGGCGGGCAGTGGTAGAGCATGGTTGTGCTTTGGCTATGAGAGTGGCGTGTCTGTGACTTGGAGCATGAGTTATGTTGAGTTCTGTAGGTGCATTGATACATACATGTGAGGTATCATGTCGTGATGAGAGCCTTTGAGTATAACATATGCGCACTGCTGCAGCAATCGATGACTGTCACGGTGCGGCACGTGGATCAGGTGGGCGCGAACGAGCAAATACAGTAGTAGTGGTCTCCAGCAACGATGTGCCGCGATGCTACTGGCGGGCACGTAGCCAATTGTCGACGTATCGACGTTCCCGAGCGACTCTTTCCGGATCAGTGCTTGCCTTGTCAAAGTCAATGATGCGCAATCCTATGTCGACCTCGGGTGCGGGCTCGTAGCAGCGGTCAGCGTTATGAGCCGCCAGCCCAGTCCCAATTCTAACGTGCCTCACTTCGACATCGCCGTGGGACACATCCGCAGCATGTAGCGCTGCGTATCTGCGTCTTGCGTCGGGCACGAAGGCGGGAGGTAGATGGTCGGGATGACCGACAGAGTCCCCTGCGCTGCGCCCCACGTCCTCGAGGATGCTCACGAAAAGAGTGTTGTCGTCGGAGCAGTACAGCCCATACCACAGGGGCACCACTGCACCTTGCAGCAGCTTGAGCGGGCCCTCGTACATCTTTGCCTCGTTGTGGATATCGGCTCTGGTTTCGTCTGGCGTGTATCTGGTGTTCCAGGTCATATCGCATAGGCGGACTATGATCCCGACGTGGTTGCTTCTGCGGTCTGTATGGGGAGTCGAGTCAGTAGTGGGAGTGATATCAGTGGTTACGGACAATTCTGGACGAGGTGGCGGACTGTCCATATGGTCAGATGGTTTCGGTGGTGGTGCTGCCTCGCCTTGAAAGCTTGACGTATCCCAAGATTTTGGATCCCATTGCAGGATCACTCTGTCGGAGTGCTGCAGATCTCCAGCCTCGACGATAGCTGAGAATGCTGTCCATACACGTCCAGCTGAGAGACGGCAACCCAGTCGCAAAACCAGGTTCTCATGTCTCTGGTGTGGTACTTTCGATATGCGATGGAACTCTTCTGCTGTGAAGTGGCGGTAACGAGGTGGCGGAGCTGTGATTGGAAGTGGCCGCAAGCATCGCTGTGAATGCCCGCCGCTTGCCACTTGTGCGTTCTGCCGTTAGACAGGGGCGGTGAAGTAGACCGACTACGATGTTTTGTGCTCCAGTATCCACAGTATCAACCTGATCCGGCTCGCAGGAGGCAGCAGCTTTCTCTGCAGTCTCGTTGTCTCCGAAATCGACGAAGCTGATAGTTTTCGATGCTCCATCAGGGAGTGGCAGGTCGCCGAGAGCTGTCCCGAACAGGACAGTTGCGAATGTAGGTCGGGGAGCGAATGCTGCGTCTCGAAAAATGCGGTCGCTGACCAGAAAGCGGTTACTCTCTGCGAGATGGAAGACGAGCATAGTTTCGGTATTGTTCACAACAATCCAACGGCACTTGTAACGGTGCGCCTGGACCCATAGCAGGAACAAGACCTTCTTCGTATTCTCTGTCAAAGCATCGTCCACGTTGGAATTGATCTCGTCCTGGCTCAGAGTCACAGTGACCGTGACCTGTCTTGCGAAGGTTACGAGATCCGCCATGCTGGACGATAGCAGGACCTCTTTCCGCTTCCACTCCATCACGGCCCGGACCTCATCCGTCTGTCTCCGGCAAGTCCAATGAGTAAGGCCCGTCTTGGAATCATGCTTAGGGCGCTGCCACTTGACACCGTCCTCGGCTAGGTCGTTTTTGAAGACTCCCGGATTCTCAAGGAGACAGTTGAAGGGATGAGCCATGAGGGCGAGTGCGAGAATTCTCATGTCATTTTCGTGGGCGACGGGTGCACCCATCAGCGCGTATGAAGCCTCATACCGTTGGTTGAAGGCTGCAACCGGCAACGAGGAGCTGGGCAGATCACCTCTTATTCTGTCGAAAACGTGTCGCTCGATGTGCCACGACAGATCCGAGAAGTCGATCTGCAGAGTTAGGGACTCAGTTTTGCAAGCTCGAAGCAAAATGTTAGGATCTGCGGGCTGCGTTTCTGGAGGCCTGGGAACGGAGTGGGGTTGAGTGGGATAGCGCAGGGGCGGAAAGGTGTAGGACTCGAAGATATCACGGGCGGAGGTCGGCAGATGCCTCGGCTGCTCAAGCTGAGCATACTCGGCTCGCGCTGCGTTGATGATATGCTTGAGGGTGCTCGGATTATTGACGTGTTGCTCCATCAAGTCGAGCAGACCCAGCAACATGATGGAGAATGGAGCAGGGGCATGGAGCCCAACAGTGTCGTGTTGTGGGACAAAGTTCCCCGGGAAAGTGTGTAGTCGAGATGTCCATTGTGTCACACAAAAGGCATGAAGGAGACCGAGTGTGGCACTCGCCTTGTTTCGTTCTTGAAACAGTCAGAAGCACTTGATGCCCATCAATCTGCCCTTGTAGCTGCTTCAACGCACTTAATGGTAGTACCGAGTCCTGGCAGACTTGCCACCCTTTCTGTACAGCACATATCGTCGGTGATAAAGATGCACCTTTTTGAGACTTGGAAGCAGATGTCGGTCGGTACAGTACTGGGGCCTATCAATGGCTGAAAAGGGAGCGCACCGTTATGTAGTGGGTCATCCCAGACCTTTTGCACAGAAAAGAAGAAACAGCGGATTACAGTCACAGCGTCGCATTTCGATCTACCAGCTTTTGATCCACGTTTACCATGTTCAAGGAGGCATGCACTGCATCCTCGGTGTGCCCATACGATAGTAAGAGGATCTCATCAGGATTCTAGTCGAACTCCCTCAACCACGAAACAATCTCCTCCCTCTCCTTCGCGACATCCTCTGGATCTGTGCTGGCTTTGTCAAAGTTGATAATGCGGAGGCCGAGATCGACATCAGCGGATGCGTAGTAGCTGCGATGTGGTTCGTACGCGGCAATGCCTGTCCCAATCCGAATGTTCCTCAGCGTGACCAGCTGGTGAGCTACCCCCACAGCATGCAATGCTTGGTACTTGCGCATGATCTCGTCTTTGAAGAGCGCCGGTGGGTATTTCTTGCTGACAGCATCCACTCGGTAGCCAACGTCCTCGACAATGCTCAGCCAGTAACGCTTGTCGTCCGTGTGAAACAGCCCACCCCAGCGGGGTATGACACTTCCTTGCAGGTGCTTTGCTGGTCCTTCGTATATGGACTCTTCTTGCCGAAAGTTGGCAACCGTGTCTTCCCTCATGCATCTGCAAGCGTCGTGAAAGCTGCGGAAACGGACAACGATTGCTGGCCAAGGCTTCTCGCTGGATGGGGCATCGTCAACCCACTCTTCGGTGCCGGTCGATGAGCTGCTTGACGATCCTGCGCAGGCAGCCGCAGGTGTATCGTTCGATGGTTTTCGCGATCTTCTAGTCGAGAAGTATGGGGATGAATCGCCGTCTTTGGACCCCCGCAGTACCCAAGCGCTCGAATGCCACACAACTTCGACGCTATCGCATTTGGATATGTCTCCAGATATAACCTTAGCCTTGAATGTTGCCCATGAGCTGCTATGCAACCACCTGCCAACTTGTACAACGACCGGGTTGGAGTTATTAGTCTTACTGGAGACTGACGCGCGACGGTATATCCCCTCACCAAACCCTTCACACTCCCCAGGCAGGACTTTTACATCGGACCTTGGATTACATTTCTTCGATCAGCTTACTCTTAAGGGAAGGCATGCGGCAAAACAATGAACTTACCACGCTACCGAGATTGTCGAAATCTCTAGGAGGCGGTCCGGTGGGCTCCATTGCGATGGCAATGTCCTTCATGTGCCCAGCGTCATAGAAGTCGACGTTAGGGGAAGCGCCTTCCGGCAGTGGCAGGTCTCCAAGTGCGGTGCCAAAAAGGATATGGGCCCAGGTCGGCATAGAATCGCCGTAGTATCCTGCCTTTCTATGGATAGCGTAGTCCACCATTACATGGTTTGCGTCTCCCAGAAAGCACACCATGGTGCTGTACGTGTTGCTCAGAAGCAACCACCGACACTTGTTTCGATGCGCCTGCGCCCAGAGCTGGAATATGGCTTTGCGCATGTCGTCGGTAATGAGGCGCATGCGATAGGCAGGATTGTTCTCGCAGCATGTGATTCCATCTTTGGTAAGTGTCAACTCGGCATTGCGCTGGTCGTCGTCGACTATCTTGTGGAAGCATTGATCGAGATCGTCTGATAAGATCACATCGCTGCGCTTCCACGCCCACACGGCTCGCACGTCTTCCTGGCCCTTGACGCAGACCCAGTCCTTCCAGCCGACTTCGTCTTCAGGGCGGGCCCGCTGCCATCTCGCACCTTCCGCTACGCCGCTGCGAAAGACAGACGGGGCCTCCAGAAGGCAGTTGAATGGGTATGCGAAGTATAGCAGAGCCATGTCGCTGACGTCGTCGTCCTTGATGGATGCCTTCATCATATCGTGTGCTGAGATATATCGGCGATTGAACGCCTCCACAGCGGCCGAGTCTGCTGACAGATCTCCATTGATCGCGGACGAAACGTGCTTCTGAATATGCTCAGCTAAGTAGGCTCGAGAAAGGCGCAAAGTGTGCGGAGGGCGGTCGCCAAGGAGCGCTGAGAAGTCCTCGTCTGCTTTGGGGAGCCGAGCCCTTGCAGGCTCTGTAGGTTGAACATCTGGGCGGTAGTCCGGGAAGCTGTAGAGGTCGAAGATATCGCTGCATTTCGTCGGGAGAGGGAATAGAACAGGCTGAGGTGTGTACTGGGGCTCAGCTGCTGGTTCCAAACGCTGTTGGGTCTCGGGGTCCTCGAACTGCCTCGAAGTCGCCTCCTCGGGAACTGTGGCCATAGCTGCTGAAGTTGATTTGTTAGAAGGGCGATTGTGACGGGATGTGATGATAAGAGGAGTGGCATCATGGTCTCACACACCGGGAGTAGTTTCAGACATGCGGAACACTTCAGCTTTCAGTGGCAGATCGTGGTCATGGCCACGCTGATCTGCGTCACAAGTCAGCTGTAAAGGTGCATACAGTAGTTGTATGTTCAGTATTCGAACGCAATGGGTAGTGAGATATAAAGATAGTTCTGGCTACTCACGATACATCGCCACTTGTGTCAGCAAACTTGCGCACCTTGATTATCGAAAGTCAGCAGCTCTCTTCTTCGATCGAAGCCTGGCAAAATTATTAAGCTGCTATTAAACAGTCCCGAGTGCTTTGCCCGAGATCTGCAGAGGTAATAGCTACTCATAGGGAAGAAACAAGGCAATGTCATTGTCCAGGTAGCCCTGAAGACCACCGCACCCTTCTGTTGTGATCGATCGATGTCGCTCGCTCTCAGTACTTTCTGTGACTCGATCACGTTGGCCTTATAAGTTCGGTGTCGTTTCGAGCAAATGAGGCGGTCGATAGCTGTTGCTAAATTCACCGCCTACTCCACTTCATGACCAACACGTCAGCCGATCACCCACAATACTTGTAGATCACGTTGCACCGACTGTCATCTATGTTGGTGTCTATTGATCCTACAGCTTGCTCTTGCTATCCCCGACGGGAATGGCCTCCTTCCCATCTGCGCTGAAGACATGGGTGTATGGCCGCTTGTTCAGGACTGCCATGGTGTGCTGTCCGACATTGGTCTGCTTGCCGTTGACGTAGAACGTGATCTTGGTGAAGGCAAGTCGTTGGCCTGCGAGTCAGCTCAGGACTGCAATGTGTGTCCAGAATTGCACCTGCCGTGAAGAATGGGCAAGAGTACAAGAGTCCTGGCCGGTCCTGGCCGGCCCCCATGTAACAACACTCACCACACGAGATCGGCTCAGCCTCCATTATAATGTCGTCGCCAACACGCCCGCATGGCCGCGCAAAGTCGCAGGACATGTTCGTGCTGACCGTGTTGACTACTGGCATGCCCAGTGTTGCCAGCGAGAGCCAAGTGACATTGTCGACGAGCTGGCACGTTAGCACATAGTCTTACCCTCTGGCCATAGCTACAGCAACAACCTCTACCTCTGCAACCAGTCCGTAGACGTTTCCCATTCACTTACAGTCATGATACACCCGCCGTGCGTGTTGCCCATCCCGTTCGCATGCTTGGGCAGCACCTTCAGCCGGCACTTGACCCACCCCGGCCGCGCGTCGAGCACCTCCAGGGTGTCGAGCACATTCGTGTCGTGCGTAACTGGTCCCTTAGGATCTACTTCCAGCTCAAGATTCTAGTGTAAGCTTTGCTCACCAGTTGGGCTGTATGATATGCTCGCGTTGAACTGGCGATCAGCTCAAAGCTGGAGATGTCGGGTGGGTAGCGGGCAGCAGAGCGATGTAGGTCGCCTGTGCTGCGTCCGCGGACTCCAGCACCAACTCAACAAGCGAGATGCTCACCTTGCGGACGTACTCCAAGCAGGCCATGGCGACTGAGTGAGATGCAGAAAAGTGTGCAACGCCAAAGCTCCAGTTGTCAACATGGCTGCACCCCAGTGAACCGGCACTCGGGTAGCGGCGATGAACTAACCGGCGGAGATCGTGGTCATCCCCGCCATGTCGGCGAGGGCCGTTGCAGCTCGTGCTCAGGCATACAACGAGTTCAACGAGTTTCAAGCGTCAAGCAAATCTGAGAACATGCATTGAGAGGACTACACTTCAGCAGTCGTGGACCTCATGTCTATGTCCGCGTTTGCTGTGTCTTCCGCACTTTTTCGTGCACTACTGGCCCTCTTCCTGCGCTTCAACCACCACCGGCAGAGGTGATACACCACGAGGATGGCCGCAAAGCATCCCACGATCGCAGCGCCGACGTACCCGCTCGCGTCGTTGGCCTGTTGTCAGCTCACTGAGACTCAATAGTAGGTTGACAACACTCACCCTCGCCCACGCCCGCCACCAGCTGCCTGCCAGACCACCGCCGTCTTGAGCCTCGGCAGCTTCAGTACACGGCGTGCAGTTCTCCCCGATGAGGCCCATGATCTGGATGAGAGAGATGCTGAGCGCGACAGCGATGGAAAGCAGTGTGAGGCTAATGGAGAGGCTGGAGATTGTGGATGTCTTCGCTTCTAAAATCCGCGCTTTGCGCTCCTCCGCCTCCTCGTCGAAGCCTTTGTTTTCCAGAGCCAGACGCTTGTCTGTGTCGTTAGGCGGCGTGGGCGGGACGATCTTCAGCTCGTCCGCCTCTTGTTCTGCTGCGAGTTTGTCGTCGTCCATGGCAGGTGGTGTGCTGAACTCGGGAGTGCAGCTCTTCTCATTGGCAGTAGACGATTTTGCTTCACGAACTTCCTTGTGAAACAGGAGAAAGCGGCGATCAGGTCCAGTCCTTAGCTCCGGCTGGGCATATGCGTATAGCATGAGAATAGAGTCAAGAGAGTCGACTAGCGACATGCCAACTGTGAACAGGAACTCGAAGTCAGCAAGAAGAGTATGCAGCACACATACTGGGAGAATGACGATCCTGCCGTGACTGATCTCCTCACCGTTCGGGCGCCTGATGGCAATCGCCGATAGTGCCAGGAGGGCAATTGACGACGCTGTGTCGAAGCCCTGCAGGTCAGCTCTCATCGCCCAAGGTCCACTCACGAAACCGAACAGCACCCCAACGGGATACAATTTCCATGGCCGATCAACCGCCTTGAGGATAGGTGCCACAGCTCGAACAAGACAACCACCGCCCTGCACACGAGCCGGGTCGTACTCCTCAGGCGGAAGGCCGAGCCTCTTCCGCTCCTTGATGCGCTTCCGCTCGCGCACTGCTCCCACCAGGAAGTACATATTGATGCACGCCACGAGGAAGAGGAAGCTAGATGATACAGATGCACCGATGATGCCACCGACTGAGCCTACTTTGCCCAAGCGGTCGTAAACATCCACACTAAGACTGTCAGCAATGCCTCGATATGTCTGCCTCCTCCACCCACCTGATAGCAATGGCGATGTTCACAGCAATGACAATTGTCGAGTGCCCAAGTGAGAAGAACAATCCACACGTCAAGGGCAGCCTGCCCATGCTCACCATCTGGCGGGTCGCATTGTCGATCGCCGAGATGTGGTCCGCATCTAGCCCGTGGCGCAGTCCGAGCGTCTGCCTTGAGCATGGTCAGCCAAGTTGCAACAACTCACCCAGGCTAGCATCGCGATGCCGAGCAATCCCTCAGCTTGGGACAGACATATACCAGCAGCAACCCACACTGCTACATTTGCCAGCACATTACCTGCGATGAGGAGTACAGCTCGACCTAGCAGCGTCGGTCGCAGCCGTCCGACCCTCATCCAGCGCATCATCGAAACTAAAGCCTCAGTAACCTGTCAACCGCGATGTTCAGGCCCCGGCACTCGTCAGATCAGTCAGTGATCGCCTCAGCAAGAGCACACGACCAGTTCAACGCGACGAGAGACGACTGTTGCAGCGAGCGCTGATCCACTGGAGCGCTTATATACCTTGCGTTCTCGCCATCGCCGCCGTCGCCGCCATCGCTCCGTATCCTGAACGTGCATAGGGTTTGGGCAATGTTGCAATCGCAGCAACGGCAAGAGTCAATGCAGTCAGGAGTCGACGAGATCCGTTTGGTCATGCCCATTCATAGTTTTCGGCAATGTCAACAAAAAACCACGTGCAGACCACGTGCAGTGACTCACAGTAGGCGCTTGAAGCGACATTCGCCTGGGTGGAGGCCGCCCAACATCTAGTGGAGGCCGTTCTCAACTGCAACGATAGCAACTGCTCGATTGCCCAACACCTCTTCGCCCAATAGCTATGCCTCCCCAGTTCTGGAAGCCAGGGACTGTAGCTCCAGGTTGGTCTGAACATCTTTGAGATTGCTAATGCGGAACAGGTAGCTCGGTCGACCGAGAAGCAGAGGCGGAGGGGACGCTCGTGCCGTCGTCGTCCAAGCTTGCGCACCTCAGTCTCGATGCGCAGCGGCAGCGGCTGCCGATCTACAAGCACAGGCAAAAGCTGCTGTGGTGTGTGGAGAGGTATCAGGTCGTCATCGTTGTGGGTCAGACGGGTAGTGGAAAGTCCACACGTAAGTTGGGAATCAGAGTATATGTTGCTGAAGCTGCAGAAATACCGCAGTACCTTCATGAGGCCGGATGGACAGCTGAAAACCGGGTAGTGGCATGTACACAGCCAAGGAGAGTGGCAGCGACGAGCGTAGCGACGCGTGTGGCTGAGGAGGTGGGAAGTGTGCTAGGAGATGAGGTGGGGTACTCTATCCGATTTGAGGACCTGAGCTCGCCGACGAGGACGAGGATCAAGTACCTGACGGACGGTATGCTGTTCAGGGAGTGCATGGTGGACCCATTACTGTCAAAGTACAGTGTGATTATGGTGAGTTGGTGGAGAGGATCGAGCTGATAATCAGATCGACGAGGCGCATGAAAGGGGCGCATATACGGATCTCTTGCTCGGGCTGCTGAAGAAGATCATGAAGAAGCGGCCGGAGTTGCGTATCATCGTATCGTCTGCAACGATCGATGCGTGAGTTGTTGTCGTGGATGAACAGCTGATGTGAAGGGAAGACTTTCTTGAGTACTTCAACTCCAACGCCGATGGAACAGATCGGTCAAAAGACAATGCGATTAGTAGGTGGTGACGCTTAGAGAGCCGCTGACGCCGCAGTCGTCACTCTGGAAGGACGCATGTTCCCTGTCGAAGTCGCGTACCTCAAGGCTCCTGTTTCAGACTACGTCCAGGCCGCCGTCGACACAGTGTTCAACATCCATCTGAAGGTGAGCCTTTGACGCAGCATGGCTGACTGTCCAGGAGCCAGCAGGAGATATCTTGGTTTTCCTCACAGGACGGGAAGAGATCGACGGCGCGATTCAGCAAGTCGCAGACCGGTTACAATCGTATGTGGAAGAGTGAGTGGCGCTGACAACAGCATGCCAGCTGGAGGAGTAAAGCTCTTAGCACTTCCACTGTATGCGACTCTCCCTACAGAAGAGCAAGAGATCATCTTCGATCCTCCTCCACGGGACACCCGCAAGGTCATCTTCTCGACCAACATCGCAGAGGCAAGTGTGACGATCGACGGCATCAAGTACGTCGTGGACTCGGGCTTCGTGAAGGTATGTCCCCTCTGCTTAGTGCGCTACTAATCTCCAGCTCAAGACTTTCAACCCACGTACAGCGATGGACGTGCTCACTGTCACACCGTGCTCACTTGCTTCGGCCAACCAAAGAGCAGGACGAGCAGGTCGAACGTCTCCAGGCAAGTGCTTTAGGCTCTATCCCTCGAGTGTGCTCCCGACGAACAATCCGGCCTCGCCCATGCCAATCACCACGCCGCCCGAGCTGGTTCGCTCAGATATAAGCATGTATTTGCTCCAGCTCAAGGCTCTGGGTATCGACAACCTCGCAAAATTCGACTTCATGTCCCCGCCTCCGAGCGACATGATGATCCGTTCACTAGAGTTCCTCTTCTCCCTCAAAGCGATTGACGACAAGGGCCGACTGCTGAAGCCGATGGGAGAACGCATGGCTGAGGTGCCATTGGATCCTATGATGGCAGCGATCGTGAGTTAGAGACCTCTTGCTTGCTAACCCCAGTTGCTGAACTCACACCACTTCAAGTGCAGCGAGGAGATCCTGTCGATTGCAGCGATGACATCGGTGCAGAATGTCTTCATCATGCCGACGGGTGGTATGCGAGAGGCTATGGCCGAGGTCGAGCGTCGCAAGTTCACTGCTGAGGAGGGTGACCACCTTACGTTGCTGAATGGTGAGTACTCGACCCTCTCTTTTGCGAGCTGCGAGCAGAGTAGCTTACGAACAGCTTACAACGCATTCGTGCGCTATGGACAGAAGGACAAGCAATGGTGTGGCAACCACCGCCTGAACTTCAAGGCGCTGTCCCGCGCCATGTCGATCCGCAAGCAGCTCAAGAAGTATCTAGAGCGCTTCGGCATCCCATCGATATCTTGCGAGGGGGACGCCGTGCGGTTGCGCAAGTGCCTCGTCTCGGGCTACTTCAAGAACGCGGCGCGCATGTTGCCCGATGGGTCATACCGCAGTGCGAGGGAGGGAGCTGTGCGTATGTGTGTGAGGACCACGCTGACACCAGATCCTGCATGTCCACCCCTCGTCTGTCATGTTCACTCGCCAGCCGTCGACTGGCTGGGTCATCTTCCATGAGGTGGTGGAAACAACAAAGAGCTTCATGAGGGATCTTACAGTCGTCGACGAGGAGTGGCTCGTGGAATTGGCGTAAGTGGCCCAGCGTATCATGCGCTAACTTCAGACCTCATTACTATCAGTTCAAGGGCGGTGGCATCAAGCAACACTAGCATTGCATGGCATATTGTACACTAGATTCACTACAACTGGTCGTCATCCACACTCAGCTCTGCTCTACACCTCATTATTGCAGCTGTCAACTCATGTCAACTCAGCTGCACAACTCACTCCAGCCCCTACTGAAGCTCGCCCTCGTTCAGGAGCCTGGCGAAAGCGCCACCCCTCCTTACTAGATCGGCGTACGATCCAGTCTCCGCAACTCTCCCTTGTTCGAGGCATATGATCCGGTCGCAGCGCATCATCGCTTCTTTCGAGTGCGTGATGAACAGCGTAGTTTTGTCCTTCTTCACCTCCTCTATCGTATCCAGCACCGCCCTTTGACTCTCCGGGTCGAGCTGGGACGTGCACTCGTCAAGAATGAGGATCGAGGATTGCCTGACGAGTGCACGCGCCAGCTGCAGGCGTTGCCTCTGTCCGCCGCTTAGCAGAGCCGCATTCTCTCCGAGCACCTCATCATACCCCTTAGGCAGCCGTGAGACGATGAAGTCGTGGATGTGGGCTTGCTGAGCTGCATGCTTGATGCTTTGGAGCGGTGCCATCGTGCCATAGGCGATGTTCTCGGCGACAGTCCCGTCGAAGAGTGTGTCGTTTTGCGATACGACGGCTATGTGACTCCGCAGCCAGGAGACGTCGTCGTGGGCGATGTTGTGTGCCTCCATGCCTGCTCCGGCCAGAACAGCCCCATAGGTAGGCTCGTACAGTCGCTGAAGGAGGGCAGCGATGGTAGACTTGCCGGAGCCTGAGGCGCCAACGATGGCGACGCACTCGCCCTTGGCCACAGAGAAAGTGAGGTTGCGCAGGACCACCACGTCAGGTCGCAGGGGGTACGAGAACGTGATATTGTCGAACTTCAGTGCTCCTGTAATGGGCAGGCGTTGGTTTCCTTGCTTCTCGTGTGTGTCTGTGGAGAGAGAAGTAAAGGGTCTGGAGTCGCGGGCCGCCACTTTCGCCTTAGTAAGCTTTGGAACTGAGGTTAGCATAGCGAGTCACTCGTACAGCACATACGGAAAGACAACGCAGCCACAGCGTTGGAGACGCCGAACAAGATGAGAGAGTAGACCTGAAGCATTTCGGCGAACGTGATGATGCCTGCCTTGATGAACATCGCGCCTGACCAGTTCATGAGTGCTGCGAGTTAGCCTTCTCCATAGGTGGACCCACCTTGGGCGAAGAGCATCATGCCCGCTGACAGGCCAGGTCCGATCGCGGTCACAAACACAGCGCGCTGAGCTTGGCACCTCGCCTCATTGGCTTCCACCTCGAACTTGTCGCTGAAATAGCTCTCGAGCGACATACACCTGATACCGAGGACGTTGGCGGTGTACTGCAATTAGCTCTACCATGTGTTCTCGCTCACCTCATAAAAGGTCTGAGCCACACCATCGCGCCTGGCCTTGTTGTACTTCTCTGCTACGGCCATGCGGTTGTTTGCGAACCCAGAGATCGCCAGTATGACCGGTCCCAGCGCTATACCGACGAGGGTCAACTGCCACCCGGAGATCATCGCCCAAATCACGCTCGTGCACACCATGACGACAACGATGATCATACCTGGCGCCACGGCTGACACGAAGGGACCGATATCCTCAATGTCCTTCGTGAGACTGTGAGCAATGGCTGACGCTGCGTGCTTCTCTTCGTCGAACCAGCTTTTGTCCTGCTTGAGGACAAGAGCGAACGCTTTTCCACGCAACGCCGCTTGCCACGAGCCCGAGAGTCTGATGAGGATGAACATGCTCGCCCAGATGGCGAGAGCTCGGAATGCGGTGATAGCCAACACCGCCAGTCCTTGCAGTGTGACCTGCGCGATGGTGCCCGTTCCGAGGAGTGCCAGTACTTTGGCGATGAAGAACGACCAGATGGGCATGGACGCGCCCTCTGCTACTGCGCAGACGAGTCCCATGATCAAGAGGAACTTGCTCGGTATGGTTGGGTAGAAGCGCTTGGCCAGCCCAACGACGCCAACTAGCCGCTCTGGAGGCGAAGTTGATGTCTGGAGTCCCTGCTGCTGTTCTTTGTTAGAGAAGGGAAGGCGCGAGCGGATACTACTTTGTACTGGCGGCTCGGTGGAATTGACGGACTTGGAGTCGGTGAGCGTCGATGCCGTGGTGTTGCTGCTGGACGGCGAGACCAGGATCTCGATGTTCTTCTCCGGCAGATGGTTACCATAAGTGGACTTTCGACTAGTCACTAGTGCAGAGGAGCGACTTGCCAGACGCTGACTCTGGCGGGAGTGCGGGCGTGACAAAGCACCAGCACCGGCGAGTGATGGTCGATACCCATCCATGAACCAGGAGGATCGACGGCTCTTCCTGTCATAATCCTGGAGAACGTCCAGGTTGTTCCAGCTCGTACTGACTGCGTGAGTCGAGGTGCGTCGGTCCATCGCGCTAGACTCGTCTTGCAGGTAGCCCAGATCGCTGTTGTCGTCGTCAAGAAGATCCCCCACTTCGGCGCCATCAGCACCCTTCCAGCTGAAGTCGATGACATCGGAGACTGGGTTTGTCACTTGATGAGCTGCCAAAGCTGCAAACTCAGTCGCCCGGGCCATCAGGTCTTTGCGGTACCCTTGCTCGACAACATGCCCATTCTTCATGACATACACAAAGTCATCAGGTGTGATCTGGGAGAGATCGTGGGAGATTACAATGGTCGTGCTGTTCTGGCGCCATCTCTTGATATTCTCGAAGACCACAACACGGGAGGTGGGGTCCAAAGCTCTTGTGGCCTCATCTGGCTGTCAGGTAATGTCAAAGTCACCAGCACAGTAACACTGGACTGCTGCCACATTCAGATCTGCCACTCACCCAGGACCAGCACTGCCGGATCACGGATCCTAGCACGTGCAATAGCTAGACGCTGACGCTGTCCACCACTCAGTGCTCCGCCGTTGTTTTCCAGCATGGTGTCATATCCCTGCGGAAGTGACTGAATGTAATCGTGAATACAGGCGATCTTGCAGGCGTCGATCACCTCGTCCCTCGTTACATCCTCTGGCTTCCGCACCTTCCCGTACGCAGTGGGCTCAGAGTTGAGCACACCCAACGCGACATTGTCATGTATAGACATGTCGAACAGCACACATCCCTGCGACACGAGGGCAATGTGGCAGCGGGTGAAGGCCTCGTCGTATGAGTTGAGGTCGTGATTGTCAAGTGTGATCTCACCGCCACTGGGCTGGTACAGACGCAGCAGCAGCTGTGCCACAGTCGACTTGCCCGAGCCGTTGCCACCCACGACGAATGTCGTCTCCCCCGGTGGGAGGAACATGCTGATGCCTCTCAACACTGGTTCCTCCTGTCGCGAGGGGTATGAGAAGAACACCTCCTTGAGCTCGAACCCGCCACGACAGCGATGCGGATGCCGGGGTACGGAGACTAGCGATGTGTCAACTTCTGCAGGTGATTTTGCCTCCCGGATGACGGTCAGCAACGAGGCCAGGGATGCACTTCCTTTCAGGAGGGGTGTGAGCAACCTGCTCGCGCCCTGGAGTGCCATCGCAGCGAACATGCACGACCAAAAGACTGTCTGCACCTGCGGGACGGTCGCTTTGCCATTGTTGATGAGCGTGGCGCCAAACCAGAAGGAGGCAACAAACATGGCCAGACTGCTGAACTCGACGATACCAGTCGCCGTCGGCCAGAGGAATGACTGCCGCTTGATTTGACGCAGAATCGAGTTAACCGTCCGCATGAAGCGTGTGTGCTCCTCCGCTTGTGCGTTGAACCCCTTGACTGATTCAATGGCACTTGCTGCTCGTTGTACATTCGTAGCCGCCTCTGCCCCTGCACGACGTTCTATGGCAAGCGACGGCTGGGCTAGACCCATGACCACGGTAGTGGTCAAGACTACGATAGGCACTGAGGCCAGGGACACCAGTGCCAGCAGCGGCTGTATGCGCATTGACAGGATGATGCAGACGAGGACGGTAGAGATGCTCTGCACCAGGGTCGCACTTGGCAATGCAGTTGCCATGCGGACGTCGTCGGTCTCACTGTTGTCAGCACTTGGCACTGACGGGTCATACTCACCGAGCAAACTTGTTCATCAGACCTCCAGCTCCGACATTGTCGATAGTTTTGCCTTTCTTCGCGGACTTGGACTCAGCCTTCGTCTGCTTCTCCTCTCTCATCCCCATGCCCATGTCGAACCACTCCATGGGCTTGTCCTTGACTCCGTGGAAAATCGTCCTCCGCAAACGAGCAGTCGTAGCCTCGCTGAATCGAGTCCAGCACACCTGCTTGAGATACTCGCACACCACAGCTCCCGTCCCGATGAGCGCGAACTTCATCGACGTCTGCCCAACCGCATGCATCAAAGCATCCTTGTCCTCCTGAGTTGCCAGTCCGTTCCGCGGATACACTGCCAGTGCGCCGAAAGCATCGCCAACCATGATCGACATTAGTGGCGCTACCGCCGATGAGCCCATGGAGAACACGATAGCTGGCACTAGCAGCGATATGCGTTCCTTCCACGGCAGGAAGCTGTACAGGCGTCGGAAGGAGGGCTTGAGTGGCGCCACAGGAGAGTGAGATGGCAGGTGCGGGAATGGTGTATCTGCCTCTGGTGGGTTGATCGGGGGTGCGTCTGCCCAGACCTTGGGCGGAGGTGGTAGAGGACTACCGCCATCCATATGACCTTGGTCGCACAGTGGTGAGACTGGAGGTGACAGAGGCGATATCTTGTAGCCAGGCATCGTGCGTTGCCGACGAGAAGAGTCGCAGCGGAGTACGCCGAACTCAGAGGTGTGGCTCTGGGAGAGTTTTGTCCTCCTCGAGTCTCCAGACTCTGCTTGTCCTGACGCTCGCGTCATGTATTGAGCAGCCTCCTCCGCCGTAATCGAATGTCGATCATCGAACGGCGACCCCATGCGCTGTATCGGCCTAGTCGGCATCTCATATGACTCTTGGAAATCATAGCTGCGGGTGCTGCTGTTGCGGCTCCTGCTGCTTGAAGGTGACCCTTGCAGAACGTTCGCTCTATCACGCCCGCCAGACTTCGGTGTTGATGGCGGCGGCAATGCGCGGTCGCTGTACGAACGAGCATACGAGGAGGGCGGGTAGGACACCTGTTGGTCACTGCCCGGTGGTCGTCGAGGCGAAGACATCGGGCAACAGTAGTAGAAGTGAGTGTTGTGGTATCGACGTCAAAGTGGTCAAATAGTGTCCTTGAGTGCAATCTGCCCAGAACATGAGTCTTGTGATGTCGATGAAGCAGGGCAATGTAGATGTAATCAGTGGCTACACAGTATCATGCGTCGTCGACGACTGTCGGTCCTTTTCATGCGACCACCTCGGACGCAGAGATGGGGAGGTCTGTGCACCACCACCATTGCTGTCCCTTTTGTCTTTCCACTCCCAGAATGCAGCCCGAAGCTCGAGCGCAATTAATTGAGCGAGCTTGAGTGAGTGGTTTTCAGCTGATACGTGCGAGAGGCGTGCCATGGGTCTTTGTTCGATAGCGATTCAACAAGGTAGCCGTAGAGAGGATCAGGCCATAAGCCAGACGGCCCAGCGTTTGCTTCTCGCACCGCCATCATTCGCTGCATTGTGAGCCATAGTCAGCCACCACCTCATCCTATTCCTCGCCTCGCTATCGTCCACAATACTCCAGTCGGCATCATTAGCCAGCTCGTCGTCGCGGTTGCTTTGCTCGATATGAGGAAGTAAGAGTAGAGGTCAGCATCGTGCGGTGCGTCTCTCAGGTCTTACACTCGACCATGTCGATCTCGGACATGCGTTGATCTCCGCCCAACACCCCGGCACACCGGACCGACATGCCCGTATATCCAGCGGGCCGGCGGCTCAATCGTCCCGCCTGCCCACTCTCGAGCATGACAACTCGGTCAATATATTCTGCTGTTCTGACAGAACGATACAGAACACTGACTGTTCGACTCGGTAGTGTAGCTCGACCCATCATGGCTGGAAAGATCACCAAGTTTACCGTTCACGGTGAGTCGGCAGCTGTCCCTCGAGAGCCCAGCTGACGCCACAGACGTCCGGTATCCCACCAATGTCACCGGCGATGGGACCGACGCGATGAACAAGGAGTGCGACTACTCGGCGGCGTACATTGACGTCGAGACGGATACGGGAATGCATGCGCAGGGCATGACCTTCAGTGAGAACCCGGAGCTGCCTTGCTACCAATGACCCACACCGGCTAACGATCAGCTATTGGCCGCGGCAACGACATCGTATGCTACGCCATCGAGCAAGTCGCCAACCGCATCGTCGGGATGGACACTGAGGAGATGTTTGCCGACATGGGCAAGTTCTTCGACTTCTGTGAGTAGAGTGGCAGCCGAAAGTGTTCTCAATACCTCTCGCTTACACCAGTGCTCTCCGACCCGCAGCACCGCTGGCTCGGACCCGAGAAGGGCGTCATCCACCTGGCCACTGCGGCCGTGTCCAATGCCATCTGGGACCTCTTCGCCAAGGCCCGCGGAAAGCCACTGTGGAAGCTCATTGTGGACTTCACTCCCGAGGAGTTTGTCAAGGCCACCTGCTTCCGCTACATCACAGACGCGATCAACCAGGAGGAGGCGCTGGCTCTGCTGAAGAAGCTCGAGCCGACCAAGAAGGATCGCGAGGAGCTGGTCACCAAGATCGGCTACCCGGCTTACACCACCTCCGTCGGCTGGCTGGGCTACAGCGATGAGAAGGTTGAGCGCCTGACGAAGGAGGCGCTGCAGCAGGGCTTCAACCACTTCAAGCTCAAGGTCGGCGCCGACCCAGAGGACGACCTGCGCCGCGGCGGCCTGATCCGCTCCATCATTGACAACCCGGCCAACATGCCAGCTGGGCGCACGATCGACCCCAAGAGCATCGAGGGCAAGAATGCCGGCCCTACAGGGTGTGTGCTGATGGTCGACGCCAACCAGGTCTGGGATGTGCCCCAGGCAATCGAGTACATGAAGAAGTTGGAGCCCCTGCACCCGTGGTTCATCGAGGAGCCCACAGCGCCTGACGATGCTGTTGGACACGCCGAGATCCGCAAGGCCCTCAAGCCGCTCCACATTGGTGTTGCGACTGGCGAGCACGCACACAACCGCATGGTGTTCAAGCAGCTCCTGCAGCTCGATGCCATCGACGTGGCTCAGATCGACTCATGCCGCGTCGGAGGCGTGAATGAGATTCTGGCTATCCTTCTCATGTCGGCCAAGTTTGGCGTCCCTGTCTGCCCTCACGCGGGTGGTGTCGGCCTGTGCGAGTATGTGATCCACCTCTCGCTGATCGACTACATCTGTGTCTCGGGCACAATGGACCGCAATGTCCTCGAGTTTGTGGACCACCTGCACGAGGAGTTCAAGTACCCCGTCTCGATCAACGACCAGGGGAGGTACAACGTCCCGCTTGACCCGAAGGGCGGGTACTCGATCGAGCTGTTCGAGGAGTCGATCAAGAAGTACTCTTATCCCAATGGTCCTTACTGGGTCGCTGCTGCGAAAGGCGAGGCGCCTGTTCCTCAGGGCCACTAGATGTAGTAGAACTATAGAGCATTGCATGGCCCTGAGCGCTTCTTGATGCAATGATGATATCCACCTTGGCATCCTCCATTCGATAAAATACCAGTAAATCGAACACACTCACACAGCAACACTTCTTACATATCATCGATCATCTCAACATGTACATGCCAAGCACACTTCCCCCATCTAGTACCTTCCGACCGACTCGCCAAGCGGCGACACGCTCCACGAGAAGCCCTCGAACTGCTGCTGCACTGTCTGCGAGAGATGCGAGTCGGCAACAACCGAGTCCTGGGGCACCTCGCTAGTGAACTCTTCGTCGAAGTTCGACGTGTCGATCGCGCTCTTGACCGCAGGCTTGAACGGCGGCGGGATCTTCTTCTGCATGAGCTTCTTGAAGTCAATGTGGCGGGAGAAGAAGGGGTGGTCCTTGATCTCCTGAGCGCCATTGACACCCAGTCGTCGAGAGGGGTCGCGGTCAAGCAGCTTCGTGAGGAGGTCGCGAGCTTCTGGCCCAACCTCCTCAGGGAAGCGCAGGGGGTCTGACAGGATCTTGCGGTACATCTCGTTTGTGTTCTCGTCATAGAAGGGAGGAAGGCCAGTGAGCTGAGGTTAGTGAGGCGTTCGAATGTTGTCTTACCATCTCGTAGAGAAGCACGCCAAGGGTCCACCAGTCGACACACTTAGTGTAGCCGTGTCCGGAGAGCAGTTCGGGAGCGAGGTACTCTGGCGTGCCGCAGAACGTGTTTGTCGTCTCGGAGTCGTCCATGTTCAGCTTGCAGAGGCCGAAGTCGCAGAGCGCAATGTGCCCAGTGTAGTCGAGCAGGATGTTCTCCGGCTTAAGGTCGCGGTAGACGACGTTGAAGCCGTGAAGGTGCTCCAGGGCCAGTAGCAGCTCTGCGGCGTAGAAGCGCGAGCGCGTCTCGTTGAACTTGCCCTCGCGCTGCAGGTGGTGGAACAGCTCTCCTCCGTTAACGAACGCAAGGACGAGGTACAGCTTCTCCTTTGACTGGAACGAGAATTTGAGAGGCACAATGAAGGGGTTGTTGACCTGCGCAAGCACTGTTCGCTCAGCGAGCGTATGTGTGACTTCTGAGCGCGACACAATGTGCGCCTTGCGGATTGTCTTGAGCGCGTAGATGCGGAGAGTGTCGCGCTTTCGGACCTGCATGACCTGTATGTTAGTTATGGACCACATGAACTGTACGACCTACCTTGCCAAACGATCCCTTGCCAATGACCTTGAGCAGCTCAAACGAGTCGATAGTGAGCGGCTGCCCCCTGGCAGGGTTGAACGACACCTGGACGTGAATGGCTCCTGAGCCAGTCGTGAGAGGGATCCACTCGTCGGTGAGGCGGTTCGACTCGAGATCCGGCATGAAGCGGATGCCACCGAGATCGAGATCGGCGTTGCCCATGTCGGCATCGCTGCCCTTGGGCGGCGCAGTGCGGAGATACGCGTTGATGCTGATCTCAGATGCACGGCTGACGTCGAATGTTGTGCTGTACATCCATACTGGGTTCTCGAGGTCTCCTCCGAGCGCGTCGACTAACACCTCGTTCTTGTCGAACTCGAGGACAACATACGGCAGCCACCACAGCTGCTTGCGCTGCAGGCTGTCGCGATTTTGGGCCGTCACGCGCTGGTTCTGGATACGGGGCGAGGATGACAAAGACTGACCCAGAGCCGATGTCGGGTGTTGCTGCAGCGCTTGCTGCACCGGCGCGGGCACGGGCACTGGAGTCAGATGGGGATCACACAGACCGCTTGCTACGCCATGACTCACCTCCTTGTGGCAGATGCAGGCCCTTGCCGGCAGTCACACGAATGCGAAGGATACCATGGCGGCTCACCGGTGGCGCACCGCGCGCCGCAGAGTCTGTGCCTGGCTGAGGGTTGCCTGGTGTCGGTGTTGTTGAGCGCGACTCTGGGGCCGGCGAGGGCGTGTGGTGGCTCTTGGAGGAGAGGAGGCCGCCTTCCTTGAGCTCTGGAGGTGGTAGTGCAGAAGGGGTAGGTAAGCACGCAGCGTGGTGAACGAGTTACGCGGTCAGCACAACAATGGACAATGTCTACGTCTGTCTTCGAGCTGCTCCTCAACAGTCTCGCACTCACTCTTGCCGATCTTCCAGGACATGGTTGGTGTGCTGTAAGGCGCTACTGTGATACGAGAAGCAAGTTCACTAGCCTAGAGATGTTGCAAGCGCGTCGCGGACGGTAACAACACTTCGAGGCGAGGAGGGTGATTGCCAAGTTGGTGTGAGGCACAATAGCTCCTAGTCTTGATTGTCGAGCTGCTGCGCGTCGCGGCCTGTCCTATCGCTGGACTAGTGCTGAGGTTGAGCTCGTCTTGATACTTGTCGCTGTGCTCCCAAGTCTGCTTAGCGAGAGGTGAAGAAAGAGTAGTGAATGCAGCTAACACAAGCAGATGTCATGTTGATGGGGTGCACCGCCAGTCACGCAGTCCGCCCTGGAATCATGGCGGGGGCAAATAACGGCTACCATGGTGGCAAGGTGAGTGCGCTTGGATGTCAACAACGCTTATGTCTGATAAGAGATGCATGCAGAAAGAGTTGTGGACTCAGATGATGCATCTAAACCATATGATGCAGTATGCATGGACGGGCATGCTCAGGACAGCGTTGTGTTGCCTTGGGCGTGTCCGTTTAGACGGCAAGGGCGAGAGTGAAGGCAGCTGCTCAACGATCTGCCACCTCTCGCCGCTCTTACGCACTCGCCTAGTCCCGGCGCGACCAGCTCTCTCTCCTGACAGGACTGCGACTCCGGGCCCTCCCGTTCCAGTCAGGCGACGATGGCCTACGACCTCCACGTCCTCCTGCACCCCCACCTCGTCCACCACGCCAGCTTCCCGCGTCGCGAGGCGGCGGTGCGCCCCCACCACTCCGTCCCCAGTCCGAGTCCCTCTCGCGACCACCCGCCCGCGCTCTTCGTGGTTCGGGCATGATGATAGACAGGCTGAGCAGGTCGCCAGTGATGAAGCCGCAGTCATCCAACGTCTTCTCGTCGATCGGGCGTCCGCGCCGAGCCGGTGGCGCGTCGTCCAGACCCCGGTCCATGATCGTGTCCTTGTCCCCGTCTTCTCGGGTATCAGGTTTCACTGTCGCGATGAAGTCACGCCCAGTGAAGGCTGCGATCTCTTTCGCTTTGTACAAGCCTCGTTCTGATGCGTCCACGTATACGTGCTTGAAGGAGTAGTGCGCCGCAGGTGACCGGTATGACGCTGGGAGAACGGCATACAGCTGCTGTACAAGAGACGAGGGGGTTGAGTGCAAACTGTAAAGCGCGCCATCAGCAAGCGTCCAATATCACGGTGAGATACATACCTTCCATACACCTGGTACTCGTCCTTGAAGGGGAAAACCCCCCTGTCAAAGTCCACTAGTGGTGTGTGTCCCTTCGTCACAAACGTGCGGATGAGAATGGGACATGCCTGATGTCAGCTGGTTGGTCGCTTGTGTGCTCACTCCTGCCTCTGGGTTGGGAGTAGGAGAGCGAGATCGCGAGGGCGAGCGCGAGCGCGACGCCGAGAGAGAGCGAGATCGGGAACGGGACGGAGATCGTGTCATCCTGGAGCTCTGTATTCCTGCCTTTCTGGTCTTCTCCTCTCTCCGGTATACGATAGGGAGCGACGCGATGATCAAGTCGAGAAGGTCAAGAAAGTTGAGAAAGTCGAGAAGATTGCAAGTCGTAATATCGTCGCTGCTCTTGTGGAGGTAGGTTACCGATCTTTTACGTAACCGTATTTGTTCCGGTGAATGTTGATCTCGGCGAGCGACGTCGTTGACATGAGAAGTCAGCAGCTTGATATTAAGTCATTCACCACCTACCAAGCAGCGCAATCCTTAGACGTTCGGAGAGGCAAGGTGTTCGAGAGGTTGGGCAGCTAATCCTTGGTTTTGAGTCGCGTCGAGCTACGGTTCACCGCATTTCTGGCCTGGTCATCGTTGGGCCAGTAGCGCTGCTCGCGTGACCACCTGCTGTCCTGCAGTTGTCCTATCGTTCGCATGGCACTGTCACTCCCCACAGCCGTGAGGCTCGGGCACTATGGTAACGCAGTAGCATCGTCCTCCCGACTGTATGGGTATGTCGTTGCGCGCCAGTTTTCCACAACTCGAGCTCGACGCAACGCCGAGGACAAAACCAACGATGCCGACGACATACGCAGCAAGCTGTCCCCGAAGCAACAACGAGCGTTCGACCGCCTGCGTCCCGTCATAGCACAGTTTGAAGCTCCTGTTGACTTTGCCCTTGCGTATGGCTCCGGAGTCGTAGCGCAAGCCAATGCAGCGCCAGGAGTGAGTAACACCCGCAATAATGACAATGCTGACCCCAGCCCCCGCCTTTGACCGACTTCATCGTCTCTACACCCAATGCAAGAGCCTTCCATGCTGCCAACCTGCGACAACATCCGGATCACTACCCTCTGTATGCGCGATTGATGGGTGCCAATGTACTGGGGTGGATAACGGAGAAGGTCGGCGCAGGGTTGTGGTATGTCACTATGGTCAAGTTCGGCGACTTGGTGAGTATCGACCGTGAAGGAGAGTATGCTGACTGCAGGAAGTCAAGTACGGCGTTATATCAACACCAACGCTCGTGCGCGATCTGGAGCAGTGGGAGACACTGTACGTCGCCGGCCGACTTCACAAGCCGGTCCTCTACCTCGCCAAGAAGCCGGAGCTCGACGGCCCATTAGGCGACAACACGCTCGCAGCGCTCTCGCTAGCCCTCTTGCAACTGCCACCCGAGTTTCCAGAGATCGACCTGTGGGAGAAGATCGCGGGCATCAGCTACTCCGGTGACCCGCGCATGAGCGTGCCAGGAGCAGAGAACCCCGAGAAAGTGCGCAACATTGTTCGCGGGCCAGGCGTCCTTGAGGGCTTCAGAAACCTGTATGCTCCGCATGTTGGCAACGTTGGGCTGCGCTTCGCTGGTACTCCGGGTCAATGGCAGGGTCAAGGAGAGGCAACGGTGTCGCAGCCTGAGGGGCCACAGCACGAGGGCGCACTGCTAGCCACGCTGCCATTGCGACTCCGCGCTGCCATCTCGAAGCACTTCCGGCCAACACTTGCGGGCTCGCTCGTCGACTCGGATGTCCGTGTGCAAAGAAAGGAGGTGCGTCAGCGCCGCAAGTCGCTCGAGGCGGGTGAGAGCAGGGCGCTGTACGACGACGCGGAGTTCTGGGTCTCTGTTGCCCAACAACCAGGGTATCTGGATGTGGTCAACAATGGTGGGTCCTTATTTGGGGTCCGCAACAGGAGCTAGCTGACACCTCAGAGGTCCGACACATCATCAAGCGCCCGGCCTTAACCCAATCCGTCAAGGGCCTGTTCACCGCCGGCGTGTCCAAGAGCGTCGTCTACTCTGCTGCCAAGGTGCGCAAGTGGTGGGCCGGGAGGAAGAAATAGACATAGAAAGGGATCTGCATTATGGGACATTGCCATAAGCATATGCATGGGGTATTGGGCAAGTGATTTCCCTTCAAGCGACGTGCACGACTGCAGCAGATGGTTTCACACACACGAATTACACACAACCACCTCGCCGATGCCGGGCATCGGCAGCCGGTCCGGCGATCCGATGTCCACCACTACAAGATCGCCCACAAAGCGTTGTCTCTCTGCGTTCTTGCATTTTTCTTTCTCTCCTCACGAACGATGACACAGAACATGGCCAACGGATCAGTACCCGACTTCAGTGGGCGGACTACGCAGAAGGCGGCTGTGTGCCATGGCGCGCTGGATCTCCGAATCGTGAGTGGCTACGAACGTGTGGCGACTGCCTAGGACGAGCTGCACATGTAATCTGCCCATGAGCTGGAATTGATAGCTGTATGGAGCAACTGCTATGTGCCGAGATTGTCTTTCTGAGCATTGCGACACTACTTCCCGCAGTATGCACCCCTGACGGCAGGAAGACAAACCCCTCGTGCCCCCACTCGAGGGCAACGCCCAGATCGCAATGGGCGTCACAGGCCTCTGCGGCTCCGACCTGCACTACTACGCACACGGCGCGAACGGCGCGTTCAAGATCCAAGAACCCATGGTGCTCGGCCACGAGTCGTGCGGCATCATCACTGCCCTACCTCCGAATGCGAACACGTCCCTCAAAGTAGGCGACCGCGTCGCCCTCGAGGTCGGCATCTCATGCCGCCTGTGCCAGTTCTGCCAGCGGGGGCGGTACAACCTCTGCACCAACATGCGTTTCGCGTCGAGTGCGAAAACCTTTCCCCACCTCGACGGAACACTCTGCGAGGTCATGAACCACCCCTTGCACCTCGTGCACAAGCTGCCAGCCGGGATGGAACTGCCTCTCGCTGCCTTGGCTGAGCCTCTGAGTGTCGTGCTCCATGCGTACCGGAGGGCTAAACTTGAACCCGGTGCACGGGTGCTCGTGCTTGGTGCTGGGGCTGTGGGCCTGTTAGCTGCTGCGTTGGCTAAGGCGTCTGGAGCGACCACAGTGGTCGTCGTCGACATCGAGGAGGAGAAACTCAAGTTTGCGAAACAGATGGGCTGGGCGGACAACACGTACCTCCTCCCCAAGGGGCCGCGGGTGTCCGGCGTCGAGTCGCTGGAGGTCGCGAAGAAGAACTGGGAGGGGCTTCGGGCTAGTGAGGTGGTGCAGAGTGTGCTGGGGCTCGAGGAGGGGTTCGATGCGGTGTTCGAGTGTACGGGCGTAGAGGTGTGCATGCAGATGGCGTGTTTCGTGAGTATCAAGGCGGAGGAAAGGGGCGGGGAGGGGATGGGAAAGGGGGGACAGGGGTGAGGGGGAGGGTGAGGGGAGGGGAGGGAATGAGGGGCGGGGGAAGGGGGTAGCCGACATACGCAGTTGCTAACTCCAAGGCTGCAATCACAGGGGGCAAAGTCCTCTTCATCGGCATGGGCACGGCCAACATGCTCCTTCCTGTCGGCGCCAGCTTCATCCGCGAGGTCGACCTCATCGGCGTCTTCAGGTATGCCAACACGTACCCCGAGGCCCTTGCCCTCCTCGCATCAGGCAAGCTCGGCGACGTGGGCAAGATGGTCACACAGGTGTACCCCCTCGACCGGGCAGTGGAGGCGTTTGAGGACGTGCGCAGGGGAAGGGATAAGGACGGGAAGCCGGTCATCAAGGTGATGGTTGGGAATGCGGAGCTGAGGTAGCAGGGGTGACTGGGTCACGCTAGGCTAAATGGAAGGGTGAGCTTGGGTAGTGAGCACAAGAGACAGTGGGCTCAATGGGTCCAGGCGGATGTTGTACACTGAAAGGGGACGATGTCGCTAGGTCAGCGGTATTCAGTCATAAACCATGCATTCACATATGGCGTTTCTAGCAATGTTCGACCCAATGCAACCTCAGTCTTCCCACGTCTTGTCGCCCTTGACGTGCGACTTGTACGTCGTCGTCCTCCACACATCCGTGAGGTACTTGATGCGATCCCGCATAGCCACATCAGCGAGCACACCAGCACGCCCGCCCATGAGCTCCACGAGGTTCTTGATACCGGCCCACCACACGTCCGTGCCACGGCGGTTCTTCATGTCCGTGTACTTGAGCGCCTCCTCCATCGACGCGTAGATGATCTTGCTGCCGCGGATGGCCATCATCGCCACTGTCTCGGCCTTGATATCGGCGCGGCGGTAGTGCGACTGGGAGTTGGGCTCGGCGTGCTTCTCCAAGAACTGCATGGAAAGCGTGGCAAAGCGGGCAGCGCGGGTGCGGTCAAGGGGCGAGGGCACGCCGCCTTGCAGGGTGTGGCCGAGTGACGCGGAGCGCGCGTCGAACTCATGCCCCTCTTCACGGAAGATCTTAGTGAGCACCTCGGTGGTGTAGACGTCGGAGGACTTCTCGGAGCTACAGGGTCAGCAATTGCGGTGACACGGAGGGATGGTCGGCGAGTGGGGGGCGGGTTGGAGGGGGGGTTGAAGGAAAGAGCAATGTGCAGGAGAGGTGCCACTTACCGGATGACCAAACGTCCCTCGCTCTGGCCCTTGGTGTCCAGGGCGTAACGCTCGTTGAGGAACTCGACGTCGTCAACGAGCCTGCGGAGGGCAATACCCTCCTCGGGCGTGTAGACGAGCACAGCGCCGACAGCAAGAGCACCCAGGACAGCGATGTAACCACTCTGGCCGCCCTGAGTCTCGACGACGAACACACGGTTGCGCGATGCCGCGGCACTCTGCTTAATTGCGTCACACGCTTGCACGAGGGCGTTGAGGGACGTGTCGCTTCCGAGGGAGAAGTCTGTCAGCGGCACATTGTTTGAGATCGTCGCGGGGAGGTGAATCATAGGGATACGCAGGCTGGGGTAGTCGTGGCGAGCTTTCTCGAGCATGAGGGTGGAGTTGAATGCCTCGAAACCACCGATGAGGAGTAGCGCGTCGAAGCCGTGGCGCTGGATCGATGCTGCGACCTCCCCCATGTCCTTGTTCGGCAGGGTGCGGTTCGTGCCCAGCTCAGACCCACCACGGGTGGTCCAGTTGTCAACACGGAGCCATGTCAGCTCGGCGACGTTATCTTCGAGCAGACCCTCAAAGCCGTTGTAGACTGCGAGGGGGACGTGGCCGCGCAGGTGGCAGTAACGCACGGCCTGGCGCGTGGCGGCGTTCATGCCACCTGCTGGGGCGCCGACGTGGATGATACCGACACGCAGGTGCTGGCTGTCCGGCAGGCGCTGAGTGTCCGCCAGTGAGCTCGACACCTGGAACGCCTCGAGCATGTCGCGGAACTCGGAGTCGCGGTACGTCATAGCCTTGGCGAAATCCCTGTTCTCTATAGCGACTGCGACGGCCTTGGTCCGTGCCACGGCCTCGAGGAGGGGGATCTTGGTGATCTTGTTCTCCGAGATGCCGATCATGTACGAGGGGGTCTCGGGTGTGGCGGTCAGCAGCGCCTCGACGGCCTTGACTCCTTGAAGAGTGGGCTGATGTCAGTTTAGTGTTACACGCTGGTTGCCTACCAGGATACGGTCCTCGGCCGCAGGGGCACCACCACGCTGAGTGTGGCCGAGAGTAGTCACTCGCGTGTCGAAGCCGAGGCGCTCGACAAGAATGTTCTTGACATCCTCGGACTTGATAGGGTTGAGGTTCTTGTCCATAGCACCTTCGGCCACAATCACGATGCTCTTGCGCTTTCCGACCTTGCGGTGGTGCTGGAGGACATCGCACATCGCCGTCTCCCAGTCGTCCTCGTGAGGTGGGTGCTCGGGGATGAACACAAAGTCAGCACCTGTGGCCACACCAGCCATGAGCGCCAGCCAGCCACAGTGACGTCCCATGACCTCGATGACGAACGCACGCGAGTGCGACGACGCAGTAGAGCCGATCGAGTCAACAGCTTCGCAGATACGGTGGAGTGCAGTCACCGCACCAATGGTCAAGTCGGTCATGGACATGTCATTGCTGCTGTCAGTGTGGACGTGTCAATGCACTCACTCGATGGAGCCCACGAGACCAACAATGTTGAGGAATTCGAAGTCCTCAGCCTGGTCTGTCGAGATCTCGCCCTTCTCACACAGCTCCTTGACCAGCCCCGGCCACTCCCCACGAAGCACATCGGCACCAGTGAGCGAGCCATCACCACCACAGACAGCGAGGCAGTCGATGCCGAAGTGGATGAGATTGCGGGCTGCAGTCAAGCGTCCTTCGCGGGTTCGGACTATTCGTCAGTATCACACACACACACAGCCAGTGTCAACGCCTCAACGCCACTTACATGATGGGCACCGAGATGATCCGATGAGTGTGCCGCCCTCCCCGAGCCATCCTCTCACGTCGTCCCAGCCCACACGGACAATGTACTTGTTCTTGAGGGTCAGGCCGCCCTCGCTCACCTCAGCAGGGAGGTCGGGCAGGTCGAAGGCAGTCGTCTCGGGGCCATTGAAGTCGCCCTCACCCGCACCGTCGCGGAGCAAACCACCGTAGCCGAAAGACAGAGGCGCTGCACTGAGGGGTGCGATCTTCGCGTGGTCAACGTAGTGTGCTGCATGCGGCTCAACCGCCTTCTCGAGCTCCAGGAGCGTCGGACGTGCATCCGGGTCGTCAGGCGTGAGGTCCGGCGAGGGTGCCTCTGACGGTGCGCGGGAGGGTGCGCGAGATGGTGCTGGTGTTGGCCCAGTGCTGTTGCCTCGAACGAGACCCTCCCAGCCCTCTCTGATGATGTACGCCTGACAGCCCCTAATGGTCAGCTTGACAGGCCACAGATAACGCTTGCAGACCATGCAACTGCACGTGCTGGACATGCTGGACAACATAGCCTTATCGGATCTTATCTACTCACTGTGCAATCGCTTGACGGACCACTGCTCGGACTGTCCTGTCAGCATCTCATTTTATCTAACCGCAACCCACCCGCAGCATTCATGCCCGCGCTGTCGCCACCGCTCGTCAACACCGCAACCTTGCGCTGGTGCTTGCGCTTGCGCTGTGACTGCTGCGCCGACGCATGCCCCAGCTCTGTCAAATTCGCATTGGCATTGGGCATTGTTGTCGCTTCTGGTTCTGGTGCTGGGGTGTCGACCTCGGACGAAGGGATGAATTCGACGTCGACCTGGTCCTCTGTTCCCAGAAAGTCAACGTTCTCCTCCATGAGTGAATGAGTGCAGGAGATAAAGTGTTGTTGAGCAGAACGTGGTAGACGATAGAAATGATGGGGAATCCGATCTTAATGACTTCATTCCTGACTGTGGCTGATTGCCGCCGGCAAAGATCTCATTGGCCATTCCACACTCCGACAACAATAATCCGTCGACTCGTCGAGGCGCACTGGGCGCTCCTTGGCGCATTCGTCTCACCGCCATGGCCAGCCTCGGCGTCATCAAAAGCATGCTCGGGGGTGTCGATGTATAGCTTAGGTGTACAGCATGGTGATGTTACAATACATGTCTAACAACTGCTCTGGTGACAGACTACTACTGACTACTGCTGCCTCAACACGCCTGTACTGCTGCCTCGTCCCGCCTGTCTCGCCTACACTGCCATGCCATCCACCTCGTCCGCGTCTGCCTCATCGACCTCCATCGCCTCGTCGACGGCCTTCTCGTCCTTCTCCTCAGAGTCCTCCCCGATGCCCTCGTATATGCTCTTCGTGGGCAGACCAATGACCTCGCCCATAGGCCGGTCGCGCATCGTCTTGCCGACAGTGTTGGTCCAGCGGTCGCGCACACTGAGCTTCTGCTTAAGTGACTCGGGCACAGGAGGGCGCCCAGATCCAACAATCGCACCGTCCTTGAGCACCTGCTTGCCGCCTGAGCCGTACTTCTTGACCCGCTTGGCCCATGATGTCTCGATCTGCTTCTCCATCTCGTCCAGCACGTGCTGGTACTCGCCGTATGCCAATCGGTCACGCGCGATCTTGGCGAGCCTCGCCTTGCGGGCGTCGTTGATCTGCACCTGCTGAGCGAGGAGCCGCTGACATTGTCGAAGGGACGAGGAGATCTCGTCGTCGTCGCGTTCTGCGGGGTTGAACTGAGATCGTCAGCCACTGCCTCCTAGAACTCAACTCACTTCTTCGTGCTCCCCTAGCAACAACACAGACCGCAGCTCCTTCTTGACCTTCTCCTCCAGCTCAGTCACATCCACACGTGCACCTTCCCTGCTCGACACCTCGGGCTCCGGCTTCTTCCCCGCTGCCTCCTTGTTCGCCTCTGCGATGTCCGGTCCACCAATCACAGCCGCCACCACTCGCTCTGTCAGAGGTCCTAGTCCCCTGTTTTCCTGCACGAGGTTGATGTCCTGCAGCTCTGTGGGTATAGTGTGTGGTATAGGAGGGACAGCCCCGTTCGGCGGCAATCGAGCACTAGGCACAGCGAACCGGGGAGTCGTTCCTGGCGGATTGCCGTCCTCCTCGTCCCAGATCTCTGTGTAGTGCCTCCCTCGAGGCGGTATCACATACGAGTCAGGTGTGTCGGCTTTGAAATTGAGCATCGCAAGGTCGTCCTCTCGCACATCTCGGATGTACGGCTCGATGTTTTGCCAGAATGTCTGGACAGCGATCTGAGATGGTGCCTTTTTGTCACTAAAGTCCTCGTTGACATCAGCCTGGCGCTTCGGACCAGGTTTCAGAGGCTTCTGCACGCCAGGTCGTGGGGGCACCAGAGGCCGTTGTGGGTTTGGTGGCACCGACCAGTCGATGTTGCCTCCCGGACCTGACGATACGCCTGACGCGGAGGGTGTCGGGCTGGGATCCAAGGCATGCGACTGTGGTCGTGATTTGTTGTGTCCTCCAGGAGCAAGCTTCAGCTTCAGTCCGGATGTTCCAGTATGTGGTGGGGGTGTTGGGTGTGCTGCGGTAGTCAGTACATGTCAAAAAGCGTATCGCCTCACCTGGACCCTCGTCGTCCGAGTCGACCACCCGCTTCATCTTCTTCTTCTTGACCACATTGCCGTACGTCTGTGAGTTGTGCTGTGGCCTGAAAGATGCCGAAGAAGCATTCGAAGGTGCAGGTGACACTGTAAAGTCAGCACAAGTACATCTCGAACAAGCCTCGCTGCTTCCTGCAATACTCACCCCGCTCATTCTTCACCCGCACGTCAGTCGGCGTCTCCATGCGCCTCCTCTCCACTGCCTCCAGCGCCGCCCCCGCCTTCTGGTTCGCTGCCAACGCTGCCCGCTCGCGGTCATCTGTGGAATCCCTGTCCTTCCGCTTCTTGTCCTTCTTGGTTTTCCGCTCCTCCTCTGCAGCTGCCGCCGTAGACGCTGCTAGCCTGTTCGCAGCTGCCGCCGACTGCGCCTCAATCGCCTGGCGCAGTTGCTCCAGCTCATCGATGTTGGGTAATGGCGGATACGACGTCGACGATACAAGAGAGAGCAGCGTAGGTGCTCGCGGCGGCATCGTACCGCAGGACGTCGTCTGCGTCGACGATGGGCACTCAGACGACAATCGCCGACCCTATCTCCCTCGCGCCGAGTCCTGTGCTGTCCGGCTGTCGTGCGGGTCCTTTTGCGCCGCCGTCGCCGTCGTCGCGGTGCTCGACGCTCACGCTGGACGCGGGTTTGTTGACAGCTCGATGGAGTGGACGATGGGATGTGGATGTTTGCGGGGAAAGGTGGCAATGAGTTGAGATCACATGGGCCCTAGATCCCCGCCCCGCGTGGCATTAGCGGGGCTATTTGTATTACAACAGCTCAAGGCCTTTGTATTCGATTCTGGAGCAGAATTGTAATCGCGACGTTAATCAACAGCGGGACCAATCTCCGGGTCAACATGGCATTCACCATGTCGATCATCCTGCAGCTAATGTTGGGTCGGTCGACGTCGTAGCCGATCGATCGTGTTCCTCTTCAGCTAGCAAAGTTATCGACTCTGAGCTGCTGCTCGTCTAGACCAGCTCTTGCCCTGCTTATCTCTATCTAGCACCTGCTCTTCACCTCTTCCGTTGCCCAGGACATCGCCATGGCTGAGGTGTCTGACCCCAAGATCGCCGAGGGTGAGTCTCTTCGATAGATTGACATGACACTGTAGCTCACCGCAGCCTACGAGCTCGTGCGCAACGACAAGGATGACACCACATGGCTGTTGCTGGACTACGAGGTGGGTAATGCCTTGTGGGCGTGGCTGACGACAGTCGGACAAGTCGGACAAGCTCGTCCTCACAGCCACGGGCAAGGGCGGCCTCGAGGAGTTCACCTCGCAGCTGCAGCCATCTCGCGCGTCGTTCGGCTTCATCCGCGTCAAGTACGCGAACGACGAGCACTCGTTCCGGGAGAAGTTTGCGTTCATCACCTGGATCGGCGAGGAGGTCAAGGTGATGCGCAGGGCGAAGGTGAGTGCAGCGTCATTGCTGCCGATTCTGGCTCCTGACGTTCAGGTCTCGGTGCACACAGCAGACGTCAAGAAGGTGATCCACAGCTTCTCGATCGACGTCGTGGCGACGAACAAGGACGAGTTGAAAGAGGTATGTCTTCTATTTGTCAGCGTGTTCGCTGACCCCACAGGAGGACATTGTCAAGCGCATGCGCCGCGCAGGAGGAGCAAACTACGACCGATCAAAGTTCGATTAAGCATGGGGGGGAACACGCTGCAAGATTGGAAAGCTGTCATTGTGGCCTAGATAGACTAGAGGGTAGATACAGTAGTGATGATACTCTTTGGGCATTCTGTTGAAGTGATATTGGAATTGACAAGACCTGCCAGATAGCACAAACGAACCCAGTGCCACGACTATCCGAGCTCCAGCCTGGAACTGACCTTGCGAAACGAGAAGAAAACGATTCGCATGCACGTAGACCCCCTTGAGCACCAGTATGCACGCCCGACGACGACCGGCGACCCATCTCTAAGCGACTGTTAACCGCAACGTTGATGCTGTAAGATAGCCAACGCTTAACGCTCGACGCCTCAGACGACGCTTGCGATGGCGCCACATGGCCATCCATCCCTCCACGCCTCCACCGCGTCCACCCACTCAATGCGCTTGCCACCACCGAGGGCATCCACAACGTTCGGTCTGACACATCGCCATCTCCCACTTCTCGCTCTCACTTCCCTCGTCGTGAACAACATGGCGGAGACAGAAGCCTCGTCCTCGGCGACTCCGTCAGCCTCCGAGATCAGCATGTACGTTGCGCCGGGGTGCCAGCTCCCCGCTCCACCTTAGTCCTCACTCGCAATCCACGAGCCCCGCTAACAACAGCACGGTCAAGGGCCCATCTGAGCTCAAGCTTTCGATCACGATCGACCCCTCAAAGACTGTCGCTGAGCTCAAGGAGGCAGTAGCTGCCAAGTCTGATGTGGAGAAGGAGCGCCAGCGCCTGATCTACTCTGGTGAGTGTTCCGCCCACATAGATGATGCCCCGCTGACAACCCAGGCAAGGTGCTCAAGGACGCAGACACGATCTCGAGCTACAAGATCCAGTCTGGCCACACTATCCACATGGTCAAGAGCGCGCCGAAGCCCGCTGAGGCGCCAGCGGCTCCCCGGCTGCCTCAGAACATGGGCACTGGGCTTGCTGCTGGCAATGCCGTGGACGGCGTCGAGAACTACCACGTAGGTGGGGTTGAATGGGTCCAGCTGACAGCAGGGATTGGCAGGATTCAACCCCTTCCAGGGTATGGGCTTGGGCAACCTCAACGATCCCAATGCTGTGAGTTAAGCAAGAAGGAGTACTAGTCTTGTGGCCTAGCTGACACACAGATGACCGGCCTGATGGACAACCCGGCTTTCCTGCGCCAGATGAGCGATCTGCTCTCGCGCCCAGAGGTTGTCGACCAGGTGAGTGGAGCTTCTGTGCACAGATGGGCGAATGGAGCAACCCATCGTCAATCCAATCGGACAGCTATTGGACGAGGTGTTTGCCATACTAGACGTGTGCCTGCCTCGAACGCCCAACACTGTCCTCCGCTGACACTTAGATGATCGCGTCCAACCCGCAACTCCAGGCCATGGGCCCCCAGGTCCGCCAGATGATGCAGAGCCCCTTCTTCCGCGAGATGATGAGCAACCCCGAGTCCCTGCGCCAGATGATGCAGATGCAGCAAGCTCTCGGCGGCGCAGGCGGCATGGGCGGCTTCCCAGGCATGTTCGGTGGTGCCGGAGCTGGTGCGGGTGCGGGTGCAGGAGCAGGTGCAGGTGCCGGAGCAGGAGCAGGAGGCGGCACCGCACCCCCCTCAGACCCCTTCCCGAACCTCTTTGCCCCGCAGGCGAACGCAGCAGCAGGTGGTGACACCGCTAACCGGGCACCCGGCTCGCCTGGGTCCGGAGCTGGGGCTGGGGCAGGAGCAGGTGCAGGCGCCAACCCCGCTGCCAACCCCTTCGCCGCTCTCTTTGGTGGTGCTGGTGGAGCTGGGGGTGCTGGTGCGAGCCCATTCGGGGACCCGGCGGCACTCAGCGCGATGTTTGGAGGCGCAAACCCGTTCGCGGCGGGTAACCCTTTCCTGGGGGGTGCGGCCGCTGCGCCGCGCGACACACGCCCGCCCGAGGAGATCTACGAGACGCAGCTGGGCCAGCTCAGCGCGATGGGGTTGTGGGACTCGGAGAAGAACATCCGCGCGCTGAGGAGAACGGGCGGGAATGTCGAGGCGGCGATCGAGCTGATCTTCTCGGGGCAGCTGGATAACCCCGGCGCGTAGCGGGATACATTCGACGCGTAGCGGCGGGAGGGTGTGAGGCGAGCGTAGGGCGTAGGTTGTAGGTGGTGAGGGCGTATGAATAGTTGTGTACGGTGTTGTGGTGCTGACAGACGGTTGATCCTACCAATGCAAAGAAAGCATTCTATGCGTTCTGTGCGATTACCCGGGACTAACAAAACACCACTGATCCTCTCAGAGATGAAGGAGATGACATGCACGTCCTCTTATCTAGTCATGAATTGAAGATAACAGCTGACAGCAGAACCTGCATCTCGGCCTCCTCGTACGCTGAACTCACTACTTACATACTCTCCTGCTACATCCTTGCACTCTCAGTCGCTGCATATCACTTCTTCATATCAGTCCACTTCTGCTCGCTGCTCCGCAGCTCGCAGCGCCTACTGAATCTTATACACAATCCTGTACCCCGAGTTCTCGCCCTTCTCCATGCGCGCAAACCCGGCGGGGATATCACCCAGCCCACCCCAGTTCTGGTACGGAGGGGGCTTGAACGCCCCGAGCTCGAGGTACTCTGGCGTCTTGGCCACGAGTTTCTTGTGCGCCTCGAGGTCGCTGTGGATCGCGGGGAACTTGTGCTTCTCGCCGTTGCGGGGGCCGAACTCGAACGGCTTCCCGAACCACGTGTAGAGCAGCGTCTGCTCGAAATTGACGTTCTCGGGCGCGCTGCCAGCGGGGGGCAGGATGACATTCAGCTGACCGCCCTTCTCGCCGAAGCACTTGGCAGTGAACTCGTTCGTGTCCTTGAGCGAGATGCAGTCGAGCGCGCGGTTCACGCCCCCGCCAGTGACCTTCTTGATGTCGTCGATCGCGGAGGGAGACTTGTAGTCGAACACCTCGTCGGCGCCGTACTTCTTCACGAGGTCGTGGTTGTGCGGCGATGCGGTGGCGACTACCTTGTAGCCCAGGAGCTTGGCGAGCTGGAGGGCGAAGAGGCCGACGGCTGAGGACGCGCCGTAGATCAGGATCCAGCCGCCCTGCTGCGCGGGGGGCCAGGGGGCCTTCTGTGAGACGACGAGGGCGTGGAAGGCAGTGTAGTACGGGATGCCGAAGGCCGCGGCGGCTTCGGGCTTGAGGGAGTCGGGGACGGGCCAGGCGAGGTCAGCGGGGACCTGGGGTCAGCAAAGTGACCAAGGAGGCACGGAGCGACCAAGGAGCTTCCGTGCCGACGTGAGCAGAGGCATGAGGCGAGGAAGGAGCCTCTTGCCGACGCGGGAGCTCGCGCTAGCGAGAGAAAAGTGATCTAGGGTATGCGAAGCCGTGCAAGAGCGTCGTGTCGACGCAAAAGCACTCCGCCAACAGAGTGAGGCAAACCTTGAGGCTGACAGGAAGAAGATAGGAGTACAAAGGAACAACAAGATTCGGTCGTCACAATGCTAGCAGGCATATCGTGTGAAGATTGCCTCACTGCCACGTAGCCAGCACATGCTGCAAGCAGAGGCACAGTTGCACACAGATTAGTTCAGCAAAGCGTGCAGCACCGCTACTCCACATCACCCTCGTTCCTCCTCCCTCACTGTCCCCACAGTCATGCTACTCTCAAGTGCCCCATGACTTATGCCACACTGGCCTGATTTGAAGCCACCATTCTCGGCTACTCACCTTGAGGTACTCCGCAAACGACCCCCTGTCCTTGTAGTACCCGCCATGCACAACACCCGCAACCCGCGTGCCAACCTTGATATGGTCGCGCTTGTGCACCTCGGCAGAGGGGACTTCAACCACAGTACCCGTAAAGTCGCACCCGATGATCACACCCGCAGGGGAGATGTACTTTACGTGCTTCCAGTCGGTGGGGTTCTGGGTTCAGCTGTGGCTCGAGCATTGAGTTGGGTAGAGGGTGTTGTGGCACGTCCTGGAACAGCGTCAAGTGAGACCCTGTGCTCGAGCAAGGGTGAATGTGTCATGCATCTAGTACTGCCACCTGGATCGCAGACCGGAATGCGTTAGCAAAGCATACCCAACTGGCAGGAAGATGCCGAACATCATCATCTCATCACTCGATGAGTATGCTAATGCGCATGTGGACGAGGACAGCGTACGAGGAGTGCTTCCGATCAAGTACTGGAATCACAGCGCTGTCGCCAACGCCCAAAGATCGCAGATGACATCTTGGTCCCCGGTCACGATGGACCAGGATCCCAGTATCCAGTCTGCTGTACCGGTGTCCAGTGCCCAGCTAGTGATATTGTCACTGTGAAGAACTCTTGTGCTTCTTCCATAACATGGACCTCAGTTCGGATGCAGATACCCGGTCATTCCACCACACCCATACCCAACCACGACCAACACCGTTTCCACCCTACACTCACCTGCCCAACATAGTCGACCTTGACGAGAATCTCGTCCCCCTCGATGGTCGGGATAGGTACAGTCTGGACGGACGCCGAGTTCTGATGTCAGCGAGAGCAAGGAGCCGCGGCTGAAACTATATCCACGATGTCGCTTCCAATCAAGTACATTGCTCCTCAGTGCCCAACACCTGCCCCCCTCGGCGTGGGCTACACCATTTCTCGATTCCAGTGCCATTGTCATTCCGATGACATTGCCCCAGTCCACAGTCCCGATACCAATCTGAAGCCAGGACTGATACCTGTCGCAAGTGCTAATCTCAACCTCCCACACCCCTGGCTCAAACCAGTCCTAGTCACATTCCTCGCCGATCCATACTACCACTCCGTCATACAATGCAACATAAGCAAATGTGACACCCACCTCGGACTTGTCCTCCACGAGAGCTTTCATCTGCTTGTCGGCCATGATGATAAGATTATGCAACGATGTAACGAGAACACCACAGCTACATCCTACATCTTATACATCTGCCCACTACCCCACAACACGTGGAGCAGCACGCACGCTGCACACTGCTGCATCCATGACCATGGACCCGACGGTGATGTATAAGCACCTGCACCGGCTTCCCTGGAAACTTCCACCCGGGGTGGAGGTTGGACAATGACAACAGTAGCATGAGCATCAGAGCGTGCGCATGCGATCATGCGATCGCGCGGAGCGGAAGAGAGGTGCTAGATCATGCCAGATGCCAGCTGCCAGAGCTGGATGCTAGCGTGTGAGGTGAACTCAATTTAGGATCGATACTGTCTGTGCAGAAGACGCCCGCCTGCAGAGAAGGAAGGTGCTCATGACGTCGATCTCGTCGGGTATGCTTGAATTGTTGTTCCGCGACATGAGAGGAGTGCCCGAGTAGTCCACAATCGCTCATGAACTCTCTCTCCACGTTCATCTGCTCAGCCCTCCATCGTTCGCTCGTGTGAGGAATGCCGAGCAGCTGAGCTCACGCGCCGATCTCATATCTCATGCTCAAGCTGCACGAGGGCTGCTGATAGAATGTTGATCCGGGTGCTCGCACGATGCCTGGGCTGCCAATACAGAATGCTGATAGCCGGGGCTTCGAGGTGTATCCCAGACGCTCGAGTGCCAGTTTGGAGATTCATACTTAGCTGCAGATGTTCACATGTTGAATGTAGTGCTGGCTGGCTCCTATGTCCCGAATTGAAGTAGAATGCTCAAACTGAATGATGTGCTTTCAGTGCGATGTTTCGTATGCGGGAGATTGCCGCCTCGTTGTGGCCTGATGATTTTTGTCACTTTGTCTGCTACTTGCTTTTAGCTCCGGAGCTCCATGTACCCCATGTACGACCCGTCGAATCGACATAGTTGTGAGAGCTGAAGTCCTAGCTTAGGTTGTGGTCCGGCTGCCGCTCAGAGGCTGCTCAGATGCCCAGAGGATGCTCAGAGGATGCTCAGAGGATGCTCAGAGGATGCTCAGAGGATGCTCAGAGGATGCTCAGAGGATGCTCAGAGGATGCTCAGAGGATGCTCAGAGGATGCTCAGAGGATGCTCAGAGGATGCTAAAAGAGCGCTCAGGACCTGCTCAAAGACCGACCGACAGTTGCTAGCCCGATGATCCTCAGAGGCTGATCAGCGGCTGCTCAGAAGTCATTAGTTTGTTCTCCACCTGATACTCACTGTCAGAAGCCGGTCAAACCTCGCTCGTATACTGCTGGAGTGCTGGTTGGATGTTTCTCAAAACTGCTCATTTGAAGCACATACGCTGATGAACGAACGTCAATGCTGAGGTGTACGTGGATCTGTCAAAGATCGACCGACGTGAGGATCACACACTCTGATGTCGGCATGCTGATGTTGAGGAAAGTGGTGAGGAAGGTGAAAGTCGCCTCGAAGCTCGAACAAAATGACATACACGAAGTGCTACTACTCTGTTCAATCTTAGCTGCACGAAGTGACAATCATGACTGTCCAAGTATCACGCACATCCACTGATAAATGTTGCTGCTGCGACTCATGTACTGATGCACGAACTCGACACTGAGTCGCTCGCCCACAGTCAGAAACGTCAAAGAGTGCCTGCTCCGGTAGTCCGGCGCACCGGTGCGTCTCCAGCTGTTGAATGCATGCCGAACACAGCCCTCATGAATGCTGCTGCTCATCCATGTTGTAGCTTTAATCTTCGATACATCAGTCTTGTTCGACTTGAGATCGGTGAGTGTTGCCTGAAGTGCTGCACAAGCGCACAAGACAGAGCGATAAAGGTCATGCTGCCGCTGGTACATGGTCCGTGTCGCCACAGTGATCGTGACCCTCTGGCCTTACTGAATGCTGCATACTGTACATGCACTGGCTGGCTGCTGGTTCACAAGCTACGTCTGGTATTGGCGTCCGGCTTGTACCTCTCAGTGGTCCACCGATGCTGACGCTCGCATGCTGCTCAACTACTGCCTGAGCAAGTGCTACACGCCAGGCGTCATTGTCCATGCATACATGATGTGCTGATGCACGTATAGGAGTGTCGGGTCGTTTCTACGGGTCATCTAGGTCGTGTGAGGGGTGAGGAATAATGCGAGGGGAGAAAGCCAGCAGGAGCTGGCGAAGATAGTCAGAGGGGTGACAGCGCATGTGCGGATCCGGGGAGTTGCAGCCAGAAATTCGCAGGAATCGTGCAGACCCCCGCGATACGTGCGCCTGGCTGGCTCCCTAGCATCTCGCACAGCACAGCTCGCTCAGCTGCGCTGAGCTTCGCTGCGCTGGGCCTCGCTACTGCGCGTAGCCGACATTCCTCCTCTGATACCCCTGGTGACTACTGTTACTCCCCCCATGCGTCTGCGACGTGTGGTCATTCGAGTCCGCATCCATGTACGCATTCGCCCCGTTCGCATCGTCAAACGGCGACTCGTACCTGTTCCGCCTCGTCACACTAGTCGAGTTGGGCACCACGCTCGGCGACAGCGACGTCTGCTGCGTGACCGAGCCGCGGCGGGACGTGGGGCGCGACGTGTCGTTGAGGTGCAGCGAGGAGCGGGCATACGCCTCGTTGGCGACATCGGGGCCGTACTGCTCTGCGATCTGGGTCGCGTAGTCGTTCATGATCACCGCCATCGTGTCCACGTCGAGGCGGTAGCGCTTCGGCGTGAGGCCCTTGCCGAAGCGGTACGTGATGTGGTTGGAGCAGAGGAGGCCGGCGAGGATGATGAGGATGTGGCCGGGGACGAGGGCGAAAGACACAGTGTACCACGTGCGCAGGACGGTGCGCTCGAGCTTGAGGTAGCGGTTCTTGCAGCCGTCCTCGTTCGAGCGGGGGTAGCAGAGGGGCGATACGGTGGCCTCGTACTGCGGGGAGAAGTAGCCGCAGCACTTGAGCGCGTCTTGGATGCGCAGGCGGCCTACGGGGCCGAGGTAGCGCGACCACTGGAGATTGATCTTGCCCTCGAGGTTGAAGGTTTTCTTCTTGTAGGTGATGTAGCCGGGCGCGACGATGAAGGCGAGGCAGATCCAGAGCAGGAGGACGTAGACGGCCAGGAAGGCGCGGTTGTTGAGCAGGATGCCGGAGAAGCCGAGGAGGGAGGTGAAGACGATGAGGGTGGCGGCGATGGTGGACACTGCAGCGTGAGCAGCGAGCTTTGCGACAGCAAAGCGAGCGCGAGCGCGGGCATGCGAGCGTGCGAGCGTGCGAAGCAGCGATAGCTGCCAGAGCACGCCAGTAAGCAAGCAAGACAGCACTTCCAAGCAGCCATACAGCATCAGAAGAAATAAAGCTTGCCCAAACATGCCACTGCAGGCCCTAGTCATAGCCCATCTCGAAACAGAATCCACTCACAGATCAACTCAGTGCGGTTGCCCACACGGATCACATCAGACTGGAAGAAGACGTTGATCCAGACGAGAATAGCACACACCAGTGTGCCAAGGCCGTAGATGAAGAGCTGGTGTCAGTAAAGTGGAACATGTGCTTGAAGCTGAGACCGGCTTCGACTTCGCTGAGACTGCGTCTCAGCTTGTCTCAGCCCTACTCACCACCGAGTTGGCCAAAAACAACCCCCACTTGAACCTATTCCAACGCAGCTTCGGCTTGTGCTTCGCCTTCAACCCATCCTTCCCCACCTGGAACACCAAGCCCTCGTCATCATCCACGATCCCCGGCTCGCCCATACGCGGCGCATTCGCAGCAAACGCGTCACGGCCACCGCCCTGCTTGGCCTTGCGGTGCGCCCAGTCTCCCTGCGAGTGCAACTTTGTAAACTTGGTCGGCACATAGTTGACCGAGAGCGAGAGCGAGGCCGGCCTGCTCTCCTTGTTGCGCTCACGCAGCGACGCGAGATCGGCATACGACGAGTGCCCGCTGTCATGGGCGCTCGTGTACTGCCCGTTCGTCACCTCTGAGAAGGGCAGGTTGGGCGGGATGAGCAGGTCGTCCTGGTACTGCACCTGCTGCATGGGTGCGCTGTGGCCGTGCCCGCTCGTCGAGTCGCGCATCGTGGGCTGCTCGTTGGAGGACGCGGGGGAGAGCGATGGCTCGCCGAACGAGTCGTACTCGTCGTGGCGCTCGTCCGTCTGGCGGCGGTGCCCGGGGCGGGCTCGAGCGGCGAGATCACGCAGGCGCGATGCCATGGGGAGGAGTGGGTGGGGTTGGGGTGGGGTTGGGAGTGGTGCGGGGTGTGGCCCGCGAGCGAGTCAAGGTATCAAGCCAGAACTTGAGAGATGGTAACTTTGGTCACCGTGAAAGGTGTTGGTTGTGTTGGGATCTACGCGTGGAGCTGCGATCGACGTCGCCTAGTGATGAACCTTGAAATGGAGAAGCGCAAACTCGATCCCGAAGACGAACCCAGTGCAATGCTGTACGACCTCTTGCTCGTTCCAATGCAGTCGCTATGCCCTATGCGATGTCAGTGGTAGCTGAGGATTGAGTACTGAGTGCCAGTCGAGTTCGAAATGTCTGCTGCATAGCCTCCTCCCTTCACTTCTGTCCGATCGCCATATCCACTTGCTACTTTCCCTCAACTCCCTCCCACCTTCCCTGGCTGCTCTGCGCAAACACACAGTGCTGCTGCACGCGGAAGCAATCTCGCGTGCGCGTGTTCGAATCCCTGGCGGGGGGTTTATTTTGGATATATGTATGTCTTGGGGTCACGTGAGGGGCTTTTTGGGTGGTACAGTGAATGATCGACGGCCTTGGCTGGATGGATAGATGCCACTTGCTGTGAATCACATGGCTTTATTCGATCTGCACTACTTTGTGCGTTTTGCAAAAGACAAAAGAGAACACTACTGACACGCTGCATACATCTACTGATCTACTTGCTGCGCTGCTTTACTGCTCTGCTGCATAGCCTATGCTTTAGGACTGACCTGCAAACAGGTCTGCGCTACTGCCTCAGGGCCACGCCGGACGCACCGACCTTGCCCCCAGGAGCAACCTTGACCGAGCCAGCCCACTGACCCCCCTTGCCAGACGGGACGTGCACTTCCACCTCGCCCTGCAGCTCGTAGCTGCGCACCTCGAGACCGACCTTGGCGTACTCGTAGTCTGGCGTCTCGATGTCCTCTGGGCCGAGGAGGAGGACCGAGTTGGGCCTGACGAACACCGGGATCTGTTCAATCGGGTAGTCCTCCTTGCGCACATACTTTGGCCCCTCAACCACCTCGCCAGTCCAGAAGCATGTCCACCTGCCTGCGGGGATGTAGAATTCGGCCCTGGTGTGGTGGAACACAGGCGCAACAAGCAACGAGTCGCCAAACATGTACTGCCTGTCGAGGTAGGCCGCAGCCGGGTCATCCGGGAACTCGAGGATCATAGCCCGCATGACTGGCAGGCCCGACTCGTGCGCCTTGATCGACTGCCCGTAGATGTACGGCATGAGGCGGCACTTGGCGCGCACCATCTTGGCCGTGACCTCGACTGCCTTCTCGCTGTAGTTCCATGGCACGCGGTACGACGACGAGCCGTGCAGGCGCGAGTGGGACGAGAAGAGTCCAAATGCCACCCAGCGAGAAAAGAGCGCAGCATCAGGCGTTCCCTCGAACCCTCCGATGTCGTGCGACCAGAACGAGAATCCAGACGCCGAAAGCGAGAGTCCACCACGCAGCGTCTCCGCCATGGCCTCGTATGTCGACTCGCAGTCGCCTCCCCAGTGCACAGGGAAGCGCTGTCCACCAGCTGTGGCAGATCGTGCAAATACCGCTGCCTCGTTCTTGCCGTACTTTTTCTCCAGCACCTCGAACACACACTTGTTGTACAGGAACGCATAGAAGTTGTGCGCCTTGTACGGGTCCGAGCCGTCGTGGTACACCACGTCCAGGTGCGGGATCCGCTCTCCAAAGTCCGTCTTGACAGTGTCCACGCCCATGTCAAGGAGATTCGCAACGAGGTCCCCGTACCACTTCCACGCAGCGGGGTTGGTGAAATCAACAATCGCCATGCCCGCCTGCCACTCGTCCCACTGCCACACGTCCCCATTCCTCCGCTTCAGGAAGTACCCCTTCTCCACCCCCTCCTTGAAGATCCTGGCCCGCTGCGAGATGTACGGGTTGATCCACGCGCACACCTTGACGCCGTACTCGCGCTTCACGTCCTCGAGGTACTTGCGCGGATTGGGGAATGCCTCGGGGTCAAACTCGAACGAGCACCAGTCGTACCGCTTCATCCAGAAGCAGTCGAGGTGCAGCACCCGCACGGGGCACTTCCTCTCCCTCATCTCCTTCAGGAAGCCCGACACCGTGTTCTGGTCGTACGACGTCGTGAACGACGTAGAGAGGTACAAGCCGTACGTCCATGCGGGTGGCAGCGCCGGGCGGCCCGTCATGCGCACGTAGTTGAGTAGCGCGGCCTTGATCGACCCTCCGCCGATGATAAAGTACTCCAGACTCTCGCCCTTGACGCTCACGCCGATCTTGGAGCACTTCTCACGCCCGACCTCAAACTCGACCTCTTCGGTGTGGTTGACAAACATCCCATAACCCCGCGACGAGAGATAGAACGGCACGTTCTTGTACGTCTGCTCTGACGACGTGCCCCCGTCCTGGTTCCAGATGCCGACGACCTGCCCGTTCTTTACAAACGGCCCAAACCGCTCACCCAGGCCGTAAATGGTCTCCCCGACAGACAGAGTCAGCTCGTTAGCCATGAAGCGGACCAGACCCTGCGCGCGCGTGTGGTCTATCGCCATGTTGTCCTGCCGCACCATCGTGCTCGGCATGTTGGAGAGGCATCCCGACTGGCTCTGCTGCCCGAAAGTGAGGTGCCACGGGACATCGGCGACGAACTGGCCCTTGCGCTCGGTGCCGCAGAGAAAATCGTCGTGGCCCGAGGTGCTGTCGGTGAAGGAGAGGGCGTAGGCGTTGGGCGCGGTGTTGAGGTCGACCTTGAGCGAGCCGGACTGGAAGGAGATGATGTCGTCGTCGCCCTTGGACACGCTGGTTTTGGGTGCTTGGGGCTGCCCGTCGGGAAAGAGCTCGAAGTTGGGGCCCTTGGGCTGCACGCCGCGGTGGTGGTCGATGCGGACCTTGAGAACGTTGTCCATTGGCGACGAGATGCCGACGGTGAGGGTGGGGCCTGGGGTCAGCACATCCACATCCCCCCCTGCAGAAGGCATAGCCGTGCCATAACTCGGGCTCAGGTATTCTACAAGCTGTTACGCTTTACAGCCTTGCAGCTGGCAAATGGCACTCAAAGCCGCTGCAAATGGCACTCATCGCAAGTCCACAACTCATGTTGTTTTCCATATCGCTCGCAGGTGTCCGACACTCACCATTCAGAGTGTGGCCACGATGGGCGATATGCCTATCGGCGACCAGCACCTCGACCCCCTTCTCATCGTGCTGGAGGACCTCGACGACCTCGACTCCAGCGATGACTTCGACTCCAGTGGGTCGCTTCCATCTGCTATCAGCCAGTGCCGAGATCAGCCTGCCAGTCAACAACACTCACAGCCCGTCAGTGAACTTCATCGTTGAGTGCCTGTGCGAGTGTTACAACGACACGAACTTGACGATCTGGACATGGCGTCTCTGCCGCCTTGTATATGCGCTCCGTAACATTGCCCATCTCAACAACACCCATACGAGATCGCACACCTCATGCCAAGTCGAGCAAGCGTTGCGCGTCGGTGCAATCGCGGCAAGAGATCGCTCCAAAGCACCTCTGAGCACAACGTGACTACTTCGCTTACCCGGCGGCCCAACGTGACCACCCAGCAAATCGGTCCTCACCCATCGTAGCAATACTCGGAACACAATACGACCCTCAAGAGCACAAAGTGGGCAAGGTAGTTATGGTGTAGCCGAACAGGCTCGGAGTAAGCAAGTTCCGCATCACGTCGCGCCGCTCTGCCAAGCGCCCCGCTTGCGGCCCGCTCCGTCTCCTCTCCGTTCTCCTCTTCTCCGTCGCTTCCGTTGTCAGGACTGATCGGACTGAGCAGATCCATCTTCTCATTTTTGTGCGGGAGGACACCGCGGAGGCAGCGGATATCTACGGTTGCGCGCGGATAACCTCGTGCACGTGTAGGGGAATCGGTTCATTCTCGCCACATTGGCGGTGGAGAAGACCGTTGGTGTTGATGTTGCTCACCGCTCTGTCGAGATAACGCGCATTTTTCCAATGATGAGCACTGCTACATGCTGCATGTCCACTGCCATGGCTTGGCCTAGGCGACAACAACACCTGCACGATATATACTGGCTGTGGAGACCCGTGTGGCCCTGACCCCCGCAGAGCCTAACTCCTCACCTGAGCAGTAGTGCCACTTTTGAACGGTCGACCTGATACTGCAAGCAGATCTGTCCTCGGCATGACAGAAATTCACGAACATGAACCCGAGAAGGAGGTCGTCGTCGTCGACACGAAGGAGGAGCTCCAGCGCATGGACAAGGAGGTCCTCCGCGATGCTGCGGCCGCCGAGGCCAAGGAGCAGACAATGACCCTCGCCCAAGGCTGGAAGACGCACAAGAAGGCCATCCTGTGGTCGATGGCACTCAGCGGCGCACTCATCATGGAGGGCTACGATGTCGTCGTCATTGGCAGCTTCTACGGCCACCCAGCGTTCCTCCGTCGCTTTGGTGTCGAGGCGCCAGACTCGCCCAACGGCTATGTCATCCCTGCTGATTGGCAGTCGGCGCTGTCCAACGGCGCTGCGGCAGGTGGTATCATCGGTCTCCTGCTCAACGGCTGGGCCGCTGACCGTTTCGGCCCCAAGATCGTCATGCAAGTCTCGCTCATCGCCCTTACGGCTCTCATCTTCCTCTTCGTCTTTGCCAAGTCGCTCACCATGCTCGTCATCGCCGAGGTGTTCTGCGGTGTGCCCTGGGGCGTATTCCAGACCTTGACGACGACGTACGCGTCCGAGGTTTGCCCAGTTCAGCTTCGCGGCTACCTCACTGCGTATGTCAACCTCTGCTGGGGAGTCGGTATCCTCCTCTCCTCTGGTGTCGTCAAGGCCACGCTCAACATCCAGTCCGACTGGTCCTGGCGCCTCCCGTTCGTCCTCCAGTGGATGTGGATTCCGCCGCTGTTCACCATCGTCTGCTTCACGCCCATGTCCCCGTGGTGGCTGGTCCGTAACAACAAGATCGAGGACGCCAAGCACTCCCTCCGCCGCCTCACGAACCGGGAGTACATCAGCGAGAAGGACATCAGCGACAATGTGGCGATGATGGTGCACACGAACGAGTATGAGCGTGCGCTCGAGGAGGGCACGAGCTACCTCGAGTGCTTCAAGGGCATCGACAGGCGGCGTACCGAGGCGTCCATGATGGTGTTTGCGATGCAGCTGCTGTCGGGGCAGAATCTCATCGGTCAGGGTGTGCAGTTCCTCCAGCAGGCGGGGATTGGGACTCAGCTGTCGTTCTCTCTCAACATGGTTCTCAATGCGATGGTAAGTAAGGATTTGGCCTCTCATGTTTGAATTTCTTGTGCTCTACCACTTTCATCTCCATTCAAGCGTGGCGGCAGAGCTGACTTCAGTTCGTCATCGGCACATTCTTCTCCTGGATCGCCCTCTACTTCGCCGGACGCCGCACCATCTACCTCTTCGGCATGGCGACCATGAGCTTTGTACTCTTCATCATCGGCGGCCTCGGCTGGATTGGAAGAGACTCGTCAAGCTACATCAGCACGACCTACGCCATCGGCAGTCTCCTCATCATGCTCAACTTTGTGTACAACTCGTCCCTCGGCCCCGTGTGCTACACCCTCATCGGCGAGCTCAGCTCCACCCGCCTGCGCCAGAAGACCATCGCCCTCTCGCGCATCTCGTACCAGATCATGAACATCACCTGTGGCATTATCGTCCCGCGCATGCTCTCGCCCACGGCGTGGAACTGGGGTCCCAAGAGCGGCATCTTCTGGGGTGCTAGTGCGTTCTTGTCGTTCGCCTACATCTGGATCCGCATTCCAGAGACAAAGGGCAGGAGCTACTCTGAGCTCGACGCGCTGTTCGAGCACCGCGTGCCGGCATGGCGCTTCAAGAGCACCAAGGTGGACCAGTTCAACATTGCCGAGCGGGACGAGAAGGCTGAGGTGCAGCATCTCGAGGGTGCGCCGGCGACGCAATGACACCAGGCGGGTGTAGTAGGGTACGAGGGATGCTATGCAGATGTTGTTTGCTGTGATGTTTGACTGTTATGGTTAGCAGTAGTAGTGCTGAGTGCATAAGAGTCAGAGATCGAGACTGTCTGATCATCGGACTCCCGTTGCTTATCTCAGCCATGACGTCTCCGGGGATCGGTGATCAACGAGAACCGTGGTTGCCGTGCCTCATGCCGCTCATAAATCAATAGCAGGCTGATCGCTGCTCTCACGACCTACACTTCCAGCGACAACCTCGACACTCTCGACATGGTCCCTCCCATCGCAATCATCTACGGAGCAGGCCCGGGGACGGGTGCAGCGCTCGCGTATGTCCTCACTCTCCCAGGCGCACTCAGCTCGCCTAGCCAGTGCTAACCCACAGCCGGGCACTCGCACCCTCCCACTCCCTCGTGCTCATGTCCCGCTCGCTGCCAGGCTCACTCGCCAAGCTGAAACTCGACGACGTGCCCGCGGACCGTATCCATGCAGCTCAGTACGACGGCACAGGCGAGTCGTTCAAGACTGCGCTCGAGGCGGCGCAGGCCAAGTGGCCCGGTGCGCTGGTCAAGGTCGGGATCTGCAACGCTGGAGTGACGTTCAAGCCTGCGCCGTTCCTCGAGCAGACTAGGGAAGACTTCAATGACCGGATGGACAGTGTGTGAGTGGGGTTTGGGCTTCTCTGAGCACTGAGTTTTCTTGGTGGCTAGGAGCATCGGACTTGTAGGCATTACTATGTCCCATCGCATTCGGCGAACTGAGACGACCGCGCCACCCGCTCTCCCACTCAGCCGACTTCGTGTACCCAAGTACGAGGATGCCTCGGACCAGACAGCTTTTCAAGTGCTCTGCACACACCAGCTGCTTGTGTCATGGACACGACATACTGAACAATTCCACTGCCGCCGATATGGAATGCTGAGTAGCTAACCCCCAGGGGCCAGCTCTGGGACTTTTCCCAAGCCGTCATCCCCAAGCTCCTCGAAGCCAAGGGCGGCACCCTCCTCGTCACAGGCGCGACGATGGCACGTCGGGCGTCCCCCAAGTTCTCCGCTATGGCCGCTGCGAGCTTTGGGCGCCGGGCGATTGCCCAATCCCTAGCCAAGGAGTTCGGCCCCCAGGGCATCCATGTCGCCCATGTCATCGTGGACGGGATGATCGACACGTGAGTGAACGGCTAACGGCTTGCACCATATGCACTCGCTGACCAGGAGTGAGCGCGTCGCCAACATGGTCGGTCCCGGCAAGGAGGGCGACCGCCTGAAGCCCGAGGACATTGCGCAGGTGTACCTCGATATCATCGATCAGAAATCGTCAGCATGGACACAGGAGCTGGACATCAGGTGGGCGTGGTGGACGGTCACTCTACTGACTCCAGGCCCGCGAACGAGAAGTGGTAGCTGCCTACGGATACCATACTACATCTGAAAGCAGACGCGCGAGGCAATGCAGCAGCATCATATAATGAATGCTATGCAGATATCGACGACTAGTACTCCAGATCCATCACCGCCTTGTCCTCGTAGTCCTCCATCGTGCCCATGAGATCCAGCCCGACGGCCGCCACGAGGTCCTTGCACACACGCATGAAGTGGGCTCCACACTCGTCGCTCATGTGGTAGAAGGGCGTCAGAGCAGAGCGGGAGCCCAGAGCCAACTGTGTAACGAGGCTGTCCATCTGCTGTGATGTGATGGTCTTGGGATTCATGAAGCCGGGCGGAGGGGGTGTCGGCAGATAACAGTCTCTGTCTTCCTCGCTGGAGGCATCGCTGTAATTGTCACTGAAGCTTTCGCTGTCAGACTCCTCGTCAGAGGCATCGTGTCGATATTGTCGGTCGTCTGTGCTGTTTTCGCTTGGTCGCTTGACACCTCGGCCGCCAAGCCTGCCTGTTGTTGCGCTTTCCGGTACGGTACATGTAGGGATCGTCTCGCCCTGGGTGGCTGCTGCTCCTCCATTTTGTTCAGCCTGCCTTGCTTCCGTATCCCCCTGCACCCCCTGTGCCCCCGTATCCCTCTGCACGATCTGCTCGAACGGAGTGTACCCTGTGTGCTCCTGAAGATATTTGTCCAACTCATTCGTAAGCGGGTGGAAGACATTAGTCCCCGGATCGAGCAGGAAGCTCGGCTTGTACTCCCCCTTGTACCGCATCTTCCGGCAGTTGGCGATCCAGTAGCCTATCGTTAGGACCGTCAACCTCGCACAACCCACCCATGTACAGCCACTTCATGTCCGCCCCAGCCTCGGCCATATCCCGCACCAACGCGATCTCATACAGCGCACTCAACTTGCCGAGGCTGGCCCAGGCCCAATCTGGGTCCCAGACGAAATATACGCTTGAGACGCATGAGGGAACGATGTCGATCACAGAGAAGCCGATGAGCTTGCCGTCGACACGGTATAGCAGGTGGTAGGAGCCGTAGTAGTGGGGGAGCTTGGCCCCTGTCTCTCTCTGGTAGTCGATCTCGAACTCCTCCTGCATGTCAGCAGCTGTCTGAGGTCGAGCTCACGTTCAAAGGGCTATCACACAGGAAGCGCTCGAACTTTTTCCGCGTCACTTTGAGAGGCGGGTCACCATGCACGGCGACCTGGTATCTCCTGTACAATGCGAATGTCTCGTTCGTCGCCTTTGCAGGAATAAGCTCCATCTGCTGTTAGCCTTGGACATGATGTCGCTCACCTCGAACTTGTGCTCCCCGCCCTGCTTGTATCTGTTCAGCTCGGCCATCAGGTCGAAGGGCCGGCCGTTGTCCTTTGCTTTGCCCTTGCCCTTGCCCTTGCTCCCATTCTCCGCTATATTGCCTCTAGCACCGTCGCCTTCAGTCCCATTATTGACTGCGCCGTGCTTGGAACTCGTGGCAGCATCCGCTCCTTCGGTCATGCCTTTACTTGAAGCAATGGCGGTGCGTTCTTTCGCTGATGAGCTGCCCTGGGCCGCAGTTTCTGTACTACCTCCGGCCTCACTGACACCCCCCACCCCAAGAAACTTGTTCCACCGGTTCACAGTCCACCGCTGCTGCTTCGAGGGCTTGAACGCTTGTGCGTCAAGGCGAATCGTATACTGCGGACAGCATGTCCTCGCCATGTCCGGGCTAGCAGTCAGTCTCCACCTGCTACAGCCCTACCCACTGATAGAAGTAGTTCCCACTCCTCCTCCACCCGCGGTTCATTAGCTTCATATAGAACTGAGGTCAGAAGCACAGGCGCACATGCTCACCAGGGGTGTGATGTTCCACGATATCACTGGAGTCAGTGCTGCCTTCGAAACGAGTCCAGGTCCCCACTCACTGCCATAGGAAAGAGATGTCTCGCGCCCCCGCCCGTCTGGCTCGCAGTACCCGCAGGAGCTGGCGCCATAGCCCGCCGGCTGGAGCGCTGTCAGAGGCACATTGGCGATAGGAAAGGGGAATGAATCCATGGCGGCATGAGAAGTCGAAGAGTGGAAATGTCACAACAACTACGACTGACTTATGGTGACACCAAAGTGGAGGTCGCGCATGGCCACCCGCTGCGAACACTGAACCACCTCCCAGCTGCAGCCTTCATCTCTACCACTTTTCTACAGCTAATGCAATACATGAGTCGTACAACAGGGTGGTGTATCCAAGTCCTCGTGCGCAGTGCAGGGTACGGGGGGCGTGTGAGGTTTATGCGACTTCAGTAGACTGATCAGAGGCTGGTATAGCGGCTGGCCGACTATCCCTCTTTCTGGGTATGCCCGTCTTCTGGAGTCGGCGAAATCACCCCACCCCCAACCTCCTTCGCCGGGTCCTCCCCCTCCGTCGACCCCACTTGCGTCGCGCTCCATAGCAGCGTCGAGACCAGCATCAGACACATGTTGATAGAGTAGTTCGGCAGGGTCGGGAGGGTCATCTTCCAGCGGCTCGTGGTCGACAAGCGCCAGAGGTCTGAAAGGCATCAGCATACCATCAGTAGCAGCGCTCACATCCTCGTCCTCCTTGTCCTCCCTATGCCTGCTGCTGCTGGAGATGTTCAGAATGGCAAGGTGAGGTGTTGCAGTGGGTAGTTGTCCAGCGGGACAGGTGGTCACGGCCACCTGGACCCTCCATGGTAACATGACGTTGATCCGTGCCTGGGTAACGTGGTTTTGACTTTTCCGCTGCGGTGGAAACTCGACGCGTCTGCGACCTCTCATTGCGAGTTTTCTGCTTGCAGATATGCACTGTGCTCCAGCTGTGACCATGCAGAAGAAGAAGATGCATCTCATCTGCTCCACAAAGGACCGGCTTGACTTTGTTGCATTGTACTGTGGCTTCAAACGCCACCTACGCCGTCGAAGATCGGAGGACAATCGCGTCGCCGCCAGCAGCTTCCACCGTCATCGGCCAATTCCTGCGATGCAACTGATAAAACCTGTCTGTTGTTGTGAGATAGCTTTTCTTTCTTCTCCTCTTCATACATATCACGAAACCCACACACCATGGCCCCCAAAATCCCAGTCAAGAGACGGAGCGAGAGCGAGCACGACCGCGTGCAGAAGAAGGGCGGCAAGGGCGAGCGGACGTACGAGACCTACGAGGAGGCGATGGAGGGTGCCATCGACGCTGAGGAGCGCGGCGAGCGCTACAAGGACGGCGAGAAGGCGCAGCGCTTTTACGAGCAGGCTGCAGAGCTGTACGCCAAGGCCTTTGCAATTGACAACAACATGGACGAGAAGGCGTACGACGCGGCCTACAACCTCGGCAGGGTATGGTACATCCTCGCATCGCAGTTCTACCTCCCGCCCGCGAGCCTCGACGTCTTCTCGAGCTCGATCCAGATGTACCAGAAGGCGATGAACAGCACCAAGGACCCGATGTGCAAGAACGAGGCGGCGTTCAACCTCGCGCAGACGTTGAATGCTACCGCCGACGCTTTCGAGGAGTACTCCACCAAGGATGGCCAGAAGGCGGCACGAGAGCAGGGCAAGGAGCTGCGCGAGGGTGCTGCGTGGCTGCTCAATACTGTCATCCAGGCGCAAGTGGCCTGGCTGCAGGGTCACAAGGAGTTCGGCGACCAGAAGAAGGACGACAAGGAGGGTGAGGGAATGGAGGTGGACGCTGCTGCTAGTGGTGGTGGTGAGGTCGAGGAGAAGAAGGAAGAAGAGGCAGTGTACCCCTCCAATGTGCCCACCCCCGACGCACTGGTCGACACGATCCTGCTCACGATCGAGATCGGCGTCTCCCTCTGGGACTACTATGACCCTCCCGCACCTCCCTCTGACCAGCAGCAGGAGGCGATGCGCGGCCTCATCTCTGTGGCCCGCGACTTCGGCGGCCCAGGCAGGCAGGCTGAGATCGACCTCGCCGAGTGCAAGGTGCTCATTGCGATCGACGCGGCGATGTACGAGGCAGTCCGGGACACCGTCAAGCCCGGCAGTGGGGTCGAGAACGCAATCGCCATGGCCGCCAAGGCGACCGAGCGCATCCTCGCCTCGCTCGACGTCCAGCCAGCCGACGACGACACGCACGTCCGCGCCGACGTGCTCGAGACGCTCGCGGACGCAGAGACATCCCACGCGATGCGCCTGCAGACCTTCCTCCTCCGCGGGGAGGGCAATGCCGAGATGGCATCTACAGCCTGGTCGCAGCTCTCCGCTGCAGCAGGGCACTTGGGTGCAGCAGCCAAGCTCCCCGTCACGTTCTCTACACCACGCGAGTTCAAGCCGAACCTCTATCTCTCGCTACTGAAGAACACGCTCGCACGCGCCCGCCTCGCACCATACGAGGAGACAGCGAAGAACAACATGCAGAAGTTGCTTGACAACTGCGCCGCGTACGCGTCCAAAGCGGCCGACGCCGTCGGGTGGAAATTCGCCAAGCTGCCGCGCGAGAACGATCCGCAGCCCAACCCCTTCTTCGCTGAGCCCCTCCAGGTCCCCGAGCCAGCAGGGTGGGACATGGAGATGCTCGCGCGCGAGATCCAGCTCGCGATGCTGCGGGTGTGCTACTTTGCCAGCACGGGTGTGTTCGGCCCCTCGGTCAACAAGGATCTCTACGAGGCGGCCAAGACGGCGATAATCGAGGGTATTGTTAGTGTGCCGAACGGCCCGCGGCGCCTCATGCCCACGGACGTACGGCGGTTCGTCACCAACGTCGAGGAGTACGAGGGCAAGCTGGCGCCGGAGGGAGAGGACGCGTGGTGGGCCGATGTGGCGCAGAAGATCCTGCGCAACATCCCGGTCGAGGGTGAGGACGAGGCCACGGAAGCGGAGGCGATCCAGTAGCTGCGTTGTTCGAGAAACTGCTTGGTAGTGAAATTGAGGTGCTGCTAGCTGTGAATATTGTACAGTAGCTCAATAATGACATGCATAATGCTGCTAGAGTTGAATTTTGGAAGGTGGCTGATCAGGCAGTATTCGCCTAGTCGTCCGTCGGAGGCAGGCTCGCCTCAGGCGTGTCAGACCACCCTAGCTTGACCGCCAGACGGCTGAGGAACCACCCGCTGAGACCCCATACCTCGAGCGGCTCTGACGGCTGCTCCTCTGGCGGCGGGAGAGCGTAGTCGCCCACCCGGATCTTCCAGTAGGGTTTTGTGCCGTTCATGCGAAACCAGTGAGGTTCTTGCCTTGCTGGGTCGGCGATGGCTGATAGGGGGATGGGGAGGATGGCGGAGACTTCGCCTGACTGGGGCATGAGGGAGGAGAGTGAGAGTGAGGGCAGGGGTGAGGAGTCGTTCGAGGAGATGGCAGAGTCGGTTGCTGCGTCTATTGCGTCTGTGGTGTGGATGAAGCCCTGCGGTCAGCACAAGTTTATGTTCTAGTTGAGAACTGCAAGCCCACTGCATGCAAATCGCCTGCTGCAGCTGACTTCCATCTTTTAGAGCAGGCAAGATGTACTACGTGTTGAATCGGACTATAGCTTGCAGAGTGGTCTCAGGCTACCACCAGATGCTGCTGACAATCGCACACAGGGGTACTGATCTGATACCTGGGTTCTGCAAGGCAAGTCGAAGTGAATCTGCCGATCGACTTCCCCAGTCTCAGACAATGAGAATAGAAACGATCACACAGTGCTCCGGAAAGCGTACTCACCACTATCGGCCACACGCGTGCCTTGTTGCCCAACGAGTACTCTGGCGGCAATGCCCCCAGCACCTCAATGTGCGACGGAGGTATCGCCAACTCCTCCTCTGTCTCTCGAAGCGCAGCCTGGACGAGTGACGAGTCGCCATTCTCTGCCTTTCCACCAGGAAAACTGCTGTCAGCTGAACAACACTTACACACGAGACACCAAGTCTCTACAGACAGCATCGTTGCCCCTTCCCTCCCCACCTCAACGCCCTCCCATCACTCACCTCGCCTCGCCTGCATGTATCCGCAGCGTCGCCGCCCTAACCGTCATAAGCAGCGTCGCCTCGCCCGCCACATTGCACAGCGGTATCAGCACGGCCGCATCTGCCGGCTTCCTGTCGCCCTTGTTTGGAAACGATGTATGTGGCGGCAGAGACGACAGCGGCTGTGTCAGGTCGATCGGCGGTGGCTGCAGCGCTGCGTGGATCGACGCAATGTCAGCGCGCGAGAAGCATAGCGGGGGTGGTCGGGGGGAGGGAGGCGGCTTCGAGGCTAGTCCACGGGTGCCTCGTGCTCTTTGTAGTGCGAATGCAGGTCTTGCTATTGCTCGCTGGAGGAGCATGGTCGATGGACTGGAGTGGACGACATGCCGAGTGTCCCGGATGTTGTCGCAATGACGGTGGAGTGCGGGGTTGGGATTCGGTCAATTCCGTCTCGGATCGGGTTGGGAGATCATCCATCTGTCCATCTGACTGTCGATCATGATCGATGTTGTTCTTGAGATTTGAGATCATAGCCTCCTTTGTTATGATAACTTCATTGCGATGGCAGCTTCACATCTCAAACTAGGTGATAAACGTCTCTGTCCACGAGAGGTGCAGCAGCATATCCTCAGTAACCTCGGAGTACCTAGCGCTCCGAGAGGATGTTAACGTCTGCCGCGCGATAGTCGAGCTTCCAGGTCCTTCCGCCCGTTCCCACTCCACTCGGTTGCGACCCACGTCTTCGGTCTAGCCTGCTATCTTTACGTTACACCTAACGAGTCTCCGGCCCGGATAGATATCATGAGAAGGTCATGGCAGAGGTCATGGCAGAGGTCATGGCAGAGCTCCAACTTGAGATGTAGACGTTTAACGGCTGTATATAAGGTGCTGCCCTACTGCTAAGGCAGATGCCACAGCCATTACACCATGTCAGCCATCGGTATCTTCCCAGAGTTCATTGCCAAGCAGACCACGACGGTCAAGGTGTCTGAGCAGGCTCAGGCGGAGGGCGGTATCGTTAGTACCATCTCGTTCAGTACTGGAGCTCATTGCTAACCGGGGCAGTACCAGTTCGAAGCTGTAGACACCAACGGCACCCGGCTGCTGCAGGGGCAAGGCGAGCCTGGCAAGTCGCTCCACCTCTGTGCGTTGTAGACTGTGCTGTCCTGCTAGCTTGTTACTGACGCCCAGTGGTTAAGGACAATGGAGGCAACGAGCTGTTCGTGATCAAGCGTGGCACCCTGGACCAGGGCTTCGTGGGCGAGAACTTGTACAAGAAGCAGAACTTGTTCAAGGTTCACAAGAAGCACTTCAGTAGTGAGTATAGAGCCGTCCTCTGACTGGTCTCACCCTACAGTTGAGGGCTGGGGAAATATCGGCTGACACCACAGCCAAGGCAGTCCTCGAGGCCTCCTTCGAGACACCGGACAGCAAGAGCATAACGCTGCAGTACAACTACGACGCTGCCAACATCACGTACAAGGACCAGAGTGTTGCACGCATCGTGCAGCGAGCAGGGGTTCAGCACAACTTCTCTGCTGCTGACGAGGTGGGTCGAGGGCGAAGTCATATTTTGTCTAGGTGCTAACTCCTGCCACAGTATGTCATCGAGATTGGCCAGGACGTCGACGTCTCCATCATTGTATCACTCTGTGTCATTGCAGACCAGCACATCCTGGACCGCAAGAATGAGGGGTACAACGAACCTTGAGGACGGATAGGGCAGATAGTGAATAATTTGCTGTAACATGTAGTCAAGTGTGGTTTGACGCGAATTTGAGGACACAATTTGATGGTATGAGTTCATTCGACTTTTTGCTGCCATGCCAATTATTCCCGGCGAACATAACAGGGGACTCGACTTCTCCATTAACGAAGGCTCATAACGACAAGAGCAATAAAGTGCTCACATCGCACTCAAAGCTGTCGCCTTTTTGTAGAGATGTAATTTGTCGAAATATCTTAGAAAAGAATCAGAAAATAAGTCGTAAATGCGCGCGAAATCACGGTGCTTTTTCGCGCATCGCTACGTCAGTCAATAGTTGGTCCGCACTGCACATCTCACTACGACTTTCGTCCATATCTGATCATTCGACCGACATGATCAGGTCTACCCGCGCACTCAGCGCACTGCGCTCAGCCCAAGCCCTTGCACGACCACGACACGCAGCTGCCGTCCCGAGGCTGGCTGTCCGCGCACTCAACACTGTCAACCAGGCCGAGATTGACCACTTCTCCCGCCTTTCCGAGCACTGGTGGGACGAGCGGGGAGAGTTCGCCCTCCTGCATCGCATGAACCCCGAACGGGTTGAGTATGTACGCCAAAAGGTGGCCATGGACCCGAGGGACGAGCCTGCATGGACGTTTGAGACCAGGCATCAAGATCAGGAGCGCGCCGAGGCTGCTGGGACGGGCAAGTGGCTGAGCGGGAAGAGGGTGTTGGATGTGGGCTGTGGTGGAGGATTGTTGGCTGAGGTGAGTGGGTGCGAGGCGCAGAGGGCATCTGCTGCGCTCAGTTTTGTGTGCTGGGGGCATTGCTGATTCCAGTCCCTCGCTCGTCTGGGGGGAGACGTCCTGGCCATCGACGCATCATCTCACAACATCGCGATCGCCAAGACGCACGCAGCCGCCGACCCAATGCTGCCCTTTGTCGACTCCAATCCCACCTCCACCCCCTCACCGACATCTGCACCTGCCCGCTCACCACGGCTAGAGTACCGCCATACCTCTGCAGAAGCGCTGCGCGACGCCGGCGAGACATTCGACGTAGTCTGCAGCATGGAGGTGATCGAGCACGTCGACCAGCCTGGAGACTTCCTGAAGTGCCTCGGTGAGATGGTGCGCCCCGGAGGCCACCTTGTGCTCTCTACGATCTCGCGTACACCTCTGGCCCAGCTCTTGACACTCACGATGGCCGAGGACGTACTACGTCTGGTCACGCCGGGGACACATACGTACTCCAAGTTCATCAGGCCAGAGGAGCTGCGGCGCTTCGTGCACGACGAGATGGGCGGGTTTGATGTCTGGGAAAGGCCGCTCGACTCTGCGGACATCAGGGTGGGCGAGGTCGGCGAAACGAGGGGTATCATCTACGACCCGTTGGGAGGGCGGTGGCGGCTGACGCCGGGTGCGGAGGGGACTCTGATCAAGGCGCTGGGAGAGAACGTCAACTACATGTATCATGCGAGGAAGCGGGCATGAGTGTGGGAGTAGGAGTGCATAGACAGCGACGCAAGTGCAGCATGTATGGGGCGACCCCTCTTCAGCGACCGAGCCATGAACTGCTATGCAAGACTGGACGTCATTCCAGATGACGCTTCGCCTGTTCCGTAACATCTGCCATTACGATAGATACATCCCGCTCTACAATGCTCGCCCCATGCTATACAATCACTTCGGCAGCACCCTGTCAAACGACTCGCCCTTGACAGATCCGCCCCTCATCGACGCCTTGACGTTGTTGATGAACGCGTCGCGGTGTCGCCGCAAGTCCTCCGCCGCGTCTGCGCTGTCAGCGGACCCTTCTCATGACTACACACCCTTGTTCAGCGGGTCATCCGGATTCGGCTCAAGGAAGAGGTACTGCAGCCCGACCATGACTGATGAGAGATTGAGTACTGGCTTCCAGTCTTCGCGAAGGATGTTCCTGTCGTCAGGCAACACAGCTCACCATCACTTACAGGCAGACATTGCCTTCCAGGTCCAGATTTGGGTGGTAGATCTGCAGTCAGCACACCTCTTGACGTTTACACACCTTCTGCGTACACCGGACCTTGGGAGGCTCGTGGGGGTAGTTGGGGTTGATGTGGAAGGTGAACTTGAACACGCCGCCCTTGTAGATGCCTAGGTGTCAGAATGCCCAGCTGGGTACCCACCCTCGTCAGGAGTGATAGTGAGGTTGAAGTTGAGAATGTCCTCCTTGTCCGGAAAGTCCATCTGCATCGTGTCTGGCAGCTCGAGCTCGGTCATGTCTGAAGTCAGCTACGCGCCGACGCGACTGGTCATGGCCTCATAAGCCGCGCTGGGCCATAGCAACCCCACCCACCCTTCTGGACACGCAGCTGAGCCGCCGACGTCTTCGGCTTCTTCTTGTTGGCCGCCTCCTGGTCCTTCTTCAGCGACCAGATCTGTAATGGAAACGCGAAGGGTCGGCAGGGCAGTGGGCGGTGAGTAAGCAGGTCGGGCGACCACGAGCGGGAGGGCGTGAGGTCGGGAGCGCGCATGCATGCACAATGTTATCGCAGTAGTGTCAGCACCGTATCCTTCACACCTCAACCCGAGCCCAGACGCACCTTGATCATCGTGTCGAAATGTAGAAAGAGGAAGATAAGTGGAAACTACGAAAGTATCGTCATTCTCAAACAACCGGCGTGACCGTCCTCCACTTTTGTCGGACAGCTCTTCCGACGTTCGACAACAACTCATCATGCCAGCAACAGCAGGTCAAGTAGACGACGCACCGTTACAGGAGCTGGCGCACGAAGTGTAAGCTGCTGCAAAAATCTGCATTAACCTTCAGCTCCCTGCGGATACCATTTCTCAATGCTGAGCATGCCGCGATAGCCAAGCGGGCTCTGGACGTGGACCGAGAGGTCAATGCAGGTCTGGTGGACCGGGAGACCAAGATCGAGGACAACGTGCTCGTCGTGTGAGTGTAGACAGGACTGTGTGGAACAGCAAGCTATGAGAGACTGGAGACCTCTTCAGTCAGTCCGACTGGCGTACAACATGTCTAGACCTCAGATGTCAATGACGCCGGGCGCGCTCAGCATACCCTGCCTCAGCAACACTCTGCATTGGTCGACGAAGATGCACTGACCCCAGACATCTGCGTGCTGCGACATTGCGCATTCTGCGATTGGCGACCAACGCTTTTCTCTCATCAGCAGATCTGGTCATCAGGACAATGGCAGACTTCGCGCCGGACGCCGAGGTTCCCGTGCCGACAGACGAAGAGCTTGAGGCCATTGCAGCGGCCGCACGAGCACAAAGCGGTGGTCGGAAGGGCATCGAGCTGAAGGGTGATGGTGTAGGGGCTGGAAGTGGTGAGGAGGTGCAATAGAGGCGTCAGAGGCCATCCGTGGTGGGCGTCGAAAAGTGTCCTCCGTAACACTTGAGGTCGAGCAAGAGCGCAAGTGGAGACAGCCAACAGCATACTTAGTTCTGAATCCTGCATTGCATATGTATCATATCTACTGGTACCACTATCAGGTCGCATGTGCGCATTCTATCATTGGACTGAAGAAGACACTCTCGTTCTGTGTAGCTGCAACAACAGATCGTCGGTATTGCTGGTGTGGAGGTGTTGTCGAGCCATGACGGCAACTCAAAAGTTGATAGTTGCCACTCGACCCGATAGTTCACCATGGTCAGCAAGAAAGTCTCCCCACTGACGAAGCCGAGTGAGTACTGCGATGTATCAGTCAGAGCGCGATAGCTGTGCATGACTGCTCTGTCTGCACTGATTCAACACTAATACCAGCACGACGCCTGCTATGCCTAGGCATCGAAGGCAGCGCGAACAAGCTCGGCGCAGGTATCATCGCGCACTCACCTAGCGAGACGGGGGCCACGAAAGTCACTGTCCTGTCGAATGTGCGACACACGTACATCACCCCTCCGGGAGAAGGCTTCCTGCCCTCAGATACGGCGCGGCATCACCGGGCATGGGTCATGAAGGTGCTGGGCGAGGCTGTGAAGAAGGCGGGTGTGAGGATGAGTGATCTGGACTTGATCGCGTTCACGAAGGGTGAGTTTGGGATTGTGAACCATACTAGACGGACTTGCTCTGCGGTTGCGAGGACGATGTGTCCAGCTGCAGAAGTAGAACGGCTGCAGCCAGCGCAGACGACGTCCGTTGAGATTAGTGCTGACGACAGGACCGGGCATGGGCACACCATTACAAGTCGGCGCGCTGGTCGCACGCACACTATCGCTGCTGTACAACATCCCACTCATCGGTGTGAATCACTGCATTGGTCGTGAGTGTCGATTTGGCTCACAATTCGGCTCGGCCACAGCTAATATAGAGACATCGAGATGGGCCGACACATCACATCCTCCTCCAACCCGATCGTTCTCTACGTGTCCGGCGGCAATACCCAGGTCATCGCATACAGTCAACAACGATATCGCATCTTCGGGGAGACGCTCGACATCGCCATCGGCAACTGCTTGGACCGCTTTGCACGAGTCATTCAGCTGCGGAACGACCCTAGTCCGGGGTACAACATCGAGCAGGAGGCGAAGAAGTGAGTAGTGCTTGAGGTGGCCGCGCTAATACCAGGGGCAAGGTCCTCGTCCAGTTGCCATACGGCACCAAGGGCATGGACGTGACTCTCGCTGGGATTTTGACCGCCGTCGAGGCATATACCAAGGACCCGAAGTATGTCGGGTGGAACGAGTCAAAGCCGGAAGAGGACGAGATCTCAGCGCACGACCTGTGCTTTTCATTACAGGAGACGACATTCGCTATGCTGGTCGAGATCACGGAGCGGGCAATGGCACACGTGGGCGCGAAGGATGTGCTCATCGTCGGCGGTGTGGGGTGCAACATGCGGCTGCAGGAGATGATGGGGATCATGTGCGCCGAGCGGGGCGGGCATGTGTACGGGACTGACGATTCGTGAGTAGAAGATCCTCGGCGAAATGCTGATCTCAGCTACGCGATCGACAATGGTCTCATGATTGCCCAGGCAGGTTTGTTGGCGTTCCGCATGGGTCAGACGACTCCGATCGAGAAGAGCACTGTCACTCAAAGGTGAGCGAAGGACACGAGCAACGCAGGTAAAGACTCTGACGACAGGTATCGCACTGACGCTCCGCACATTACTTGGCGCGCATAACCCGATGTACTTAGGCGTGGCAACTATACTTTGGGCGGGTCAGACTCCCAAGCCCATTCTACGCATGATATGGCAACAATGCATACAGATACAGCGGTAGGGTATCCACAAAGGCAGATATGTTTAGATGCACAATAGCAAAATTGCACAGGGCTGGGCTACAGGCTTTTGGTCACAGTCTACGCTTGATGATGGTGATCAAAAACCAATTTCTGCAAGTCAGCAACGACAGCAAAGAAAGAGCTACTCACTCTTGAAAAGCAGATCGAGACTGGCAAGTGATACAGGTTTAACGAGACTGGTCTATCAGCATCGCTCACCACAAACTAGACGACTCACTATCCATCTACACCGCTCCCAAACGCCTTGCGTTTGTCGTCCTGCATCGCAAGGCCGGTCAGGGCGAAGATCTTGGTATGATTCTGCGGTATCCCATGGGTCCGCCTCGCGCTCTCGAGCGCACGGATACGCCGCGTTGCCTCGTGTCCGTTCATCACGGGCATCGTGATGTCCATGAGGATTACGTCCCACCAGTTGGGCTTTGACTCCTCAAACATTTTCACACCAGCACTCCCATTCACGGCCTCAGAGTACTCGTACCCCCTCTTGCGGAGGAACGCACTCAGCACCCGCCGGTTGATCACGTTGTCCTCCACGATGAGCACGCGGGCTCGGCGGTTCTCGGGGACAGGCGACCGCTCGTTGGGAATTGTTGCGGCTTTGAGGAGCGCGCCGCCATCGGCTAGAGATATAGTCGACGACGAGGTGGTGGTGGTGGGTGAGAGGGTCACGTCGTCGGCAGTCAGAGGACCAGGGAACGTTGATCCACGAGGCGCCATGCGCGGGCGGCTGAGCTTCGCACTCGAGTCGGCCGACATCCGGCGCGGCACAGGGCTCGCGGGCAAGACGTCCGCCATGACCATCGTGCTGCTGCCATTGCTCTCGCTGGAGAGTTCGCGAGTGGGGTCGGGACGCGCGGTGTCTATCGTGCCGTCGGCGTAGAATTGGTGGAACCCGTGGCCCATCTCCGCAGCGACGACTACTGGCTCCCCCAGCGCGTCGTCTGCCAGGGGCTTGTCCTCCATGGAGAGGCCGATCACGAGTGACTGCAGCTCCTCGACGCCGTTGCGGCCGTACCGCAGGTACTTTGACGCCTGGTCCAGCTCCTTGAGGAAGTCGTACCGCACCATCGGCTTGCAGAAGGCACGGACGTAGCGGTCCTGCAGGCCCATCGTGCGGAGCGTCTCCTTGGTGTAGATTTTGAGACTGATGATGAAGATGAGCGCGTCCTTGCGGAAGTGGGCGACGTCCTCTGGCGCGAGGCTGTGGAGCTCGTTGATGATGACAATGTTCGCCTTGAGCGGGTCCGCCTCGACAGTGTAGCCGAGGTACTTGGCGTACCCCTCCATGACCTCGGCCATGAGCTTCTGCCCGCGGTGCTCGGGGTCGAAGCTGACAAAGGCGACAGTGTACCCGACTCCAGCGGAGCGGTCGTGATACTCGTCCGGCACGACGTCGTCGTCGAGCTCGACGTCAAACGTCACGCGCACCTCGGTACCCTCGCCCTCGATGGACCACACCTCCACGCTCCCGTTCATGGCCTCGGAGTGGGCGATGCTGTTGACGATGGACAGGCCCAACCCAGTCCCAGGCTGCAGTGGGTTCTCCTGCGAGAACGGCTGGAACAGGTGGTCCTTTAGGAAGGTCTTGGAAATACCCCGGCCAGTGTCGACGACCGCCATCTGCACGGGGATGCGCTTGGCACCTGCTGCGTGCGGCAGCTCGCGCAGTACGATCTGGACATAGCCATGGGTCGTGAACTTGATCGAGTTGCCATACAGGTTCATCAGGATGCGCCGGAGCCCACCGCTCTCGCTGATGACGTTCCAGCCGCCCTCGCGGATCCCGATGTCGAGTACGGTCTCGACGTGCGCGAGCGTGCGGTGCATCTTGAGACGTTGCTCATGCGGCAGGAGACCGCTGATGACTGGGGCATAGAAGCTGCCCACGTCACTGTCGCCCGTCTGCATCGACCTACCACGCGCACCCAGCCAGCAGCTCTGCACCGTCTGCGCGACCAGCTCGGCGAGGTTGACCTTGGTCTTCTTGATCGTGCCTCTAGAGCCCTGCTTCGATGTCCCGCTCAGCTTGGTGTAGTCGAGCACATGGTTCACAGTCTCGATGAGCTGCAGCCCACATGTGCGTACCGTCGCTAGCAGGGCGGCCTGATTGTCGTCCAGCTTCGAGTCGCCCATCAGCTCCGCCGCAGCCAAGATGCCGTGCAGTGGTGTGCGCAGCTCGTGGCTCACAGAGGAGATGAGGACGCTCTTCGACCTGTCAGCGACCATCATGCGCCGGCGGAGCACGGCAGAAAGGATGATCACGCCGATAGCTCGCAGGAACTGCAGCTCGTAGCCCTCGAGGAACTGCTTGCCCTTGTCGTGCGTGTACGCGCAGATGAGGGCGAACGGCTGCTTGTCGATCCCGAACACGGGCACAACCATACCGTACTTGAGCGAGGGGGGGAAGATGTACCTGATCCACGAGGGCGCGAGGTTCTCGAAGATCCTGCCATCGCGGTGATCGCCGAGGAATAGGGACATCCGCTCGTGCTCGACCGGCGTGAGGTCGCGAGTGCGTAGTGTTGTCTCTGGTGCTGTCGAGAGCACGGGGAAGGCGTTGACAGGTCCAAACACCTGTGCCCGTTCGAACAGGCTTGAGTTGTCCTCGGCGAAAGGAGTGGCATGGTATATGACGCCCGTTTCTCCGTCCTCGCCTGTGCGTTCAGTTCGCTCGAACTGACTGATATCGAGGAGGGCACACCCGTCAAGCTCGAGGGTGTTGCGGACGAGCTTCGCAGCACGCGAGTACACCACGTCCATGCTCTTGTCGGGGTCTGTGCTCGCCGAAGCAATCTGGTCATCGATCTCGAGGCACTCGCGTGTGAAGTTTGCCATGGAGGTCTGGATCTTGTCACGAGTGCGGAGGTGGAGCTGGAGTCAGCAAGGGTCAAACACAACGCAGCAAACTAAAAAGCTGGTTCCCTTCACTCACCCTATCGCGCCACAGCTCTAGCTCGCGCATGACGATCGCAGCAAACTCCTTGAGAATGTGCCTCGACCTTGGAGGGAACTCGCTCCGTGGTCGGTCGTCCACGATACACAGTGACCCCAGGTTATGACCCCCTGTCGTCCGCAATGGAGCACCAGCATAGAATCGCACATTCGGATACAGCCGCACATACGGGTTGTTCGCGAAACGCCAGTCCTTCTTGGTGTCGAGTGCGACTAGTGGCTCGTCACTGCCAAGCAAGATTGTATGACCACACAGACTCGTCGTCCGTGGCAGATGGCTGTGATCGAAGCCCGTCTTGGCTTTGAACCAACAGCTCTGGCCGTCGAGCAGCGTGATGAACGTCATCTTGGCCTTGAACACCAGCTTGATAAGATACGCTATCCGGTCAAAGTTGATGTCCGCAGCCGTGTGCAGGATATTGAAGCTGTACAACGCCTTGAGGCGCTGAGCCTCATCCGGCGCAAAGGGAGCAGCGAGAAAGCCATATTTGTTGTAGAAGGGCTCGCACTGCGCGACAGTACGCATGACTGGCCACTCTGTGACTGCCTGCTGCGCCATGTCGTACTCTGGTGGTGTGGGTGGTGTGGTTGGCTCTGGCGACGGGTCCTCGCTCTCCTCTGCCATCTGTCGCTCAAGAGCATCGAGGGCTGCAGAGCCAAAGTAGTCGCTGTCCTGTGGCGCGACTGACGACTCGTGGTGCTCCAGAGGCGCAGACGCAGGGGGTATATGCTTCAGTGCTCCGGCTGCCACAGCTGCCGTCCTCGACGCAGGGATGTGTGCGTGCGGATCAGAGTCTGCGCTGCTGCTCTTTGTATCATCGCTGGGATCGCTCGGTGTCTCTGCTGGACTCGCTACGATCGTCGGGAGCTGTACTTGGGGGCGGAGCAGGCCTGTACCCGGTGTAAGTGCCACCGGCCTGAGCACGCTCGGCTTGACTGCTTGTCGTATGCTGGCAACACTGGATGTCGAGTACTCCGTCCCATGCGTCGAATCACTCAACCCACCCTGCCCTGGAGAACTACGCTCCGAGGACACAGTCGCCGTTGACCTGCCACTGCCCGACTGTGTGAGCTGGGGCTGGGGTCGCTGCGGCGATGAGGTGTCGGAAGCGAAGCTTTCGACTGCCAATGTTGCCTGAGATTCTCGCGGCGAGGGAAGACTAGACGTCGACTTGAGCCGCGCCACTGGGAGCGTAAACTCCACTGCAGCGACACCCAATGACGGCGCAGAGGACACCTTGGCCCTGGGATCGGCGAAGATGTCCACTTGGAACAGAGGCTCCGAGTTGGCAGGCTCCCGGCTGTCGATGTGCATCGACTCGGCCACCCGGCCACCCTCTGTACCGGCTCGCGTACCGGCTCGCGACGGACCCGCAAACGCCTGGGAGGCAGTATTACTGGGTGCTATTGGCGTCCGCAGGGGGTCGAACCTGCCCCGGGCGTACTGCCGACCAAACTCTGCCCAGGACACGCTGTGATGTTGGTCGTTCAAGTCGACTATTGACTCGACACCAGACGGGGTGCCAGGCGGCGCATTTGACGACGGTGCGCGGTTCAGCACAGGCTCAGACAGTCGACCACCTCCTGCACCCTCGCGCTCCTCGCCCGCCTCAGGCAGTGGCTGGAACGTCTCCCCTATGCCCTGCTTGTCCTCTATCCCTTGGGGCACGACTAGGTCGTCCGCACTGTGCATCTGCGCTGCTGATGGCCGCCGGCGTGACCTGGAGACAGTCTGCACGGATATGTCTGGGAACGGGGGCAAGGGTGAGCTCGTGGAGCGCGGACTGGGCGTCGGGCTGGCCACTAGCACAGGAGCTGGTGCGGATAGTGACAGCGACGATGAATGTTGTCCCAGTATACTGCTGCTGGACGGGTCGGAGGCGCGATGGGACACAGCAGCATGCGACGGCAGTGGCGAGGCAGAGTGGGAGGCAGAGTGGGAGGCAGAGTGGGAGGCAGAGTGGGAGGCAGAGTGGGAGGCAGAATGGGTCGCATCGCTGCCCCCTCCCCCGCCCCCTCCCCCTACCAGGCCAGCAGCCGACGACGCCTTGGACATCGGCGCACTGGTGGGCCAGTTGACATGCTTGGACGTGGGAGCCGTGTGCAGGTGGTGCAGGAAGGAGTTGCCACACGGGGGGTAGGTACGTGTCGAGGACGAGGCAGTGGGCGGTGACCCCACAGACCCCGGAGCTGGCGCCGAGGACGACCTCGCTTCGGTTCTTGCTCCTGCTGATGCTAATTCCGAAGCAGTCGACGACCCCTCCCTTGCCATGTCCGTCTCGCGCAGGCCGTCGTATCCTAGAGAGTTATGCCTTCCCCCGCCATCGTCGCCTGGGCTCGAGCCCATGTTCCGAAAGTGTAGGAATCTGTCTGATCCGTGTATCAGGTGTGGTATAAGAGAATCTCTTATGCCGATGCCTAGAGCGTCATGGAGCCTGGTTTGCGTGTACTAGTCAAGTCACTACTTGCAGTGCCTCAGCAGGCGCCGTCGCGACCAATTCTAGTCCCAGATCAGGCGGCTCTGCTAGTACTAGTATGAGCTTGTTGGGCGCCGCTGTGACGAGTTGCAAGTTGCTCCTCTGGTTTAGTGGTCGTGGAACGTCGGCTACTTGTTTAGAGTTGATGAGCGACAGATGCGCGAGTTCCAGTGCCGATGGTGTGTCAGATCGCGCTGCAAGGCGATAAGGCGATCGCAGACCACGAGTGCGCCTGAACGGTTAACCCACTAAACTTGCCTGTGGTGGGCTGGGAGCTGGATAGATAGTAAGTCAAGGTCGATCGTGTGGTACGAGGTATGTACGTGGTGGAATGGAAAACGAGTGGCAGCCAGCCGATGTGAAAGGGGGCCAGCGACAGGAAGTAATACAAATCGGACCGCGGTGTGATTAGCACCTGCTTTTAGTTTTGGGGTGTACTCCGTATATCCATCATGATCTGATTACAAATGCTATTTCTCCGCCCAGAGCTGTTAACAACGTCTACGCCGACCATACGACCATACAAGCGTCCATCCATCCATCCATCTCTACACCTACTGTATCTCACTTCTGCTGATCTGAACAGCATATACAGCACTATCTTCTTGCAATTGCTATAAGCGCGCTTGCTGCTACTCCAATACACGGCGTACGGGATACCAGCTGGCAGCTGGAGATCCTCGCTAGCGGCCGCCGCCCGCACCGGTCTCGACGTCTGGCTAACACTCGTCCTCCCCTCCCACACTCACTCACACACCACCCTCATGACGTCTCAGCTCTCTCTGCATACCTCCCCAGCCTCCCTTGTTCCATGGAATCTGGTCCATTCCGAGGACACCGAGGGTGTGGTGCACGGGTGCACGGCATGTGGTCTGGCGTCGTGTGTCGAGCGTCGTACGTCGTGCGTCGTCGGCCACGCGGCCACGTTCTGCACGAAACGCCTCGGTGGGATTCTCGAAGATCACAGGTTACAGGTTGCACTCACTGCACACAAGGAGAGTTATAATTAATAATTAGACAAAGGGGCGGAAAATCGCCGGATCGGCATCAGTGCGGCAGCGGCAGTGCTGTCGATCAAGGTACTGGTAGCGATCTATCTCCCTTGTCTCTTGCGTCTTTACTACTGCTCCCCTGCTGCTTCTTGCTTCATGCATGTCTAGTTAGTTGGTCTTGATCTACTGTATATCTCACATCTGTGCCGTCGGGTCACCCTTGTCCCCTCCCTCGCCTTGCACGAGGCACGCACTATAGTGCGAATACAGTTTAGTACGCCGTGCTCCAATTCCAACGCACTTAAGCCGCCTCGGCGACGCGGCAGAGCGACTGTGGCTGACGAGCGACGTACGGGCAACCGAATAAGAAATGTGCAGTCGAGGAACCGAGGCTCATATGGTAGGCAGATCCTAGCCAGCTCCGAGGATCCGAGGGTAATCATCGCTGGCAGCGTGCAGCGTGCAGCGCGGGCCACGGCTTCGGACGACGAGTGCTGTGCTGTGCAGTGCAGGATCCAGCAGCGATCCCCATCCCTGGCTTGATCATCCAGGACGCGTTTGCCTCGCTAAACAACCATCCCTGTATGAGGCAAGGCAAACCCCCATCTGGCTGTCAGTGTCGTCTGCCGTCGACGCTCGTCGAGTCGTTAGCTCAGCAGAACTGTGACTGAGACCAATCTCGGAGCGAGGGCGTAGAGGCGTAGAGACTCTGCGCTGGGGGCTTGGAGGCTGCGATTCCGGCAAATGGCATATGGCAGTATGGAATGTAGAATGGATGATGGGAGCTGGCAGTGAGCCCTGACCATTAAGCAGCCTGTTCGCCCCATCATCTGCCCAGGTAAACTTGTGCCAGTCTGCTACTGTAGTCCTCCCTGCTTAGCTGTAACTGGCCCCTCATTCATTGCTGGTTTAGATATTGATTTGACATGAACATCGCGGCATGTAGCTGTATGACACCCCTCTACTGATGCCGATTTAGAGACATCCAGGACGCCCTGAACATTGTTGGTTGGAGAGTTGTGTCTAGTCGCCCTGACTTTGAAGTAATCGAACTCAGAGCATAGATGTATTATGGTGCACGCCGCTGTGTGGCGACGCGCCTCTGCCTCCTATTAGCGGCTCTCCGCTTCTCCCTCTATGAGCTGCCCTCGACTCTGCCCTCGACTCTGCCCTCGACTCTGCCCTCGACTCTGCCCTCGACTCTGCCCTCGCCCTGGCCCCTATAGACATGAAGGACGTGCCCTCGCCTCTGCCCTCTACCCTCTACCCCCTAGGCATCCTTGATCTTCGGCGTGCTCGGCCTCGTGTCTATTCCCGAGAACATCTCCTCGCGCATGCCCCCGTCGTCCTCGCCCGTGGTATTGAGATCATGGCGCACCCATGCAAGATCGTGGTCCTCGCCATCGGGGTTCGCCCCTCCTCCCTCGGCGTGCCCCTCCTCCTCCTTTGGCGTCGGGGGCGACACCTTGAACTTGGGCACGGGTGCTTGGAGCTTGGCGTCTCGGTCCATAGCTTGCTGCTGGACCTTGGCGCGCACAGGGATACCAGCACGCAGCCACCGCTTGCCCCCGAGCCTCAGGAATGCGATGAAACTGAAGATGATGACATGGCCGTACCAGTACATCCTCGCCCAGGCACGGATGCTCTTCTTGAACTCGAGGAGCAGGAACGCAGCAACGAGGTAGTTGAGGTTTGTCTGCACCATGAACCACCCGGCGAGGTCGTATGCGCGCTTCGCGAGGTTGGGGTACGGCCACCTGGGGAGCGAGTTTGCAGCCCCGGGCGAGTTGGCAGGCAAAAAGTACGGCCTGATAAGATGCCGGCACTGCTTGCCGAGATACTGGAGTAGTCCGGCAGTCACGAACGCAAGGTAGTACCCCGGTGCGAGGCCGTGCCAGAACGCCGACGTGACGAACGTCGCCATGCTCTGTGCTGGGCCGGGCTTCTGGCCCTTCTTCGCAAGGCGCTTGTACACGCAGTCGCGGAGCCAGACGTTGGTGCGACAGTTCCACGAGTCGAGGAGCGTCTTGATGCTCTCGGCGGACTCGATGGCGAGGATGTTGATGTTGCGCACGCGGTTCCAGAGCGTGCGGCCTGTCTTTGGGTCGTAGCCGTTGAACCCGAGGCCAGTGAGGATGCACGCGCCCTCGCTCAGGCTCCATACTGCGTAGTACTTTGTCCTGGCGACGAAGCCGGCGAACTGCACGAACCCAAAACGGGTGAGCAGGCTCCAGGTGGTCCACGCGGGGGAGTTGACACGCTCGTACGAGGCCTTTTCGTTGACGAGCGCGTAGACTGCGAGGAAGATGAGGCCGATCACGAGGTGGAGGTAGGCGACGCGCCGGCGGCCCTTGGGGCGGCGTGTGTGCTTGACCTTGGCGGAGGCGTCGGACTCGCCTGGGATCGGCGAGGTGTACAGTGTGCGCGAGATGAGGGCGTCGTAGGTTGCGTAGTCGAACGATGGGCCGACGAGCACGCTCGGGAAGAAGAAGCTGGCGTCAGGGGGAGGGAGG
>BEDZ01000027.1:0-229021 GCA_002335625.1 Cutaneotrichosporon cyanovorans | reverse complement strand
TGGTGGGGAAGGGTGGGGGGTGGGCACGTCGTCACTCCGGTCGGCATTGTTAAATCCACCCCACATCATCCACCCCCCCCTCCCTCCTCTCTTTCTTCTCACTCACACTCCTCTCTCCTCTGAAAGTAGCTACGAGTCACCACAATGCTTTCTACTACCCGCAACGCCCTCCGCTCCCAGGTGAGTGTGGGTTGTGCTCTGACAGTGTCGTTGCGCAGAGAGCCTGCTTGCTTTGACTTTTGTCGTCATGCGAACTGCCGCACTTTTCGCATCCGGTCCGACTTTTTTTCCAAGAAGCAAAAGTCATGTTTATGCTTGCATTTGGGCTGCAACAAACATCAGAGCACATCGATTTTCTGAATGCTGCAGGATAGTACTAACTAACCCCAGCTCCGCCAGGTGCCGGCGCGCAACTTCTCTGCCTCGTCGGCGGTTCAGGCCCAGTCGCTCAAGGAGCGTCTTTCGGAGCTCGTCCCCAAGGAGATTGAGAATGTCAAGGCCGTCCGCAAGGAGCTTGGCAACAAGTCGTTTGGCGAGTACACTGTTGACCAGGCGTACGGTGGTATGCGTGGTATCAAGGTGGGTTTAGAAGCCCCTCCGCAGGAGGGGATTTGATTAGAAAGAAGATAGAGTACAGGTCTCTGAGGAACGGACGTGCAAGCTGCCCTTGGCATAGGGTGGCTTGTCTCCTTTCCGCGGAGGACTCGTGCACGATGTGAGTCTGTGCTGACGTTCAGGGCCTCATCTGGGAGGGCTCCGTCCTCGACGCCGAGGAGGGTATCCGCTTCCGTGGCCTGACCATCCCCGAGGCCCAGAAGGCGCTCCCCAAGGCCCCCGGTGGTGAGGAGCCCCTCCCCGAGGGTCTCTTCTGGCTCCTCGTCACTGGCGAGGTCCCCACCGAGGAGCAGGTCAAGGGCCTCTCTGCCGAGTGGGCTGCCCGCGCCGAGATCCCCGACTTTGTCAAGGACCTCATTGACCGCTGCCCCAACACCCTCCACCCCATGAGCCAGTTCTCGCTTGCCGTCACTGCCCTCAACCACGACTCGGCGTTCGCCAAGGCCTACGCCCAGGGCATCAACAAGAAGGACTACTGGCAGCCCACCTACGAGGACGCCATGGACCTCATTGCCAAGCTCCCCGCCATTGCCGGCCGCATTTTCCGCAACGTCTTTGGCGACGGCAAGCTCCCCGCCATCGACCCCCAGGCCGACTACTCGAAGAACCTGGCCACCCTCCTCGGCTACGGTGACAACCAGGAGTTTGTCGAGCTCATGCGTCTCTACATCACCATCCACTCGGACCACGAGGGTGGTAACGTTTCGGCCCACACTGGCCACCTTGTCGGCTCGGCCCTCTCCGACCCCTTCCTTGCGTTCGCTGCCTCGCTCAACGGTCTGGCTGGCCCTCTCCACGGTCTTGCCAACCAGGAGGTCCTCCGCTGGATCCAGAAGATGCAGTCCCAGATCGGCGAGAACGCCTCGGACGAGAAGGTCGCCGAGTACGTCTGGTCGACTCTTAAGAGCGGCCAGGTCGTCCCCGGTTACGGCCACGCTGTTCTCCGCAAGACCGACCCTCGCTACACTGCTCAGCGCGAGTTTGCCCTCCGCCACCTCCCTGAGGACCCTCTGTTCAAGCTTGTTGCTCAGATCTACAAGATTGTTCCCAACATTCTTCTTGAGGCTGGCAAGGCCAAGAGTGAGTACCCTGCGCCGGCGGCATCTGGCGCAGCCAGGTGCCGACGACCATTCAATCACAACCATTATCCTTCCGGGGGGTTATCGCATGTGTAGAGACATGATTCGGACACACTCGTGCTATCCTCTTTTCCTCTTCCTTCTCCCCTGCGTGAACCTCGCTGACCTCAGACCCCTGGCCCAACGTCGACGCCCACTCGGGTGTCCTCCTCACCTACTACGGCCTGAACCAGCAGGACTTCTACACCGTCCTCTTCGGTGTCTCGCGTGCGTTCGGTGTCGCCTCCCAGCTCATCTGGGACCGTGCCCTCGGCATGCCTCTCGAGCGCCCCAAGTCGTACTCGACCGAGATGATCAAGAAGATGTTCGGCTCGAAGCTCTGAGCGCGAGCGAGCACGTAGTGCGAGCGAGTGTGAGCGTGCGTAAGCGTGCGTGATCGTGCGTGTGACCTGACTGCGGTCGTGTCATCGTGCGTAGCGTGGATGGGGAGTGAGTGCGATACGAGCACTGGGAAGTAGTAAAACATGCCAACTATCTAGTAGGATGCACGTGTGACGACTACGAGTTGGGTCCAGGGGTTTGTGATGAGTAGTAGTAGGTCGAGCTCTGGATTATCAGACTCCACCCGCACCTGGTTCTATCGACAAGGGCTGTCTGTCATTGGGGCGAGGCCAACTGTCTTTTGTTGGCTATGACCGCGCCGAATGTCTACATCACCTGCCGTTCCCGTGGAGAATGGGCGATCCTAGCCATCTATCTACATTGACGCCTACCACCTTCCGACCTAAACAACGATAATGACACTTGGTCCAAGAGGCTAGCTACCCTCTTCAAGAGATCCATCACAACTAAGCTTTGTCTGTTTACAGCAAATCGCAACCCTCTTGACATGCTACTGTACTCGTTCTGTCTTGCATACTCCGCTATCCGTCGGCCACGACACCTCGGCGGCGACACCAGCGACATCCGGATTCCAACGTAGTCGTAGTCGAACATCTCGGTCCTCCGTGTAAACATAACGGAGCGGAAGCAGATCCTCCTTCCAGTCTCACTCTTCACCCACGTTGCCCTCCGTCTCCTCGATCCTCGATCCTCCTCCTCCTCCCCATACGTAATCACCCCTCCACTCGATCCATCCACTCTCTTGTCAACAACAACAGCCAGCTGCGCCAGCCGCTCGCCACGATGAGCTCCCCGCCCAACTCGATCGCGCAGCTTCTCGCCTTCCCGGCTGGTGGGGGGCCGTCCCAGCCGCCTGCGGATGAGGCGGGGACGGATCCGGCGATCCTGATATCGTGTGAGTGTGGGCGGGGGGTCAGGCAGAGGGGATCATTGAAACGGCCGTTAGGGTGATGAGCTGTTGAGCAATGAAGACGTGTGGGTGAATAAAGGCAGGTGACTTGAACACTTTATCGCCCTTGGATGAGGTTGGGGACGTATAGCGAGCGCTCGTTGGTATCTGTCGTGCCGCGAGAGCCCATTCCCCAACCTCGCTATTGTGCAGGTCATCACCTGCCACACTGGAATCTACTGTATCATTTCTGGCCCAATGTCTCTGATGGCCTTGACTATTCCCGATGTCATGTCAACTATCTTATAGCTGTTGATCCCTGCTTTGACTGCCCCGCTCCCGCGCGCTTGCCCAAGCCCCCCTGACGCCAGACCTCCGCGAGTACCAAGACCACAACGACCACCGCGACGACTCATCCCGCTTCGACTACAAGCTCGATGCGTTCCAGCAACCCCCTGCCTCCTCCGCCGGAGGAGCACCGGGCACGTCTCCCAACTCGGCCTCTGCTGCCGCCCAGGCTTCAGCACCAGCGCACGCACCCCCGTCCCCGCCGAACCCCTCCGTGCCCATCCCGCCCGCGCTAGCAGCGATACCTACACCCCCAAACGCGTCCTACCTCGTGGCTGTGCCGCCCGTGTCGACGCCCGAGGTGCCGTTCGTGAACCACGACCGCGGTGAGATGGGCGGAAAGCGTCGCAAGGCGCCACACGAGCGCGCGGGGTACAAGGAGTGGAAGGAGATCGAGGGGTCGGTGGACTCGGGCTCGGGCTCAGGGAGGGGTTACAAGCGCAGGAAGGAGGAGTACGAATATGATGGGGACGGTGGGGATCCGCATGCAGAGGGGAGTGGGAGTGGTGGTGGCGGTGGGGTGGGGGAGGACGATAGGATCTTCCCGCCTGGCACGGGGGAGATCACGGAGCCGACAGGCGGGGAGCAGCCGGAGGATAAGGCGAAGAGGACGAAGATATCGTGAGTGTGGCATGAGCAGCTGCGCCAGCAGCTGCGAGTGTGGACCACGTTGGAGTAGTCCATTCATTGGCAAAAGTCTGCATGGGCGCTGGCTAACCGGCAGGAAGGAACTCCGTGCAGAGCAAAACCGCAAGGCCCAGCAGATCTTCAGGCGGAAGAGGGAGCAGCGGATCAAGCAGCTCGAGGCGGATAGTCTGGCGCTCGCGGGGTACAAGCAACGGCTGGGAATCGCTGAGGGAAGGTTGATCGAGATGGCCTTGGTGAGTACATCACATCCCGATGGAGCTGTGATCGATCCCTTCTCATCGGGCAACTTTTGGGGATGGCATCCTTCTCACACCGTATGGGTGTTGTAGACATCGCTTCGTGTCCGGAGAAGGTCACTCAGCTATCTGCTCCACTCTCATGTTGTTCCCTTCTATCCTATCGGGCCCAGTGTCAATAGCATTTCCTCGCTGACACCAGGAACTCGAGGCCAAGACCATCGAGGCAGCAGGACTCCGCCGCACGCTCGCCGCCGTCGGCGCAGCAGGCATCTCCGTCTCCCGCAGCGATGGGAGTCTTGTCTTCGCGTCGGCAGAGTGGGAGGACCGCGACACGAGCAAGGGAAATGCGTCGGCGACAGAGGCGGCGTGTGATGCGCTTGCGAGGGCGAGTCGGGAGCTGGCGAAGATCAATCGACAGCGGAGGGAGGGGAGTGGTCAGCACCAGCAGCATGGGCAGCAGCAGCAGCAGCACGGACAGCACCAGCACCAGCACCAGCAGCACCAGCAACAGCAGCAGCAACACCAGCAGCAGCAACAACACCAACACCAGCAGCCTCAGCAGCAGCAGCAATAGCAGCAGCAGCAGCGATAATAGCAGCAGCGGCAGCAGCAGCAACTGCAACTACGATATGCTGCACGGCTGCAACCCAGACTACAGGTTACTTGTGACATCTAGAGTTGTACACGGACATTGTGGTGACATGGACTGTGTGGTAATATGGACTGTGTGAATGTGTCGGCTATGTAACTTTGTGCACATCTTCATGAGCAGGTGCACTGATTAGGAATGGTGCATGCCCGTGCGCCCAATTAACTGCGTTGTTGCAGCGTCAATATGAAGACGCTCTATAGCGCTTCCTCCACATACGTCGAGATGCAGCAGCAACTTCAGAAGCATCTGCTCGCTTTGCGTATGTTCTCCTGTGACATGTCCAAGGCAGCAAATGCAGTGAGTGATTGACGAACCCTCACTCAGTGATGCACTGTAGTGACGAACATCAACAAGCCACGGAGTCAAGTTGCCCCGGCGTCATGTTGCAATGTTGACGTCGATCAGCGATACATCCAACCACCAGATAACAACAACTACTCTCACACGGCTCATACGGGCACTTCGATGCCTGCCATGCTGCAATAGCAGAGATTGAAACTAACACAGGCTCGACTGTGGCATCGCGACGACACGGACGCGTGCAAAGCAAGAACGAGGAGCGCTTTGATCGTCAATCGATATTAGCACAAGTGGTTCGCCCCCTTGGACTCGACGAGCGGGAGCTTGAAGGAGTTTTGGCTGTTGCATCGCACCATTCAGCAGCCCAAACTAGGTCACTCCTGCTGATTTCTGGCTTGTGGCGTCTGCATTCACATCAATCCTCGCTCTCGCCTACGACCTGTTCACTAGGATTTGAGCTACTGCAACTCAAGGCAGTTCAGCTAACCCTGGAGTCTAATTACTGCCGAACACCCAACACCTTCAGCATCTGCCTTCCTCTCTCGCCTCGAGTTTGTCATGACGACCAACGAGCAAGACTACCTCGAGCTGCTGACGGCCGAGCAGCACGTCCAGGTGGACAAGCTGCGCGAGGCGGCGCGCAACGGCGTGCCTCCGCGCGTGCGCGGCGAGGTGTGGATGTACCTCCTCGGCGTGCTGCAGCCGGACAAGACGTCCGAGATGACGAGCCTCAAGTCCCTTCGCGTCGCGTACACCGACCTATCCTCCACCTTGCCCGCCGAGCTAGCCTCGCTCTTCCTGCACACAGCGCTCGCACACCACACACGGCGCTTCGAGTCGCCCACCTACGATAGCCTCATCTCCTCCATCACGGCCGAGAACGCCCCCATAGCAAGTACGAGCATCAACTCGCCCTGGGTGCCGGGGGCGCGTGCTGCGAGTGCGTATACTCGCCCTGGGGCTGGTGTGGGCCCGTCGCCGAACCTCGCTGCCGTGCAGCGTGACACACCGCCTCCAATGTCCATCGAAGACAGCTTCCGCGGCAAGGGGTTCCTCATCCCGTCGCCGACTGGCCCGCCAAGTCGGCACGCGTACATCCAGCTTGTGGAGGAGGTGCTGGGGAAGTACTACCATGCGGCGAAGCTGGACATTGCAGGTATTAAGGAGAAGCTGTACTGGCGCAGCGGGGCGCCGCCGCCGGAGGACTGGGTGTACCTCGCTACGCCGTTTGTGTGCTGCCTCGCGAGGCCTATTGCCGTCTTCTATGCGTTCGAGAAGCTAGTCGACCGAATGAGTGGGTGAAATATATACATCAGTGCTGACTATAGGCACATTCCCGCCCCTCCCATCTAGGTTGGGGAGCATGCTGGGCCTGTTCCGACTAGCAGTGCCAGAGCTGCATGCGTACTTTGAGGACGAGCAGGTGCCGATGACAAACGTGGCTATCAGCTGGATGACGACGCTGCTGTCGAGGGAGATGTGGCTCGGCGACGTGCTGAGGCTGTGGGGTGGGTCTGGGCAAGGCAAGACGCTGATGCTGATGACAGACGCGTATTTCGCCGCAGATGATATGTTTGCACTGCACTGCTATGTGTGTGTTGCTATATTGTTGACGTGCAAGGAGTGAGTAGGAAGGGAAGAGCTCAAGAATGGATGGCTGACAGCAGAACGCTGGAGGAGCTGGATGGGTCCGAGGCGAAGCTCATGCTGTTAGACTTGCCGCCTCTGGATGTGGACAGGGTGAGTGAAGCTGCTGGAAGAGGGTGCAGGCGACGGTTGAAGTAGACAGCCGCGAAGAGCGGGTGACAGACCGCGTCTCAGTTCATGCCTCTAATACTCGTGGACACCGCTGACAGCAGCTGTTACAAGACGCTATGAATCTCAAGATCCAGTACCCGCTGCCAGGGCCCGTAGAGGACACGGTGCCAGCTGCTTAGGACATATCTACATAATCAAAGCATCGCATATGCGTTTGTTTTCTCACTTCTCATTGCATGCACGTATCATAGCGTTCTGGTCGCATGCCCATGGTAGTAACCCGGTTGCTCGGCGGAGCGGCATCAAACACCCCACCCCACCCCACCCACCTACCGCTTGACGTCGCTTTGATAGCCGATAAATGTCAGCCCACTGAACTCCATCATCACCTCCCAGTCCATATCCACCCCCGCCGCCGCTTTCGACATAGCATCTGGCGACCTACCCACCTGGGGCCAACTGTGTATCTCCTGCTCCCCGATGGCGCCGTCATCACGCTCGAGCCGCGGCGCCGCAGCAGGCGCGGGTACGAGCGACAAGCCGAGCCAGTATGAGCTGCTGTACAACTCGGCCGTGCAGGCGTTCGTCCGCCGCGACCACGCAAAGACACAGGCCTCGCTCGAGAAGCTACTTGCGCTCACACGAGAGCTGCCCCGCGACCCTGTGCCCTGGTACGACCTCTCGTCCGCTGGCGGCTCCGAGGAGTGGGTCACCAAGACGCTCAAGCTCGCCATATCGGCCAACGCGAGCCTCTACTCTGACCCGCCAAAGGTGTTCGCCGATGCCAAGCTCACACCCCTCCTGCCCCCCGCGCCGCCGTCCGCGATGCTCCAGCACATCAAGGAGTTGTGCGTGTCAACGTATGGCGCACCGCTGCTGCCCCCACAGCTGGTGTCGACGTTCCTCCTCGCCGCGCTCAAGCTTCGCCCCTCTGAGCCTGCCTTGGCCTTTGCGCACGCCCTCGCTGAGGACTGGCTGACTACTTTACCCGACTCGTTCGTACACGCCATTGCACAGCCTGCTCCGCCTGCATCCGCGTCAGGTGCGTTGCGGAAACGCATCGAAGCCGCACGTGAAGGCTACATCAAGGTGGTGGAGCTGTTCGTCGGCGAGGTGCTCGGCCGCGAGGGCGAGTGGGAGATGGCCCGGGGTCTCCTCGAGGGCGAGATGGTCATGGGATCGAAGAAGAAGGAGGTGAGTGAACTGCAGGGATCGAGGTCGTAAAGAATGTTGTACTGACTACAAGGCGCTGTACCGACACCTGCGTCAACTGGAGAACCAACGAACGCCGGCCGCTTCCCCTTCCAGCTCGGGGCTGCTACCCAGCCCTGCTGACTCCGGCATACTGCCTGAGACGCCGACGCGCAATGGCCGCCGCTCACGATCCACGACCGCATCATCTACAAGCTCGAGCGAAGCGACTGCCCGCCCACGAGGCGATGCCACGCAGGCCTTCACCTCCCGCGCATCCAAGGGCAAGCAGCCTGCTCGGGATGAGTCTGAAGGCGGCGACTCGACCGTACAGGCTGAGAAGAGCGACCACACTGAGACCCCGAATAAGATATATGTCAACCACGGAAGTGGGAGTGGCTCGCGCTCGCACGAAAGGCAGCGTGGGGCAGGGAACGGGACAGGCAGGGGCAACAGGCTGCTCTATACGACGCTCGCGCTTCTCCCTGCGCCACTTGCGGCGCGTGTTGAGGCACTCTCGCGCTCTGGGTGGCTCTTGCCTGCACTGTTGCCGTTCCCGATCGTGCTGGTACTGCTTGTAGTGGGGGTGCTGCGCCGCCGAAATCGCAGGTTGCAGGCCGGGGAGATCAGGAGTGTACGCGACCGGCTGAGGCAGGCGAGGGTGCAGGGTCTGGGCGCGTGGTTGGCGTGGGCGGTGCGGTGGTGGTGGGAGAAGCTGGCGGGCGTGTGGAAGCTGGGAACGACTATCACGTATGTCTGAGTTGGCGTGGAGCGGCGAGTGCGAGGTGTGAGCAGAGGCATCGAGCGTGCTGGGTAATCTATCTATGGGCAGAAGACCTGTTCCAAGGTGAAATTGGTGAAGGAGACAGGAGCATGCATGGGGTCTTGAGGGAGACCATGATGATGGGCGAGAATTGCTGGAAAGAGAGGCTGATGGCAATGGGGACAGCGATGCTGATTAGTGCGTTATGGGAGCTCGATCGTATGGAGCTGACGTCCAAGAACTGATACTCAGCATAGAAATCTGTCTAGGCAGACTGGCTGGCAGTCCGACTGATGCTGGCTGACCCATTGTCTGGCGACGATGATGATAACAATCGCAGCTGATCTCAAAGCTGAAACGAGGCTTCAGATTGAACCGATTACAGTGAAGTTTACACTGCAACGAGCAAGTGCCGAGAAGCGCTACGTACTGTATGTCACAGAGCGGCAAGTGAGCAGAATAATAGTAAACACTACGTTGGATTGATCAGCAGGACAAACGCATGCCTACTGCGGAAGGTCATCTATCAACAGGGCACTGCCGACGAGGAGCGATGTAGATACGTTACGTCGGGGCATACAAACATTGCCTGCTGTGTGTTGCAATTTGCAGCGGCGCGTACCGCCTGGGGTCTCATCTCGCAGGGTCGTTGCCCGCTTAATCGACGTTGATACGAGCTGAGATCCCTGCAGTCACAGGAAGTGCGAGGCATGGGTCACATCACAATGTGAAGCAAAGGTCCAAGTAGGGGAGTTCTTGAGATGAGACGGCCTTCACCGCCACCAACCGAGCCGACTACTTTCAGCTCATGGCCACTCTACATGTCTTCCAGTTTCCAGTGCCGATACACAAACACAAGGCGCCGCTTCTCTGGATTGACGGTACAGGTGATCTGCTGGTGGAGTGTATGCAGCGATTCATACAACAATGACGACGAGTCATACGACGAGGCCTGTGTAAAACAACAATCGCATACGGACTGCCCATTGTGACTTCGCGATCATCGCTTTGACACCGCCACAAGCACCCGCTCGCCTCATTTCCACCTTATGTCGAAAGCGCTGCCAGCGATCGTGTGAGCCGGCAGGAGAAGCGATCTCGATCCATCATCTGCACTTGTGGGCGCCGCTGTGTGCAGCCGAAGGGCGGATTAGAGGAACAGTGCGTTCATTTGTGCGCCTGCTCACGGGCCTGCAGTCTGTGAATGCGTGGCTTTGGTCGTATCTACCTGCGCGTTGACTGGACGAGCATGCCATGTGCATCACGTCGACACGTACACAGGGCGTTAATTGCAATTGCGAGAAGCTCGATGGCCAAGCGGCATGCCCGATCAACGCTGACAAGATGCAGCATCCCATCAGCACACATAGGTGTACATTTAGAGTGCCACGCACGGTGACTGCCACATTTGCAACAGGTCATCACAATCTATCGCGTTCTTCGATCTACCAGTCTGGCTTTCCGTCATCATGGATATAGCCTCTTGTCAACGTCCAATGCAGTCGAAGGTGTTGCAACACGGACTTTTGCGCCGTCTCTCTCGCCGGACTGAAGGAACACACACTCAATGATGGGCAGATAGTCGGAATCGCCTAGCCGCGAGACTGTGAGAAGATGTGCAGTAGGGCGACTCGGGGAAGATCCCAGCATGAATCCCGACACACAAGCACAGGCGGTGCGCACGAAGCCCGATCGAGGAGCAGGAGTTGGCAACAGTGGGATGAGGACAAGCAAAGGAGCGTCAGGACCTGATTGCGTGAGTGCCTACAAGGTACGTTTGTATGCTTGATGCTGCATGCCGCAGACGCTCACATATCTCACAGAGGATGAGGGACAAAGCAGATGGGGATTGAAGGGCAGTGCAAGGAAACAGCGTAGTCGTGGCGACGTGTGCGACGCTCTGAAGGCAACGAATGCGCACATAACTGTCGGTGGCTATGTGTACGCCCTTTCAGGTCATCGAGGGACTGATGTACGACGCATACACATCGTCTCCCTCTCCTTCTGATTGTCTGATTGCGGTGTGTGAATACCACCCCGGTCTGCTTTGTCGACACGGCCGCAGTCGTCTTTTACCTCATCTGCACCATCTCTCTTTCGCATTCACAAGTGGCGATAGAGGCTGTTTTGTGTTGCTTTGGGAGTCGTATGGCGGTACTGCTCATATCTGTAAGTAGGTGTGCTAGGTCTTGATGCTGACAGCAGACCACACTTCGCTCCCTGTCTTGCTACACTCCGGGACTTGCGTTACAAGCCTGACATCTTGCTATATCTCAGCTGCTACTCAAATATCGGACGAGTCATCTCTCCCTATGACACCAACTCTCCGACAAAGAGAGCATCGACCAACGAGAAGGTCAGATGCTGAGCCCATGTCACTCCGTCGGTCGCACCGTGAGGTGACGCCCCCTCCGCCAGCTCGCACTCGCAGGAGCGGTCGGGTGAGCTCACGCAGAAGCGCCCTCGCAGCCACACCCAATGGCTCCGACTCGTCACAGCGGCAGGATGACGGTGGCCGCTCGGTCAAGGGCATCAGTGCCGGACCACAAGCAGGTGTAGATCGCGTCTCGCAAGCCGAACGCCGTACCAGCCGTCGTCGCCAGCGCTCGCCCAGCCCGGTAGGCTCCGATGAGGCGAGCGATGAGTGCAATGCAGACGAGTGCGAGGCCACTCACAGGAGACGTGACTCGCGTCGCTCGCATTCAAGTTCACGCTCAAGGTCCCTATCGATCATCCCGACTGTGGACATGCCACCGATCACAGTGCCCGCACCCGACGACGCTGCTGTTCGCGCTCTCGGTCTGGCTCAGAGCGCACGCCCAGGCTCCGAGGCGTTGACCACCAGCCGTGATGACCTTGTCCGGATGCGTGAGGGCCACCTGCCGCCCCGCTGTCCGATGAAGCAGGTCAAGACCAAGCGCGACTGGAGGAATCTTACACTGTCGGAGATTGCTTGGGCGAGACTAGAGGAGTGCGGCGGTGCCACGAAGGGGAGATCCTGGACGACAAGGGAGGGCATTGACGAGCATGGCGAGCGTGAGTTGGTTGTAGAAGCTCATGACTGACGACAGCTGTCAAGCCTGATCTTCCTTATGTTATGCTCACGAAGCTGGTCATTGCGTCTTCGCCCCGAAAGATGCTGACCCTCAACCAAGTACGTTGACCAGAGACCCAATGTGACGCTTAGTAATAACTCACTTTAAACCAGATCTACCACGCGATGGAAGAGAGATGGCCCTACTTCAGGAGCGTGGGTCAAACCTTCCGGGTAAGTCTTGACATCCTGCCAGTACCCTACGTCCTCAACGGCATCGACGGTCACCAGCAATGAGCTGACTCGTAGAATTCCATCCGCCACAGCCTGTCGATGAACTCAGCCTTCGTCAATGTCGAGCGCCCTCTCAGTGAAGGCGGGATGGGCACTGGCAAAGGCGGCTATTGGCGGGTGTCAGAAGATGTGAGTACTGTCAGTGACTCGAACCTCATCAGTAGACCACGACGTCACACCGCGGGAGGGCTAAGAAGGCCCGCATCGATCCGAGCACTACCTACCAGCACTCGCAGCCAACTCTGTTTCAAGAACCTGCTTCACAGCGTACAGCCACTCAGTACTCGCCTGCTGTTAACTCATGGAGGACGTCTCCTGAGGCGCCAGTCTATCAGTCCCCGACCTCGTATCGCTCGCCTTCTCAGACCTCTCGCATACACAAACGACCCAGCCATCAGCCATACGCCTTCCAGCTCAATCACACGCCCAGCAAGGACAGCACATCCTCCCAGGAAGGGGCGCTTGTTAGTCCGGTTGACAAGCAGCCTCACTACTCATCAGTACGCACTCAGCAGCCCGGATACGCTGAGGTCCGCCACTCGCGACCTGGTAAGATCGATATGCCCTCCCGCCGCTACGAGCTGGACCCCGATGTCCATCGACAACCATACTCCGCCACTCGTGACGGTGGTGTAACGGATTCAGAGCCCAAGCTTCCCACACCGCCGTACGATATGGACTGCGGACCCCTGATGCAATTGGCTAATATCGCCCTACCGGACTCCCCCTGTCCTGCCAGGACATCATACTGGGATGGTGGCCATCGCTTCCCTCGTACGCACGAGAACACTTCTCAAAGCCAGGTCATGTCTCAACCCTTTTACGGTGCTGAGTCTTCTTCCCGCTGCGAAGGCGGCAAGCCAGCCGCGTTCGTCCAAATGCGCAATTCTCTCTTGTCACCCATCTCACCCACATCACTGCCTGCCACACGTTTCAGGCCAATGTGAAGCCGTCCCGGGTCCAATTCGTGCATACATAATCATACTCTTACTGCTAAAAACAGCTTCATGGTATGTATGTTCACGATCTGGTTGAATGTATAGCATCGTATGCAAGCAATGCAGCAACAGAGGCTGAAGATCAAATAGCAAGTCGAATCTCGACCCGGTCGTGCACAAAGTCCCAGTTTGCCACTTGCCACTTGCCATCAGAAATGCTCCCGCGCCGGATCCTTCGAGACCTTCAGACGTCAGCGTCTGCCGAGAAGAACATTGACACCTGGTGCAGCCTGAGAACTACGCTCCTCATCTTGCATTCGTCGAGCTTCAGTGCCCTATTACTTCAACATGCAGAACCTCTCACGGCTAGTCGGTGAGTAGTACGAGAACGGGCGCAGCTTACTCCAGTCCCCGCGCTCATCGGAGTCGCTGTCGTCGATGCGTCGCTTTACGATGTCCCGGGTGGCTTCCGTGCGGTCATGTTCGACAGGTTCTCGGGTGTGCAGCCCAACGTGAGTGGAACTTCTAGTGGGAAGATGCTACGAGTCGAGAGGAGGCGACTTTCGCTGCCAAATGGGAACGCCAACAGCAGCTATAGAGGTGGAGCATGTGAGAAGCACGGAGTGGAGGAAGTTGGAGGGGGACCGGGGCTAGTGCAGACAGTTGCATGGCTATGACACAGGAGGGATGGCGATGAGATGTGCGCTGGCTTGGAAAGCGTGGTTGGACAGACTGGTTGGACAGACTGGTTTCGACACATGGAGAGCATCAGCTCAGCTAGCCGATCAAAGGTCATCTGGCGCAGCTGAGCTTTCACTCTCACTGGGACGCACGCGGCAAACGCTGACAACAGTCAACTGGCGAGGGCACCCACTTCCTTGTCCCGTGGCTGCAGAAGGCGATCCTCTACGACTGCCGCATCAAGCCGAGGAATATCTCCACCACCACCGGATCGAAGGACATGCAGATGGTCTCTCTCACCCTCCGTGTCATGTCTCGCCCAGACATCAAGGCCTTGCCATTGATCTACCAGAACCTCGGTCTCGAGTACGTAGCGTTAAGTTGAGCAGGTGCTGACGGATCCAGCTACGATGAGCGTGTTCTGCCTTCCATTGGTAACGAGGTGCTGAAGGCAACGGTCGCGCAGTTCGACGCTTCCGAGCTCATCACCAACAGAGAAATCGTGCGTGCGTGCTGCTTTGCTGTTGACAATAGGTCTCTGCTCGTATCCGTGACGACCTCCTGCAGCGTGCAAAGGAGTTCAACATCCAGCTCGAGGATGTGTCGATCGTGAGTACCTCTCTGTATGAGCCGCGCTGACTGGCAGACCCACATGACGTGAGTCAATAGTATTGATCATCGATTCCTCACAACTCACCGCTAACCGCAGCTTCGGCAAGGAGTTCACCACCGCCGTTGAGCAGAAGCAGATCGCCCAGCAGGACGCCGAGCGCGCCAAGTTCGTCGTCGAGAAGGCCGAGCAGGAGCGCCAGGCATCCGTTATCCGTGCAGAGGGTGAGGCCGAGGCCGCCGCAACAATCTCGGCTGCGCTCAGCAAGGCTGGAGATGCGTTCGTTGCGTTCAAGAAGATCGAGACTGCGCGCGAGATCGGTGAGTGTGGTGGTGAGGTTCCGCTAACATGCAGCCCAGTCTTTGTCTCAGTCTCGCAACGTGTCGTACGTTCCCGCACAGAACGGCAACCTGCTGCTCCAGGTGCCTCCCCAACCATAACTGTAGTGTTAGAGGACGTAGTCAGCAGCTGCCATGTAAACATTCTCCCAGCACCATCATGAGAGCATCTGAAGACTGAATGTCCGTGTCCATGAATGAACTGTCGGCGGTATCCGAGGAATACTGATGTGAATCACATACCGCATACAAGCTGGTCATGAAGCTATGTCATCTGATGGGTCTTAGTAACTAGTCGTTCCAGCTCATCTCATCTATACTAACTGCTAACACCATGGTTCTCAGGAGACAGGCCGTGCTGTCGGTTTTCACCTCGGGAACGGCGAAAGGCAATCCAGCAGCAGTCGTAGTCACACCGACGCGACTCAGCTTCGCCGAACGCACTAGGTTAGGAGCGTGAGTCGACGTGCGTTCCAGCGGCTCCTGATAGCAGCGAGTTCGGCGCCAACACGCCTGCGACAGCGACAGTGTTCATCTCTCACCCCTCACTGCTCCAGGATGAGGCAACACCGGACCTCACCTCCCCCCGACCGGTCATGTCATGGACGAGATACACCGGCCAGCCACTACCGCTATGTGGGCACGGCACTGCAGCTGGAGTCCACTACCTCCTTCATAGCGTGCTCAAGAACTTTTCGTCAGTCACATTCGACTACTACTTTGGCGATACGGAGGAGGAGGAGGTCAGGCGAGGCACTATCACGGGACTGAAGGAGGGGTCCAAATTCGGCGTTGACCTGCCTGCCTCCCTGCCAGGGCGGGAGTTGACACCCTCTGAACGTAGCGAGGTGGATGCTGTGTTCTTCGAGGCAACGGGTCTCCGTCAGGATCAGATCATAACGACTGTGGCTTCGCCATCTGTGTGTTCTGTCGCTGTTGTAAAGCTGACCACAGGGATACTCTGGTCCTGGACTAGAGACCAATGTGACTATCGAGATCGACCCTGCTGTCGAGCTCGGAGCTCTGCAGGTCGACTTCAAGAAACTGGTCCGTACACGTCTGTCTCTACCATCCCTAATGATGTTCAGGCAACGCTAAGCCCCTTTCGTGGCATCTGGGTCGTATCTCGGTGGCCGGAACCGCGACCTAACTCGGCATTTCGCTCCCGTATCTTCTTCCCCAAGACTGGCCTGCTCGAGGACCAGGCTTGTGGCTCGGCACATACATTCCTGGTGCCGTGGTGGGTGTCGACGCACCGTGCAGCCTATGAGGGATTAATGGAGGGCGAGGGATACCGCGTCGATGTCGACCAGGTTAGTCCCGCCGGTGCGCGAATAGAGGTAGTGTGGAACAGCAAGTGGCGTGAGGATGGGGGTCGTTGTGTGCTGCTTGGGGATGCAGTGGGTGAGTAGAGCAGGGGATGGAGCTGACTGCAGTCTTGCGAGAATGAGACTCGTAGCTGGACAGTCGCTGTCTCAGATTCGCAGATAGCGATTGGAGTGTCAGTGATCTTGAGGTTAGAGACGCGTGTAGGTGAGATGATCCCACCATCGCTGGCGTTTTCACCCTCTTTCCTTTTGCTGCTGTCCTTCCTAACACGACTCTTGCTTAGCAGCTCTGATGCAACTGTACAAGAGCTTCTTGTAGTGGTTGAATACCTTATCGAAACTCGCCTGATAGCCATCAGAAGGCCGTCTCTGGTCCCCCACAATGATCTCACGTGCCGATCCCCCTCCCCTCCGGTTACATAATCGATCCACCCACGTTTCATCCTGGGGGAGGATTTTCGCGCGTGCCTGGCGTCACTCACCGTGCGCGCCCGCAACAATCTCCATCTCCCGCCGAAATAAATCTTCTTGTTCTCAACATCTCCAGCACGCAAGGCCTGCGCTGCTCCCAACGCAACCTCCTCCCTCCCCACTCCTCTCCCAGGCTCGTATAGACTCCTAAAACACCACTCAGTCCGATCCCTGTACAGTAACGGCGGCGACGCATACCTGTTGTTCGAATACTAGACCGATCTCTCCACCAAAAGCCGATTCTGGCACCTCATCTACCACCTACAACCCATTAGTATAACGGACACTTCTGCCACGATGCCCACTGCAACTGCATCCCCGCTTCCCCCGACTCCCTTGGCCGATGAGCTGCTGAAGCTCGCGACCGCCGCCTCGAACGCGGAGGCCAAAGCCCAGGCCGATGCCATCGCTCTCCAGCTCAAGAAGTCACCACGCACGCTCGATGCCATCGAGGAGGGCCGCATTGTCGAGGTCGTGACGATCTGGGCCAACTCCAAGTCTGGATATGAGCGCGAGTCCGCTCCGGTGCTTGTGGAGCGTATTTGCCGCTCGCTTGGTGCCGGTGTTGAGGGCGTCTTCATCCAGCTCCTCCCGACGCTCACTGCGCTGTCGATGGACAAGGGGCAGCCGGTGCGCTCTGCTGTCAGCAGCGCCATCAAGACCATTGTCAAGATCACCCCTCCGGAGGCAACGCGTCCCTTGATGCAGATGCTCTGCCGCTGCCTCGAGGACGGCAAGGGCTGGCGCTCCAAGGTCGCTGCGCTCAAGGCCATCGAGGAGGTCATCAAGCCCGCTACTCAGGAGTACGTTGGCGAGCTCCTTGGCGAGACTATCCCCTTTGTCGAGACTGCTATGCACGACACCAAGGCAGAGGTTTCGGCTGCTGCCAACAAGGCCGCTACTGCTCTCTGTGGCACTCTGCCCAACCCCGATGTCCTCAAGCACGTCGACCTCCTTGTCTCTGCCATGGCCTCGCCCGCCAACGTCCCCAAGACCATCAAGGGTCTGTCCAGCACAACATTCGTGGCCGAGGTTACTGGTCCCACTCTCGCTGTTCTCGAGCCCCTGCTCTCGCGTGCTCTCAAGGAGCGGTCCACCGACACTCAGCGCATGACCTGCATCGTCATCGGTAACCTGGTCAAGCTTGTTCGCGACCCAACTGTTGCTGCTCGCTACCTCGGCTCGCTTGTCCGTGGTGTCGAGCAGATTGCCACCTCTGCTGCCTTCCCCGAGATTCGTGCATTCGCTCAGACAGCGCTCGACATCCTTCACGGTGCTGGTGCCTCGGCAAGCGCGACTCCTCTCCCTCCCCGTGACATCATCAAGAGCGTCAATGAGACGCTCGCAGTCATGCGCCCTCACCTCGATATCCCCGGTCTCGCCGATGCCCCCAAGGTGCCCCTCAACCTCTTTATGGAGAACAAGACGGTCGCCGCTGCACTCGAGCACGAGGCCAACGTCGTGGCGGACCTCGTCGAGGCTCGTCGCTGGGACGCTGGCGTGTGGGAGGGCAAGCCTGTCGCTGGCTTCTGCAAGCTCCTCATGGGCGCAGAGGAGGGCGAGAAGGCTGCCGCTGCCATGCGCAAGGCGTTCATGGACATCGACAAGGCGAAGTACGCCCAGCCCGAGGAGGATGACGACTCGGCTGGCGAGCTCTTGTGTGACATCCAGTTCTCTCTTGCGTATGGCGGTCTCCTTCTGCTCAACCACACCAACCTCAAACTCCGTCGTGGACGCCGCTACGGTATTTGTGCGACCAACGGCGCAGGCAAGTCGACCCTCATGAAAGCCATCCGCGACCAGAAGGTCGAAGGCTTTCCTCCTCAGGATCAGCTGCGCTGCCTCATGGTCGAGCACGCCCTTCAGGGCGAGGACACGTCGATGAAGATTGTCGACTTCCTTGCTAGCGACGAGAAGCTCAAGGACCGTCCTCGCAAGGAGGTCGCGGACATGCTCCTCTCCGTCGGCTTCTCCGAGGAGAAGCAGAACGACCCGGTCGCCTCGCTCTCTGGTGGTTGGAAGATGAAGCTCGAGCTTGCTCGTGCCATGCTCATTGGTGCTGACATTCTTCTCCTCGACGAACCTACCAACCACTTGGACGTCCAGACTGTCGCCTGGCTCGAGAACTACCTCACCAGCCTGAAGGACATCACCTGCATGATTGTCTCGCACGACTCTGGATTCCTCGACAACGTGTGCACTGACATCATGCACTACGAGAACAAGAAGATCGTCTACTATCCCGGCAACCTCTCCAAGTTCGTCGAGCGTGTTCCCGAGGCCAAGTCGTACTACACCCTCGCTGCGACGTCCGTCCGCTTCACCTTCCCTCCTCCTGGTCATCTGATGGGCGTCCGTTCGAACACGCGTGCAATCCTCAAGCTTTCCAACGCAACCTTCACATACCCCGGCGCAGCCAAGCCGTCGCTCAAGAACGCGTCGTGCACACTGTCGCTGAGCTCTCGTGTCGGTGTCGTTGGTCCCAACGGTGCTGGCAAGTCGACGCTCATCAAGCTGCTCACCGGCGAAACCATCCCTCAGGAGGGCAGCGTGCACAAGCACCCAGCCCTGCGTGTCGGCTACGTTGCTCAGCACGCGTTCCACCACATCAACCACCACTTGGAGAAGACTGCCGTGCAGTACATCCAGTGGCGTTACCAGGACGGCCACGACCGTGAGATGCTCGAGAAGGCGACGCGTGTCATGACTGCCGAGGACCTGGAGATGATGGAGCGCCCCATTGAGGGACGCAACGGCGAGCTTCGCAAGATCGAGTCCATCCTTGGTCGCCAGAAGCTCAAGAAGTCGTTCCAGTACGAGATCAAGTTCAAAGGGTACGACCACAAGTACAACGCGTGGATCCCCCGCGAGACGCTTATCGAGAAGGGCTTCCAGAAGCTTGTTGGCCAGTTCGACGACATGGAGTCGTCTCGCGAGGGTGCAGGCCAGCGCGACACGTCCGCTATTGCCGTCCGTGAGGTGCTTGAGGCCGTTGGTCTTGATGGCGACATTGCGCAGTACAATGAGATGTCTGGCCTTTCCGGTGGACAGAAGGTCAAGGTCGTCATTGCGGCGTCCATGTTTAACCGTCCACAGGTGCTCTTCCTCGACGAGCCTACCAACTTCTTGGACCGTGAGGCCCTTGGTGGTCTGGCCGTCGCGATCAAGGAGTGGGCTGGTGCCGTTTGTATCATCTCCCACAACCGCGAATTCGTCTCTGCCCTGTGCCCCGAGATCTGGAATGTCGACGGAGGTATTCTCACCCACCAGGGCAAGGTCCCTGTGGCCGAGGACGCCTTCGACTCCCCATCTCGCGTCGGCTCGCAGGCCGGCACCCCTCGCGGTGCTCTTACCCCCGCCGGTGTGTCCACTCCTGGTGCATCTACACCAGCTGGCAGCGCAACGCCCATGTCTTCTGTCGCCCCTAGTGCCGCCAACAGCGCCGACGAGGCCGAGGACATTGAGCGCCTCAAGAAGCTGGCCCTCAAGCCCAAGAAGAAGAAGAAGAAGACACGTAACGAGATCAAGGCGCAGGAGGAGCGTAGGAGGATCAGGAAGCTTAACTGGCTGACATATGGTGGTGAGTACGGAGTCGCGCGTGTCTGCACGCGGTACGAGAGATGAGGGCTATGCTGACACCCAGGCGAGCGGGAGCCCGACACCGACGAGTCGGACTAGTGTATAGACTATAGATTGTAGACTATTGGGTTTTGTCTGTTCTGCATGTTTGCATTCGGAAGCGTTCAGCCTGACTGTCGGACAAGTTACATGTGGGATTTCGTGTCGCGCTGTGAGGAAGTCGAAATATCAGACGGGCGCGGACTACCATGCTGCTGCTGCGTCCTGCTGCCACAACGCTGTGGCGGCCACAACATGGCCACGATGCCGTAGGTGTGACTAGTGACTCTGAATCGAACACAGACGATAGATGACGGACGCCTCACTAGATGCTTCGAGTGTGTCAAGAATGCTTCCGCTCATCTCGGACTGACGTCAATCCGACATTACAAGTGGGAGACGACGATTCGAACGGTGAAGACTGGTGCTTTCGAATACCACATCTACTCTGCAACTGCTGCATATACCAGTGTGCGATAACCACGATGCCGTCGCCCGCTGAGTCGATGAGAGTGAGGGATGTTCTTTCGAGCGAAGCGGTGAAAATACGCATTGAGGCTGGTGAGTGCGAGCGAGCGCGGAGTAGCACACTGTACATCGCGCGACATGGTGCGAGGCTACCTCAGACGATACAGGACATTGCCACAGCGCTGCAGGGCGTGGATGATGTGAAGCTGTGTGAGATTGATCAGCATTTGAAAGCTCTGGACGTATGCGGATATCGTGTCTAGTCGATATGTTGCCGCGATGAGTTCGCCGTGATTGCGCGAGTAACACCTTCATGCCGACTATGCTTCAATTAAGCCAGCACATGATGAGATGCACGCGTATTGTGGAGTACGGGGGCGTGGAGTGGGGGTTTTGTTCAATGTCCTATCTGAACTCATGGGCCAGCTTTCCATCGACTTGCTGACCTCCAGGCGACATCACCCAGGCAGACGTCGATGCTCTGAGGGCTTCCTACACAGCCATTACGGTGGGAACCGTTGTCGGCTCGCTCCTCGGTGTGCCTGTGTGGTTTGCAGCGTCGAGGCGGCGTGTGCCTATCCTCTCGAGGATCTTCTTCGCCAGTATGGCTGTGGGCGCCGGCGGCTTCCTCGGCACATCGATTGGCGGCTTCTTGGGCGCCATGGAGCTAAGGAAAAACATTCCCGACTACGAGAGGTGAGTGTTATATACGACAGGTGTCATAGTGTGGCAGGGGTGATGGTGCTTCTGCCGTTTGTATGTACAGAGAACGTACGCTTATGACAGGAAAATGAAAGTGTTCCAAGAAATCACCTACGACATCCAGCGTGCAATGATTGAACGCCGAGCAGGCGTCAAGCCCGGCACAGTGCTTACGCACGAGGCTGGTGTCCCCGGCCCGGACAGAGTGGTCAACCCCGACCAGCCTGGACCTGGAAGGATTGCTTCGGACCCGCCCTCTGCGACCGTTGCGCAGCTAGAGGGTAATGGCAGTGGCAGCGCATGGGACCGTCTACGTCAGGCAGACAACAAGGGAGCCACTGACGCGCCTTCGCCGCGCCGAGTTGGCAGCACTCCCGGTCTTGGCGGGGGCTCGCCATCCCTTGAGAACACCCTGGGGAACACGACAAACACTACAGAAGACGAGTATGCCCGCCGTCAGAAGGAGTTCGATGCTATGCTTGAGCGCGAGCGCAAGGGCGGGGATGACAGGAACAAATGGTAGAATGTGTTGGTAGCGACTGTAGGATGCAGATTGTTCGTCTTCGGATTGTGTTCTACTAGTACAGTGGTGGCCATCAATGTGTTCGAAACAAGCTATGCATGAATCCAAACATACCACTTGCAGCAGAGCTTGATGACCATCACCACCACAACTGCCGTATCAGTCAGGCTCGGCGGGGGATCTGGTACCTTGGCACTCTGGAATGTGCGCCACACCACTGCGCCCAGATCGGGTTTCATGGCCGAGTGCTCTACTCCGCAAAGAGCCCCGACGTACGTGGTGAGTCACGGTGATAGACAATCTGCAGCCACAGCGGAAGACGGGGTGCGTGGCTGCATTCAAGGTGGGATCTGCTTTCGTCGACCATGCATGCTCTTGGCCAGCCTACACCTACCAACCATAGGCAAACGATTGCAGAGGCGCCTCCCCGTATGCTATTGATAGTAACCGTTGAATGTCAGGATGCCGAACGATCGCCTGTAATTCGGCCAGTCGGATCTGTTAATTGCAATTGATTCAAAGTACAGCCAGGTGCTCGGAAAATCCTCGAAAAATGTCCATAAATGTAGAAAATCTAGTCTACCTCTTTATCTCACGTCTATGACGACGGGCTAAGCATTATAGCTACCAGGGGGTATAATACAATGTGTCTATATGATATGATGATCTAGCGGCGGACGCACTGGCCGTCGACGAGGCGGTATCCCTTGCGGCATGAAGAGATCTTGCAGAGACCATCGTCGCAAGTAACGCCAGTGGGGAGAATGCCGTCGATCGCAGTGCAGTCAACGCCGAGAGTGGAGTTGACAGTGTTGTACTGGCCATACCTGCAGCCCCCGCAAGACTCGAGCTCCATAGAGGGACGGATGCACTCGTAGCCATCGTCCTTGTCCTCGGAAACGTAGCAAGGGGTGTACGTGGGCGGGCAGTATGGGTTCTCCTGGAGCGCCTTCTGCTCCCGGCGGACGGCCTCCTTGACCTCACGCCTTGTGAGACCCGAAGCAGCCGCGGCGGGGCTGTGGGTGTAGATGTAGTACGAGGAGGAGCTGCAAGAGGCAGGAGTGTATGTGTAAGGGTAGTTCGCGCACTTGCAAGACCACTGCTTGATGAAAATACCGGTTGGCTGCATCATGGCGAAGCGGTAGTTCCTGCAGTCGCTGAAGCAGCCGTCGGGGTCAGAAGGCGATGTCGGCGCCTTAGTGTCTCGGGGGTCGAACGTGACACTAGAGCCACACACGGCGTTTGAGAACGAAGTGCTGAGCTTGTAGGCCTGGAGACCGGAGCACGAGGAGATCGTTCCGGTGGCGTAACCGTTGGCAGTAGGACCGTTGATGTTGCAGTAGCAGCCTATGCTTGTAGAGTAGTACATGTAGTCGAAGTTCGTGCTGCAGAAGTCCTGGAAATCTGTCAGATACCGCTCGCTCTCGACGTCTTGTACTTACAGCGCAACCTTGCTGGCTGATGCCATTTCCAAGGTAGAAATATGAGGCCGGCGGCAGCGACAGCACATTAGAGACACAACCAGTCCAAGCCAACGCGGCGGCAGCCTCGCCGGCGAGGTAGAGAGCGGCAACAGCGCCAACTGCTGCGAACTTCATGCTAGGCAAACGAATGTGGGTGGGGAGAGGTCGGGAGAGTTGGGTGGTTTATAGGCGACTGGACTGGCGTAGGCGGTGACAAGAGAAGAATGAGGAAGTGGGTCAAGACTGGGGCTGCTCAAACTCGAGCTCTCGGTTTTAGTAGTCGCCAGCACTTGCCCCCAGGGCCGCCGAGAGCGAAGGGCAAACAAGTCATGGAGAATCGAAGACCCACGCTAAAGTTTGCTGCCAGGAGCGAGGTGCTAGCTGCTCCTCTCGCGCTACCATGTTTGCGATCACCTAACCGGCGGCAGCTGCCACACATTCATGGCGGGCAAGCAGATCAGCAGCCACCTGGGACCTGTGGCTGCAGACGCGTGAAAGGGACTTCTCTCGTCTTCTCGAGCAAGGCATGAATGGGTTACTAGCGCGAGTAGGAGAACCATCCTGGGGCTGACCGGTTGTTATCCATTGCAGACGTGGGCTCTGGGACGAGGGCAAGAAGAAAGGCAGGCGGAATCCAGAAAGAGGGCCAAGCACGCTTCAACTTTCTCCAGGGATAGTGTCTGCCGAAGCGCAGCTACTTGTCAATAGAAGCATCAGGTCCTGCATTCCGTAGAGATAATGCTAGCCACTGTGCACTGAGAGGTGTGTGTGCTCGGGTCTAACCACTTCTCCTTCACACCACCCTCCTGGAGCTAGGGCGAGGGGGTTGGTGTGGTGCCGATCTCCCTTCTCGAGTTCGTCCTTGAGAGTTCGGGGCCACAATCGGCCGACAGGAGCAGTCGGATACGACGGTGAATGCAATGTCAATAGGTGACTGAGGACGCCTGTTCGGCTGATAGCTCCTGTGCGAGTGAGCCGCCTTGGGTAGGTCACTGTGTCACTCCATCTCGTGTGAAGCAAAGACTAGCAGACAGTAGACCTCATCATCAGCGCGGCCAGCGTGGTCCCCGCACGCCCATCTTGAACAGTTCCCGGGCTCCTTAGAAGACCGATTCCTCACGTTCAGTCGAAGCCACAGCGCGGAAGGACTAAACCTTGAACCTATTGAGTGCGGGGAGCACATCAATCCTGGATCTAGACACGAGCTGCTATATCTCGGGCATGAGCAAGCTGTGATCGTTTTCGCGAGGATGTAACTCTCATCCGAGTTCCGCGCAGCCGAGGCATTTTCTGGGTGCATTAGAGTTGTCCGAGGCGATAAGAGCCGGTGCACAGTGCGGCGGAAGTTTCATGGCCATAGGGACATTTCGTGGCGCCACGCGGGATCGACAAAAATGGACGGAGTAAGACAACCACAAACGAATACAATTCAGTATGTCGACCCGGATCGACCCAGACTAGCCAACACATGGTTGTCGGAGGCCTAGATAGATCCGGCTACATCGCCATTCGTGATGGGAGCAGCATAGCAGCCAGGGACGTAGGGACTCCACATGCTGACGCGTGCCTAAGGACCGGGGCAAGGTCTTACGAGATCTCACGTCGTCACCCGCCGGAGATTTCACTGCACCAGGCGTTTGAAGCTACGGGTTAGCCACCCCGCGGGAGTCGTAGTGCAGCTTGAACCCTGTAGTCGATGGCATTCTCCAATCTCGTTGTCGTTCTTGAATACACATAACAGCGGCTTATTACGCTGTGGCTGCACTACCACTCGGACCGCGGGAGGGCAGGTTCCAAGATCCAAAAAGTTTATCGTCACGTGTGGCGGGGGAACCGAACAGCACATGGCTCGGGCTCAGGCCGGGGTGAATAGGAGGTTTCGATCGCACCACAACTGGTTAGTAACGTGGTAGTGGCCGATAGATGGCGCGACGGGAGGGGGTGATAGATTATAATGCGATGACTCTTGGCGTTACTCTTCCTCTGGACGCTCGATTCCTTGACAAACAATCTTTCGTTGGAACGTGACGCATCGAGCAAGGAGCGCAGAACTGTTGCTGGATCTGCTTGCACGCCATTGTAGTCAATGGACCCCACTGGAGAGAGGGAAACTTCCGAGTGGCAAAATGAGCGGAGGAGACGAGCGGGGCTAGCCAGTTGGCAGGTGTCCTAGAATCATCACAACACCATTGTCTGAATCTGTCAGCATGCAGGCTGGTTTCGACGTGACATCTGCATCTGCATCTGCAGTAACAGTCGCGTTCAAGCCGTCAGTCGCGTTCGTGTTGCACTCACTCACACGTTCGGCTCCTCAACTCTGTGCAGTCGTGCCGTCCACAACACCGGCCCGGAAAGGTTCAGGTTCAGCAGCGACTACTGCTTCCCGCTCCAGTTTGGGGTTCCTCGACGTCCTCACGTCTTCCACCTCTGTACCCTCTCCCATATCCCAGAAGACCATCAGTAGGACGTGTCCTTCACGTAAGCACATGTATGAGCAGGACACGCTGCACGCAGAGCAAGAACAGCAGGCACAGCCTTGTGGTGGGCTGGACGTTCTGAGAGCGGGGGACAGTCACTGTGCCCTCCTCTCTCGCTGCACTCGTGGGAGACTCAATGCCGATTGTCAGCCTTGGAGGCTGGTGGTGCGGAACTGATCGCTTTCCGAAGAGGCGTATGTGACAATGGGTGTGGTGACCATTGAGTAGCTGTGACAGTGTTCGGTGATGCTTGATGTGGTAGTAATAGCCGGCTGATGCGGTTGTGGGCCAGTAGTGGTAGTGAGCTAGCGATCGTGAGCTATTGGGAACCAAGCAATGTCAGTCTGATTGAAGAAGCAGTAGCGTAGAAGATTCTGTGCACGTTTGTGTGCCGTTCGGCTTGCTGCCGTCTTGCGCTCTGTGGTGAGAATACCAGCAGTGCAGCTGCAGGAATGCGGGTATCGATCGATGGCAAACTCAAAAGGAAGCACGTTCAGCTGGAGAAGAGAGACATGTATGTGATATGAGCATCAGTGTAACGTGTTGCGACCGAATGTCGTGTGTCACACTCTGGTGAGCACTTCTTCCCCCCTAGGCGATGTGGCGGTGGGACCCCACCACTACTACCGTCGCTACCGAAATTCTGGTAGCTGGTCGTGCGAGCAGGTCGAGTAGGGTATCGTACGTACTATCTGGTACGAGGTGCGTACTTCATGTCTTTGAAACGCCTCGAGATCTCATGGCTGACCGCAGTGGCTTCATGTCGGAGTCTCCACCTGTAGTGCGTAAGCCCAGTCCTCAGTCCAGTGGCACGTGCGTACGACTGTGCTTCGATCCATACAATCGTGGCCGGTGCAGTGAAGACTGTGCTCTCGATGAGGTGAACATGAGGAAGGAGAACATCTGAACCATCGACATGCACCATTACGTCGATGTTCATTATGCGAGTTTCGAAGCTCGAAAGCAGATCTGGAAGAAAGTCATCAGGAGGCACGCAACAGTGGCAAAAGCTACGCGACGCGTACAAGATGAAACGTCTCCGACCCCTCTATTCCTCATGACGACCACCCAGCTCAGCCTACCGTGACAACAAGGGGCAGCGGGGAAGATGTTACAGGATATGAAGTGCAACATCAACAACGCGATGAAGGATGCTTGGTCGTGTTGGCGGTGTAGATTCTTGCGCTGAGGGTCACATGGGCAAGTTTAGCAAGACTAGAGCTCTCGTGCAATGGAGCGTGCAGTAGGTCTGTAAGCGACAACGACAAATGCACAACTGGCACTCGCAACGCGGGTTGTCATGCAATGTGTTGCAACTGCTTCTTCACTCTATCTTGGTATGTTGGTGTCCACATGGGTATGGGCGCTTGCAGCAAATGCCTTGGCTGTCCGGACGACTGTTGCTGCAGCGACAGAGGTGCCACGACGGACAGGCAGTGGTATTGCAGCCAGACACAATCAATGGCTCGCGGGGGAGAAAGACATCGATGCAGGAGTGCATGGGGACGCGGACATCGACCCATGGTACGCAGATTCCCAGGCAAACGACAGCGAGGAGACTACAGCGTTGTCGCCGAGCACGCAGCATGGTCTATCAGCGCGTGCGGAGCCATCAGCGACCTCGCCTGCAGGGACGCGGGCCACTGCGGCTGTCTCGGGACAGGCTGCGGCCCCCTCGTCCGCGGAGCAAGGGACGACACGGAGCGGCACTGATGCCGAGCAATGGTCATCCTCAACGAAGAAGAAGGATAGCAAGACGTCAAGCACAGGCAAGACTGCATCGTCTTCTCGCACCACACGGGTTGCCTCTCAGAAGTCATCAGCCTATGCTGACAATGGAGGCACAGGACACTCTTCGACCAGAACACAAGCCGGTCCTTCCTCGTCGGCCACAACGAGCACTCCTCGGCAAGTGCCCACGAGCACCGTCTGGGTCACAGACTCAAACCCGGGACTCATAACCCCAACCGGTGTGAATAACGGCATGCTGATCGTGTCTCCCAAGGCTGTGGATCATTGTGAGTTGAGAGAGCCAAGAGAGCCATCCCTTGTTGTCGCGTGCTGATAGCAGGGATGCTCAAGGAAATCGTCACGATGCAGTGGGACCCACCACTACAGCGCCCAGCCAATATCCATGTGATGAATCCCGACACTTCGCACCTGGAGCGACCATACCAGCTCGCAGCGAAAGGTGAGTTAGAGCTGCCTGAGGTAGCCACTGTGACTGACGAGCAGTCCCCATCGGCTTCTCGCATATGGCATTCGCAGTCGCTGAGCCATTCAAGCCCGGAACAGGGTACAATCTGGTCATGACTGATGTCAATGGCACCTGTAAGTTGCGATCTCAGGAGTTGCACTGACGCCTCGCAGTGCTGTCTGCATCCGAACCCTTTGAGATAAGGGCACAAGGTGCCAGCTCCTCTGCAAATGCGAGCACGGTGGCTGCACATGTCAATGGGGCAGCGACGACGTTGCGGTCAACGGGGATATGGTGGACGTTGGGTTGGGTTGGCATCGCTGGTTGTGTGGCTGTTGTCTCCTGAGCGGAGCAGAAACTATTCTGAAGAGCGCGCTGGGATGCACAACGGACTAGAGTGTTGTTTCGACTCCTCCGTCACTATCTGAAGCATCTCGGACGTCTGCATGAATGGCAGTACTGCACGCGCTGCTATCACACGAAGCAGTCGCAATGCTGCAGCCAGGAGATGAGTGTTGGAACGAGGGAACCAAGCGTCGTCCTCGGAGGACCAAGCTCAGGCTTCCTTCGACCACTGCGACCCTGCTGAGGGGTACGAGCACATCGATGTGCTTCTTATGCATGCGATGCTGCTTGCCAACACGACATGATAACTATGCATAGGCTCTGTGATGTAGCTACTTGACGGATCGTGTTAAAGTGGTAAGAGGCAAACGGAGTACAGCTTGCACAGTGCCAAGAGAGTGTTGCCCACCCAAAACGCTAGGATGCCAGCCACCCAGTGCCGACAGAGTTGTCAACAACATATCCGCTCCGTCGCCCCGTCCGTTTCAGACGTCCAAAGAGATCGCAACAGACAGCGCAGCAGCAGTCAGGCAGTCATGCATACAGCGCGCATGCAGTCGAAAGTGATCGGGCAGATCATCCTTATGCATGGACGCTGCTACTTGAACATACGGTCTGTGCCGAAAGTCGCATCTGGAGAGTGACCTGAAGCCTCTCACACAGCCTCGCATTGTGTGGCTTCAACTTGTTGTTGTTGTTGTGTCTTACCTCTCTGCCTGTCTGATTTTCCACTCTCTCTTCACACTTCAGCTCTCACAGACACCTTTCCACCTCTACGCTCATCATCAATCATGCTCTTCCCGTCCCTCGCCGTGCTCCTTGCCCCCGTGGCCCTCGCCGCTCTCCAGGTCACCTCGCCCGGCAAGAACAACTGGTGTAGGTACCGCCCACGGCAGGCCAGAAGCACGTTACACTGACACCACCTGCAGGGGTCAATGAGAGCCAGAATGTCATCCACTGGTCCGGCTCTGCTCCCCCCGAGGACTTTGTCCCCTACCTCTCCCACCCGGATGTGAATGTCATGAGCGGACCGCAGGCTGTCGCGGCCATCAGTGAGTCGACCAACCTGTGCAGCCGCAGCACTGACCACAGCCTTCACGTACATGCAGTCGATTGCGATCCCAGCGTGAGTTTGACGTGCATGACAGATGTGCTGATAAGCAAGTGGAAAGTGGCCCGTTGGCAGTGGTTTCGTCATCGAGCTCGCCGATAAGTTTAACTACACTAGTGCGTATTAAGCTATGTCGAAGTAAATGGATACTGACGAGTCCAGACAAGTACGCTACCTCTGAGCCCTTCGAGATCAAGCCGCTGGGCGCCGCCTATCCCTCGGCGCAGCCCACTGCTGCTACCACTGCGTCGTCGGTTGCGACCACGAGCGGAGGTGCTGCTGCGGCGTCGTCTAGCGCCCCAGCTGCGTCGGGCAAGCCCAACAGCGCGGCCGGCCACAGCGCTACCCCTGTCCTTGCTGCTGCTGCTGTTGCTGCTGTCGCCTACATCGTGGTGTGAGCCAGGCCTACGCTCCAGTCGTGACACGAAGCGACACATACAACACCCTCGGACTTCGTAAGGATCAATAAAGGCCTCTATGCATCTAATACTGGATACCTCATGGTGGTGGTGAGGCGCTTTAATCTGAGAGCCTCGCGTCTGCCCTCTCGCGTGCCCACGCAATGATCATCGCCCGGACCCATCGAGTCACCAACTCACAAAGAAAGAGACACACATAGCACATAGACGTCTCGATGTTGTCGATGCTCTCTCGTTGCTCTGTATGCACAACACAACGTCCTCGAAGCTTGTCCGGATGCAGCACACCACTGTTGTGATTCGGATATACGGCTATCCCGCATCCGACGTCACGACGTCCACCCCCAGTAGACACCCGACCCTCCCATGAGCTTTCGACCATCCATAACAGTCATCCCGATCTCCAGCCCATATCGCTCCTCGTAACACCTCTTACACACTCGCTACAGACCTTCTTGCCTCACTCTTGCTCATGGAAACATCCAAGTCGCCCATCAAGCCTCCCGAGGGCGTGACCTTGGTGAGCCGGGTACTCCACATCGCACGCTAACCCGTCAGCACGACATCGTCGTCGACTATGTCATCAACAATGCCTATGCCAACACGGCCAAGGTCCTCGCCACCGTATCTTCACCGAGTGCGCGCCGCTCATCGCTGTCCGAGACGATGGACGTAGACGACTCTGCAGACGGTGGCGCGGAGAGGCCAGCAGCAGCCTCCACTTCTACTCCGCCACCACCACTCGACGACGCAGGCTTGAAGTCGCTGAACGAGCGACGAGGTGGGCGTCGGTTTCGGAACACCATGCTGACAGCAGCAATTATAGACTACGTGCTGAATGGGGCCATTGTGCGAGCAGTGGAAGCGCTGCAGACACACTTCCCGGCCGTGCTGTCGCCTGAGCACGCGACTGCCAGCAATGGAGCGGGTTCAAGCGCCGATGGGACAGGGACATCGAACGGGAACGGCGAGACATTGCGTGTGCGCAACGGTGTAGGTTCGGCGACTGCGCCTGTCGCTGTGCGGCCTGGAGCAGGCTCCAGCTCTGGTGGTGGGGGTGGTGGGGAGAACCATGCTTCGCCTGTGTTCCTGCGGTCCCATGACCCCGACCACGTCCGCCTCAACCTACAAATACAGGAGTTCATCGAGTCATTCCGCCAGTTGCCGTCGAGTGCGCCGAGCTCGCCTGCGAGTTCATTCGGGAGCTTGAATGGCTCCTCGGGCGCCAGCAACTCGCAATTGACAGCAGCGCTGGCGGCGTTGCAGGACTTGCATACGGCGGCGAAGCGGCTTCGACCCGACCACCGCGCAATATACCTGCAGGAGATCAAGGACGTCGGCGCGCTGTTTGCATACGTCGATCCTGAGAACAGCCCAGTCAAGGGCTTCCTGGATCAGGAGAGGCGCATCGCCCTGGCGCAGCAGGTGAATGCTGCGATCCTCCGTAAGTCAAACACACAGAAGCCAAGCCAGTACACAGAATCTGATCAGCAGGTTCCGAGGGCAGACCGGTGCACTCCCATCTGGAGCAGATCGCACGGCACACGACAGTCGTGTATAGGACGCTGAATGAGCACGGCATCGACCCACAACCGTCATGGACTGCAGACGGAAAGGGGGCTGAGGTGAGTACGGCGCAGGAATCAATCTTGAGAACAGCTCCACTGACGGCAGCACTGGCGTATTGCAGAGCAACTGAAGCGCCGCCCGTTCAAGCGGGGCGGCTTCAATCTGCACGACTTTGTATGGGAGATGGCATAGAGCATTGTACAGTTTCTGCATTGTATACCTGATATGCCTAAGGTGCCGGTGTATACCTGATATACCTGAGGTGCTGGTGTGAACAGAGGAGAGGTAGTAGCTTGCCTCTAGTCGATCTTGATGGCTGGTAACCCCCAAGCAGTGGTGTCGAGCTCAGCGAGGTGCTGCAGCACCTGCTTCGCGCCATATGTTGCGTCCGGCTCGAGCGCTAGCAGCTCGGGATCAGGGACCCACACCACTGCATGTAAACTCATGTTACGACATCGAACATTCGATCAGAACGCACCATTCATGCCTGCAGAAACACCCGAGATGACACCTGGCCTGGCATCCTCGAAGACAAGACCCCTGCTCCTCTCCTCGACGTGTTCTGGTGCTGAGCTGTCTGGCATGCCGACGTTACGTCCGAGTTTGCGTGCCGCGGCGAGGTAGATGTCCGGATGGGGCTTCCCCCTGCCCTTTGGGACCTCGGGAGAGTCGGCAGTGAGTACTGCGTCAGCAGGGAACAAGGAGAAGAGGTCTCCGAGGTGGGACTGGGGTCAGCATGCAGTCGAGTCGCGAACGGGCAGCACGCTGATCGTTGGCAGCACGCTGATGGTCACTCCCAGAGCTCCACACCACTGTTGCTGCTCTCATAATCAACTCACAGTCTTGACATCGAAGTTACGCTGTGAGCTACCGGTGGCTAGGGCGATAGGGATACCGTGCTTGTGAAGGCCTTGCACGAGCTCGAGTGCGCCGCGCATGTATGGCACTTGGCGGAACTGCCGGTCTTGCATCTCGACGCGCTCGGCCAAGTACTCGTCGACCGAGATCTTCTCCTCCAGGCCCGGGAAGAATGAGAAGAGGTATTCTGCGGCCTCGCGTTGGACTGAGGTCAGCTATGATATACATTGCAGCGCTGGAATGAATAGAAGTCAGGGCAGCAAGACCAGATCAGTGATCACTTTGTGCCAGCTACTGAAGTGAGACTTTCTCTAACTTCGATCGCAACACACCTTTGCCCATGAGCCCAGCCTTGATATCCCAGGTCATCTTCAGTCCATACCGAGCCAGGATCTCGTCTGAAGTCAGCTCTGAACTCTCATTGCACACGTACTCGTCACATCAGTGTAGATACGCTCCGAATCGCTGAACGTCAGACTGCCTTCATCTGCACCCACACTGCGTGTCAGTACTCTACTCTTCCCACTGCAGCCTCACTGAGGAGCCCGTCCATGTCAAAGATGACATATTCGATCTGTCCGAGCGACATGGCGTCTGGCGTCCGTGGCTGATAGTCGAGTGAGTAACTGGCAATGGCAACATGCGATGGGCCGCCCACTGCAAGAGTTGTATATCCGGGCAACGGCGCATTTGGCCGAGATAGGCAACTTCGCGACTGTTCATTGTGCCTTGCCCACTAACTCTTGAAGCAACTTCGACTTGTTGCCCACTAACAGTCGAGGTGCAGCATCGTCGTGTTGCCCACTCGCTCATCAGCCAGCATCGACATGAAGAACGAGTACACCCCCCTGCCGACCAGCGAGGTTGGGGAGCCGGCCCCCCAGCCTCCTCCCAGGCGCAGCCGGACTGCGGTGCTGATCGCCGTTGTGGTCGCGCTTGGTGTCCTCGGCATCGGCGGCAGCGTCGGTACCAATCTGTGTCGGGATATGCGCTCCAAGAACGCGCTACACGAAGTCGACCCCCAAGCTCTTGCTCCTGGTCTGCATGCGCAGTACCACGCCCAGCACCACGAGCACGAGAACAGCAAGTGGGTCCCCCTTGGTGAGGGCGGGGGTGATGCGTTCCTCAACTACCACTTTGGCGGACACCGCGGAGGACATGGCCATGGACACATGGGTCACAAGCAGCCCCGCCCACCCACATCCGCTGCTGCTGCTGCCATCGACGTCAACTCCGCGCTTGAGGCCGCAGCGTGCCCGAAGCAGCCGGAGCCGCTGAACGTCGGCGCGGACTGGGACCCGGCCGCGGACTCAGAGTATGCGCAGAAGGCGGCAGAGCGCCTCTCGCGTGCTGTGCAGATCAACACTGTCTCGACAGACAACATGCCCGAGGAGGCGGATGACCCCCGCTTCGATGGGCACTACGAGTTTGCCGAGTTCATGAAGAAGGAGTACCCTTCGGTCTTTGAGCACCTCGAGCACGAGGCAGTCAACGTCCATGGCCATCTCTTCACCTGGAAGGGGAAGAGCGAGGGCAAGCCCGTCTTTCTCATGGCGCACGAGGACACTGTCCCCGTTAACCCCGAGACAGTCAGCCAGTGGACCTATCCTCCCTGGAGTGGGGCGATCACCAACAACGCAACGGCCGACACGCCCGGCACTTGGGTGTGGGGTCGCGGCGCTAGTGATTGCAAGAATTCGGTTGTGGGCATCCTCGGTGCTATCGAGAAGCTCGTCGCTGAGGGCTTCCAGCCTGACCGAACAGTGCTCATCGGATATGGCTTCGACGAGGAGGTGGGTGCGATATACCGTTGCATGTGCTGACTGTAGATCGGAGGCGCCCGCGGCGCCCTTCAGATCAGCAAGATCATTGAGGAGCGCTATGGCAAAGACGGCGTCGCGTTCATCATCGATGAGGGCTTCAGCGGCATCAGCGAGGCGTACGGGGCGCGCGTGGCGTCCCTTGGCATGGCCGAGAAGGGCGCTGTGAGCATCAAGCTCACGGTGCAGACCCTAGGCGGGCACTCGAGCATCGCACCCCACCACACAGGTAGTGAGTAAAGAGCAAGAGGGTGAGGAAATATCAGCTGACGTACAGTCGGGTACATGGCTCGCTTCATTACCGCCTTGGAAGACAACCCCTTCCCTCCTACGCTTGAGCCAGAATCGCCATACCTCAAGTACCTCTCTTGCCTGGCCGAGCATGCGCCCGAGTTCCCCAAGGGTCTCCGAAAGAAGGTCACCAACCCAAAGAAGTGGCCCGATCTTGCTGAGGACCTCGCGGAGTCTGACCGTGTGCTCAACGCGTTCCTATCCACCACGACGGCGGTCGACCTCATCCGTGGAGGTGTCAAGATCAACGCGCTGCCCGAGAACGTTGAGGGTGAGTCAGACTCTGCTTCCTTGTGCGCGCAAATTATGGCTGACCTGTAGCATCCGTGAACCACCGCATCGGCTTCACCTCCTCCGTCGAGGCTGTGAAGCAGCACTACGTCGACACCCTTGTCAAGCTCGCAAAGCGCAACGGCTTCCGGGTCCACATCTTCGAGAACACCTATCTGAACACCGTTGAACTTGACGAGATCGAGACTCTGGCCAAGCCCGGACGTCACCTCAACATTTCCATCATCGGATCTGAGCACAGCAACGGCCTCGAGCCGGCGCCTATCACCCCAGGCGACAGTGAGGCGTTCGCCTTCATCGCCGGCACCCTCAAGACCGTGTTTGGCAAGGAGACGGTTGTGGCCCCCACCGGCATGTTCGCCAACACGGACACAGCGCGCACCTGGGCGCTCACGAAGCACATCTACCGCTTTACTCCGGCGGTGTACTCGGAGAGTGTGAACGTACACACTGTGGACGAGCGCATCAGCCTCCGCGGCCACCTCACGACCATGCAGTTCTACTACAAGCTGCTGCGCAACCTGGAGGGCTGGCAGGCGGAGTAGTGGTAGCAAGGAGATAGAAGGATAGCGGGAGTAGACAGACAATGTAGAGGTAGTAGCGGCAAAGCAGATACATGTAGAGTTGAAGTGACCTATCATGGGCAGTGACACTCAGTCAGCCAAAAATATCTAAGCAAGGACTACAAAGCTAACGACTGCTAAGGTCACTAAATCAGCTCAACGGACATTAATGCAAACAGACAATGCATGTAGTCGTGCGATATGTTATGCTAAATTGGGTTCTATGTTGCAGGGGCAGCAGCAGGCTGCTCAACAGTGACGGAGGTCTCAGTGTCTGTGACTGCTTCATGGGCCGCCTCGGTAGTATCCGGTTCAGCAGGTGCTCCTGGCTCAGCCATCACTGCCTCAGCAGCTGTGTCTTGCTTGGTGGCGGTTTCTTGCTCCGCTGCTGGCGGTTCAATCGTCGCCTCCTGCTCGGGTGCAGCAATCGGCGCTGACTCCGTAGCATCTTCTTTTGCAGCTGGAGCAGCAACGGCCGCCGCTGTCGCGGACGCATCGGGATCGGGTTTGATCTCGACCTCTGCCTCTGCTTCTGTTCCCACCGCCTGCGATGTATCCATCTGCATTCCACCTGACTCCGCAAGCGTCCCGTTCTCGTGTGGCTCAGGCGCCGGTGCCTCCTCCACCTCCTGAGGCTCCACCTTGACCCGCTTTGCCTCCTCTTCCTGTGCGTCATCCTCAGCCTTGCGCTTATGCTCGTCCGGCGCAGGCGAGGGAGATGGCTTCCTATCGCCTTGGAGGAGTCGTGCAGTTGCTGCCGAGGAGATCTTCTCAGCCCGACAGGTAGCGTGGTAGATCTGAGAGTCAATATGTATCCTCGATGAAGGCATGCAAACACTCACCACACCCTTGATGTCTACCGCATTGCGGAAGATCCACTCCTCCTCGTCTTCGCTCCACTCGGATTTGAACTGCTCCTTGCAAATCGGGCATGGACGGCCCGCCTTTGCTGGGTCGGACGGCGTCGGCACCCACTTCTGCCTGAGAGCGGCAAGGCGCTCTGCCGAGAGACCGGTGTCCTTCTGCTCCGGTTTTGGCGATGAGGGACCAGCTTCCACGTTCTCTCGGACCCATTCCTGGCGTCAGCAAAGGTTCATGATATTAGGCAGGGAAGGTCCGAGATCCCGCTCATGGTCTGTAGTGTGCGCGGAACTTTGGGATGCGGGCAAGCTGATAAAACCGAGATACTCACGTCCAGCCTCGGCAGCCAGCGTCGGTGCGCTCCACGCCCTTCAGTCTCGCGCTCCTTCCTGTTGCGACGGAAGTGCCAGTCCATGTGAGCTTTGAACTTCTCCCCTTCGCGATCAGGGAAGCGCATGCCACACTGCTGGCAGCGTTCAGGGAGATGCGAAGTCGGCAAGGACAAATGTGACAGGTCAAACTTGTCAACAAAGATGTCGAGCGACAAGATCATGTCCTCGTACGCTTCAAGTGGTGACTTGTTGGCAGCCGTGGGCTCGGGCGTATGCGGCTGGGACAGGACACCCGAGTTGTTCAGGTTACGCAGGATGTCTGCTACGTTCAGAGGGATGGCTGGGATCGCTACTGGAGCAGTTGGCGGAGGAGGGGTAGGGACGTTCGCAATGGGTGCTGGCGCCGGTCCGCGTGGCGCATAGCTGTTGACAGGATAGCTGGCAGGTGCAGGTGGAGCGTAAGTCGCAGGTTGCGGCGCTGGCACAGGCGCTGATACCGGAGCACGGTAGCCTGTGGTTGGGGCAGGGTATGGGTGTTGACGTTGAGCTGGAGGTGGGACTGGCTGCCTTGGGGCCGGGTGAGGCGGATAGGACTGCCGAGGAGACATCACAGGCGGGGGCGGCTGCTGTGCCTTGACCGTAGAGGGGTCAAGACCTGCCTTCATCGCCCGGATCTTCTCCATGATATTGGCCAGCTCTGTTGGCGATACCTGGGTCGAAGACAGCAACTGGTCGATCTGCACAAGCACATTAACCGTCTTAGCCAGTTCCCGCGAAAACTCCAGTGCCATCTCTTCCTCTTTCTCTTTCAAGAACTCGCGCAATGTTGCCTGCACCTCTGCCTGTGTGAGTGGAACACCAGCTGATCCGAAAATGCCTCGCTCGACGTCGAGCCGCATGGCTGGGGGGTATAGCTCCCCACGGCCTGGTCCGCCGGTCCGCCACAGCTTGAGCATTTCCTCCATCCGGCTCTTAGTCACACCGTCCACCTCGCGATATGTCTTTACATAGAGTTGAGGCAAAAACATCGGAAACAATTGGTCCGTGTAGGGTGGGCCGACGTTCTTGGAGATCGAGTCGATGAGATACAGCAGAGGTAACTTGCCCTGTGGTGGGGCCTTCGTTATGTCAGTACATGTTAGAGAAGGACCGAGACCGGACGCACCCTCAACACTGCTTGTTCGATCTCCTCAGCGATAGCCTGCATCCCCGCCATGTTTCGTTGGTCTCGCTGTTCCATCGCTTGTACCGACAGCTGCTGGATGATAGGTCGCGAGTTGAATGTGAGTGTAGCCAACTGATCCGCATACCATGCGCGATAGGGATCGGGAGGCGGTCCAGGCGGCGGAGCGCCATACCAGTGCTGCTGATGCTGCTGATAGTGTGGTTGATGACCATACGGCGGCACCGGTGGCGGGTAGCCGTACGACATTGTGTTGATGTGCTGCTGCTGAGGTGCGGTGCCGTACCGCTGTGATGCAAGGTGAACAGGGGCCTAGGATAAGTCTGCGACCAGGGAGTATTAGTGATCAGTCGCACAAACGAGGCTGGCCACTGCCGGCAACAGCAACGCCCAGTTGCGAGTGGGATGCTCGCTGCTATGCGCGGTTTTTGTGCTCTCCAGCTGCCCGACTACACACGAGCCACGTGAATCTTCACCACAACTGACAGTCGTAGACTACAGGGGAGCGATGTATGCCACGGCTGGGTGCTATTGTAAGAGGGAGATGCGTCTACGGAGCGAGAAGAAGGATGAGTGATGAGAGGTGAAGAGTTGTCGATCAATTCGATGCTGGATATGCGCTGGATGCTACGGTGGATCTGGGAGGAATTCGAGATGTAATTCAGTTTATTTTTTCTTCCTCTTAGTCTGTGTGTGTAAACTTGTGTGTGGCATGTGGCATGACGTCGAGCCAACATATTACTCCTGCTGAAATCATGATCTAGAAGACACTTCCATCGCGTTCTGCTCATCGCCTGCTCGACAGCGAGGGGAGGCGAAGTCATGGCACAGACCTCGCTGAAGGAGCTCATAGCAGCAGGCAAGACACTGCTGCAGCCGCCAGACCCACTGCCATCTGCGCCGAAAGAGCTCCTGCAGCGGCTGCGCGAGTCGTCGGCGCTGATGCCATGGCGCGAACGGCTAGGGTGGGGAGAGGACGACGAGCTCGATGAGATCGGGGACGACGAAGATGCAGGTGCGGACCCTGCGCGGCGCAAATCCCGGAGGGACCAGCTTGTGCTGCTCGTAGGACAACGTTGTCTCGATATCGTGGCCGCTATGCACGCGTTTCTGGCTATGGAGTTCTGGCCTGCAGATCAGAGGAACGGCTATACAGAGAAAGACTGTTAGTTCTATAACGCAGAGAGAACATTATTTCTGACAGCAGTGATGCTTGGCACAGCGGATCTGCGGCTACTGCGACTCATGCTGCAGCACGCAGTGGTGTCCTATCTCCTCCCACTGACCTTGACATATGTCGCTGGCCTGCCGTCCGGCGCGAGCATTGACCCCCGGCTTCCAGCGTCACTTGCTACATTTGTCGACCTGACCAAGACCGCGCCTCCTCCGACATCTGCGAGCAGCAGCTCGAGCTCTGGTCCGCGCATAACGCCGGCGACTGCAGTGACACAGACAGTGATCACGTCGCACCTCCCAGCCATTACGCTAGCAGCTATCACTGTGGCATGGACGCCAACCGTGCCCCCAACGACCCACGCCGCGCTGAGGTCCCAAGTCATGGATGTACTGACACACACTCTGTCACCGACGCAGAGCATGGGCACATTGAGCACGGCACTGAAGATCGTGCAGGGAGGCAAGCGCCGGCCGCCGCGGGGGTGGACACGCACCTGGCCGCCGTACGTGGAGAGCACGATCGGCACTCTCCTCAGCGGACAGGTGCTGAAGCCCGGCGGCGTCAAGGCGTTGATGGAGAATGTGTTCGGCGAGGCGTCCAACATACTCGGTCCGGAAGCCGTAGACGGACCTAAGCTGGAACAGATCTCTTCTCTTCTATGTCGCGTCCCGCGAAGCACAACCCCGGAGGTGAGATCCAGCTACCTCGACATGGATTCTCGTAGGCTCAGCTGACATAACAGGCCTACATACCCTACCTCCTGTCCACTTTATTGGGTCTTATCGCACCAGAATCCGATGCGCACCCTCTAGTCTACACCCACACGGCTGCATATGTCGTGCACCACCTATGGTCTACGTCGCCGATCGCCAAAACATGGCTAGCACAACGTCTGCATGCCCCATGGCTGCCCGCCCATCCGCAACCTGGCATTGTCATGCCAGCAACTGACGTGGAGGTCACAGCACGTACCGCTGCTCATCTGGTGTTCCATGCCCCACCGTCGCCAGAGTTTGCCGACTTTGTCGTTCGACCGATTCTCCCTCCCCTGTTCGCACTGCATGCTGCACTGACGCCTATGTTATCAGCTAAGGCGATCGAGAAGCAGGCTGCCGAGCCCGAGGGCGATATTCTGGCGTACAACGTGAGATTGCTTCTCACGAGCTGGGGCAAGATCGTAGTCGAGGCTGAGGGCGTGCAGGGCGTGTGGTCCATCGTGACGGGCGGGCGGGGCTGGCCAGAAGCCGAGGACGGGCAGGTGTTGCAATGGCAAAAGGATGGCAATAGCATGGAGCTGGTGTATGGGTAGTGAGTCGAGCGTGTATTGGCTTACAGATCCATGCGCTGACGCCAGTCCACAATTGCTGGAACAAAACATGGACGTCGATGCCATGGACGTGGACAACAGGGAGGATTTCGCGAGCAACGCTGGCATGCTCGATCAGTTCACACTCGCACCCAACCCACAGCTACTCGCCGACTTGCTCAAAGAGCTCGGCCGGTTCGACGTCGCAACGCAGGTGTTCCTCAAGGTCCTCGACGAATGGAGAGTCCGAGCCAACGCCGATGACCAGGACCCACTCAAGACTCTGCTATACCTCCGACTCACGCTGATCATGATGGAAACATTGGACCAAGAGAAGCTACTAGCCAATCCGCAGCAGGTGCTCACGTTCGTTGAGGGCGTGCTACATGACGAGGTGGACGCGATAGACGGTGCCAAGGCGTCCAACACCCAGCCAGCAATGGTACAAGACGTGGATCCTCGGACACAAGCCAAGCCCCCGTTGATACAAGAAGTCAACCCACACGACCAGACCAAAGCGCCAGTCGTGCAAGATGTCAAAGCCGATGATATGGACATAGGCCCCGCCGAGCTCCCAGAACTCACAGCCGAGGGCATAGAAAAGATGGGCATGGTCGAGACAGCCATCTCCCTCCTCCTCGCATCTCTCGAGGCCAACGAACAGCTCAACCACGCCACAGCGGCCATCCTACACCCCATCAACACCCATCTCGAGGCCCTAGCCGATCGCGGAGCCCCCGCTGTCCGACACCTCGCCCGTGAGGCACTTCTCGTACTCCTGATTCGCCGCTCCGCCTCGCTCGGCACAGACGAGAAGCAGACAGCCCCAGCAGTGGCCACATATCGCCGTGCCCTGAACCTCATCGCCGACCCGATCCTCCCAGTCCGGGCACACGGCCTCGTCCTCCTCCGCGACCTCGTCCTCTCCCCCGACTACGACAGCGCGCTCACCCCGTCCATTCTCGATGTGTACATCCAGGCCCTGCAGGACAAAGACAGCTACATCTACCTCAATGCCGTGAAGGGCCTCGCGGCGATGGCCGACGCGCTGGGCAAGGACATCTTCCGCACCCTCGTCCGCCTGTATCGCGAGGCAAGCTCCTCCGCTGGCGATCAGGAGAAGCTCGACAAGGCACTCAGGCTCGGCGAAGCGCTAGGCATGATCATCCGTCGCGCCGGTGACGCCTTCGCTGCGCACGCGAATCTGGTCGTCCCCACCCTCCTAGCCATGTTCCCCGATACATCTCTGCCTACCATCGTGCGGACATCCGCGCTCTCGCTCCTCTCCACCGCAGCAGAGACGCACCTCGCCCTCCTGCCATGGAGCGAGGGGTTAGCGAGTGCGGCAATCGACCTCATCCAGATCGAGAGCGTGGCGGACTCGCCGTTCCGGCCCCCGCCGAAGGAGCCAGAGGTCAAGTCCAAGCAGCCGAAACTCGTCCAGCTCGTGGACGATGAGGAGCCCGTGCTCGACGAAGAAGAGGAGGAGAAACAGCAGTCGAAGCAGGAGCCCCCACGGATAGTCGATGCCGATCCAACAGCGCAGGACTCGAAGCACCCAGCGCTGAGGCGGGCAGCGGTCGTGTTCCTCGGTATTTTGCTCGCGTCTATTATCGATGAGGCGAGGGAGGCACGGGCCGCAGAAGCCGGCACGGGGATCAGGACGAGGCTCGGGGAGGATGAGGACGGCGGATTCAAGCTCCGGATGCCTGGGGACGTGGTAGGACAGCAGGCGCGGAAGCCAGCGCACAAGGCATGGCTGGACCGGAGGACGCTTGAGCGCGCGTCCGCGGTGCTAGGATACGTTGCGCGGACGGACGTGGACGAGGTCGTTCGCGGGCAAGCGGGGGAGGTGGAGACGTTGGTGGGGAGTGTGGCTGGTTTGCAGTGGGAGTAGTGCATGTATCGGTGCGCGTGGTTCGTGTTCGTGGACAGAGATGGGTACATGTCAGAGCGTCGGTACATGTCAGAGCGTCTCCGTCCAATGCGCATAGCTGCCACCTGAATGTTCTGCCATAGCACTTGTGACCTTTGAACAGCGTTGCTTGCTACGAGACCGCATTCTTGGGTCCAGCATCTTCAACACTCTACGCGATAGCCGGGTTCGTTGGCGACCGGCGGATAGCATACGTCAGATCAGGAGCTGGAAGGGCGGCGCCCAGCTCCGCATCCAATTTCACGCAGTAGCTTCAATGCGTGGATCAGCAACTGTAAGCCGCTGTTCGCCTCTGAGGAGAGATCTGCAAGCGAGATTGTCCCTGCACTGCTGCTCATCTGCATGTCCCGCTGCCACGAGTCCATTGTATCTCTTAGTTTGCCTAGTTCTTCGCGCACCGCAGAACATCGCTCACAACATGTCATGACCTTCATCTATGTGACCATAACTCTAACACATCGTGTACCATGTATGAAGACAACCATGTGACTAACCTAGACCACTACCCATCATCACCTCTACACCTATGCACCTACACGCCACGACTGACGCTGCACGCCTGCAGCCTGCTCCCCTGCTGGCACGCACTTCCTGTGCCAACGCCCGCACTGCACTACCCTGTGCAATGCCTACCCCTCGACAACCTAAGCGGTCGCTCCCGCCTGCGGCTCAGGCTTCGCCCCAGCATCAGGCTCGACCTTGGTCTTATTCGGCGGCGTGAGCCCAAACTTAGCCCACAGCGGGTCATTCGGGTCCGTATCCGGGTGAAGGCCGATACGGTCTCCGAACTGCGAGAGGGAAGTGTACCTCGGCCCCTGTGGCGACTGTGACCGGTTGTTGTCTTCGGCCTGTCCCGACGAGTACCAGTTTCCACCGGCACCAATCGTCCCCACAACGAGAGTCGGCACCATGAGCACGGCCCGCAGCTCACCACGACGCTGGTTCTTCCCAATGTGACGCAGGCGGCCCAGGGAGGAGCGGTTGAGACGTCCACCACGCAGCCTGCGGTAGACCGGGAGGTCGTTCTTGACGTCGGTGAAACCGGGCCAGTAGTGGGAGTTGTCGACGTCGTCTGGCTTCGTGGTGGTGGGAAGCGCGTTGGGGTCGGGGAAGAGGCGGAGGCGGATGAGTGCGCGCTCGATCGGCGCTGTGGGGATGAGGCGGACGATCACACCGATGGGGAGGGAGACGAACCCGACAATGATGGTGATACCCCAGTCGCGGCCGTTGGGGCGCTGGACGGAGAATGCGGCACCGCCAACCTCGACGATGAGGCACTGGCCGCCGACCATGATGATGAAGATCGCAATGAACCAGTAGTTGCGGAAGAAACCCTCGAAGACGTTAAACTTGCGGTCCAGGCGGCGACAGTTGAGCTGGTTGAAGATCTGGCAGAAGACGAAGCAGTTGAACACCAGTGTGCGGAGCTCGGCGTCGTTGTGGATCGTGCTCGGCATGCCGAGGATGCGCTTGCCTGCGAAGTGGAGGACGAGACACACGACAATCTGGTAGATTGCTTGCACGATGATCATCTTCCACATGTCGACCGTGATGAGGGGTGCGTCCTTGCGCTCTGGCTTGCGCTTGAGCGACTCACGCGTGGCCGGGTCGGTCGCGAGGGCGAGAGCTGCGAATGTGTCCATGATGAGGTTGACCCACAGGAGCTGCACTGCCGTAAGGACCGACTTCATCTCGCTTGAGGCGACAGCCGACACAAAGGTGATCACCACGGCTGTGATGTTGACCGAGATCTGGAACTGGATGAACTTCTTGACCGCGTCGTTGACACAGCGGCCCCACATGATGGCAAGGACAATGTTTGAGAACGAGTCGTCCATGAGGATGATGTCGGATGCCTCCTTAGCGACCTCTGTGCCTGCGATGCCCATTGCGAAACCGACGTTGGCGAGCTTGAGCGCGGGGCCGTCGTTCGTACCGTCACCTGTTACAGCGACGATCTCTCCCAGCTGCTTGAGGGTCCCAACGAGCAGCTTCTTGTCCTCGGGCGAGGAGCGCGCGAGAATCTGCAAACGGGGAGTGAGCTCGAGTCGGTCGGCGTCCGTCAGCTTGCGGTACACAGGCCCCTCCATGACGACACCACCGGGGGTGTAGATGCCACACTGGCGGCCGATAGAACGAGCAGTCATGACATTGTCACCAGTGCACATCTTGACCTCGACGCCGGCGCCCTGGCAGTCCTTGACGGCTTGAGGGACGCCATCGCGCAGAGGGTCCTCGATACCGACGACAGCGATGAGGGTGAGATCCTGCGCCAGGAACGAGAACGGCACCTCGTCATCAGAGGCAAACTTTTGCTCGCTGGCAGGAGGCCACTGCTCAAAGTCGCGATACCCGAGAGCAAGGGTACGCAGGCTCTGCTCGGCGTAGAACACGATGGTCTGCTGGATGTTCTTCTGGGAGTCCTCGTCGAAGGGAGCAGTGGAGATCTCGGGGTTGGGCTGAGGGTCGACGACGACATAGTTGCTGCACTTTGCCGTGAGGACCTCGGAGGCTCCCTTGACGTACAGGCGGTACCGATCACCCATCTTGACGACGACACCCATGGCCTTGAGCTCGGACGAGAAGGGAATCATCTGGACGACGTTTGCGCCCTCGCGGACCTTCCTGTAGTTGGCCCAGCCGAGCTCACGCGCCATACGCAGCAGAGCCGTCTCGGTCTTGCTGCCGACAAACTCGGGCTCCTTGCCGTCCTCGGCCTCGTCCTCGAATGCGGTAGAGTTGATGGCAATGGCGTCGTTGAGCAGTGTTTGCAGCTCGGGAGATGCTACCTCGTTCATCTTGGCCATGTCAAACGCAAAGTCACCAGGACGGCCAACGACGTCTGCGATGGAGCGCTCGCCATTGTCTGCGATGTTGCGCACAAACTTGCCGTGCAGACCGAGTGACCCTGCTACGACCGTCATGACGTTCTGCGTGAGCGTACCCGTCTTGTCCGTGCACACGACCGTCGCATGCCCCATAGTCTCGCATGCACTGAGAAGACGGACGAGCAAGTTGTTCTTGGTCATGCGGGTCGTTGCGAATGCCAGAGCAAGAGTGACCGCGAGTGGGAGACCTTCAGGGATGGCGACGACCACGAGAGTGACTGAGATGATCAGGTTGTCTACAAACTCGTTGCCGAGCTCGGTCGAGCTGCGGCCGGGGATGGTCTTGAGCTGGACGAAGAAACGGATCATGACAGCGATGAAGAGCAAGAGACCGGCAGCACCACCGAACTTTGCAATGTTCTCGGCAAGGTTGTTGAGCTTGAGCTGCAGTGGGGTCTCCTCTGCTTCGGTGCGCATGGACATCATGATGCGGCCGTTGAACGATTTCTTGCCGACTGCGATAACGACATACTCTCCCACACCCTCGAGCACCCTGGAGCCGGAGATCATGAAGCAGTCGAGTTTGGCGTGAGTTCCAGGCTTGAGACCGCGGGCCTCGGCCATGCACTCCTCGTAGGTCGATTTCTTGATCGCATCGGCTTCTCCGGTTGCACTCGACTCGTCACAGCGAACATTGTGGCCACGAAGATAGATACCGTCGACGGGGACCACCTCTCCGGGGTCGAGAATGGCAATGTCGCCAACGACGACGTCCTTGACATTGATGAGCATCTCGTTGCCGTCGCGTATGACCTTCATCTCGCGATCTTCGCGCTTGTCGTTGAGTTTCTTGAACTGGCGCTCCTTCTGCCAGTCGTTGATCGAGCCGACGAGCACGACAATGGCAACAGCGACGAGAATGGCAACACCCTCGATCCACTCGACCTTGGGCGGCTTGCAGCCCTGAGGGCAGTCATCCGAGTATGTGAGGGGGTGTTCTTGCCCGAGATCCTGGTACAGACCCAGTGCGAGAGACACCACAGCAGCGATCATAAGGAGGATCTGGGGGTTAGTATGTTTCGCAATGCAAATGATGCTAAGAACATCGTGTACTCACCAGAACCTTGTCCTTCAGTGCCATCCACATGAGCTGAAGAAGAGACTTTGTAGGACGAGTAGGAAGCTCATTCTGCCCGTATGCCCTCTGGCGGTCCTCGATAGTAGCCCGCCACTGAGGACCATTGCCAGCAGGCATATCGCTGCTGCTGCGAGGAGCACCGCCATGTTTGGGGTCGCCAGTGTGGATACCCTTCGTCGGGTCGACTCCAAGACCGTCCAGTACACCCTGCACACCACCCAGCTTCTCGAGATCCTCGAGCGACTTGGGGTCGACGAGCATCGCCAGGCGCGAGGGATTATCCTTGAAGGGCGTGACGTCTGTGGTGTCCTTATCCGGGTCGAGGTGCGACCCCTGTGGCTCGTCATCCTTCTTCTCCTTGTCCTCCGACTCGTCTCCCTTGCTACCCTTCTTGCCCTTTGCAGCCTTCTTGCGCTCCTTCTCTGCCTTTTTGCGCTCCTTCTCCTCCTCCTTCTCCTTCTTCTTCCTCTCCTTTTCTTGCTGCTTCCTCCTCCTCTCGCTGACGAAGCTGTGCTCGTAGTCTGTGTTTGCTGCTGGCCACTCGTCGATCACCTGCTGGAAGGGCTTGTCAGACGTCGCAGTCGAGACACTGTTCGAGCGCTTGTGCTCCCTCCCGTCCTTGTCGCCTCCAGCGCCACCGAGGGGAGGTGCCAGAGTGGACACATCGGTGGGCGAGGATGCCTGTGACGGCCAGGTCAGAGTAGGGGATGCAGGGGCAGTGTAGCTCGAGGCAGCATCGGGTGATGCAGATGCAGATGCGTTTGCATTGCCTGTTGCTGCCAGTGGAGAGAGGTGCGCAGGATCGCTCTGTTGACGGATATGCTGCGACTGTGACTGATGCTGTTGCCTCGTGGGGGTCACTGGCTCTGTATGTTGTTCGACGGCGGCAGAGGTCTGGCCGTCGAGGTCGGTCGTGACGATGACTGGCGTTGGCTTGTCCATGGTGACAGACCTGGCGGCGAGCAGCGAGCTTGCGAGCTGCGAGCCTGCCTGCAATAGCCGTGTTGGCTGTAAAGTTAAAGTGGCTAGCCGGCAGTGGCTAGTGGCGAGTGATAGCAGCCAGACTGGATATGGAGTGTTTGAGATGGAGTGGGTATGAGCTTAGAGAGTGGAGAGGGCCTGATGAAGCTGTATATACCAACACCACTCTGTCACAAATGACGACAGGAAGAGATGCGCGGGGCGCGGGGCGGTGTCGAGATCTCCAGCAACAAAAGCAGAGGGAACAGAATGTGAATGCCCAAGGCCTGATGGCAAGTCGTAGCAGTGATCAAATGTGGACCGTGCGTGTGTGTCTGGGTGTGTGTTGTGATGTTGATGTCGACCGCGAGTTGCTTGTTCACTCGTTCTGTTGCGAGAGATGAGATGATAAACGTCGAGGAGAGATGAGCGGGGCGGTGCTCTCTCTCTTGCCAAGGGAAGCCGTGCTACAATCGAGCAGCAACAAACCCTCCTACACTCCTGGCACAAGACCCATGCATGCATGCAGAGCTTCTGCTGAGCTGCTGCTCGGCTCCACCACGCGTTGCGGGCAAATCGACACTACTCTTTACAACGAATTTGCCACCCCTCACTACCTCCCCTGGTCCTACAGTAATACAATGACCCTAATTACTACCCCTCTTGCATTACAGCGATTTCATTGTACCCCACGCTCTGCTACCATACCCCCTGTGTGAGAATATGCATGCCCCTCGACCTCCCTTCGACCTATGCGCTGCCAAGAGGCAAGATGCCCTCGATGCAGACCAAAGCACCATAGTGACCTTGCCCGTCAACAAGCCCCACATGCATTCCAGCATCCTGGTTCGTCCATTAATTAGCGCATCTTGACTTTCCGCGTGTCCATCCGTCGATGCTCTGCGATCTCATGCAAATCTCATGCGGGACGTAAAAAGAATTCGCTTGGCGCGGCAGGAGCAGAGGGGCAGGGGGCCGGGGGCCAGGGGCCAGGCGTGGTCTGCTCTATTACATTTTGACACAGAATAGGATCACTTACAAGTAGTATATACTATATACTATATGATATGGATTGACTACTGCAGGTTTGTATTCCCTTCATGACCTCGATACACTAGCACGAACTTTGTTGCTTCACATGGCCATCGTCATGAACTAATGCATTACCCCTCAGATCGTACAGTAGTACGCAGTCTGAATATGCATGTGTCCATGTCGCCATCTGTTTGCTTCTCAGTGATGCTGCACACATCTAGTGTCAGTATGAGTGGAGTAGCGATCTCGATTACATATCGATCGGTTACAACTGATGTCACCACCTCTCGATTGCGATCTGACCTGCTATCATCCACTACTAATTCCAACTACTACTAACTACTAAAGTTCACGTCGTATGTCGTAGACGATCAGCTTCCCTTCCCAGATCTCTCGCAGAAAGCGGTGCATCACAACGCGCACATCTGGAATTAAGCTCGGCGTCAAATCTCGCCAATCTGGGTGACATGGCCAGCCACTGCACCTGGCCTAATCAGATTACGAACGGCACGCAATAGCATGTTAATTAGTGACATCACTGAGGATATTGAACCTCAGACGCGTTTGATCCGCAGTGTAACAGTGTAACCGTTCTGTGTCGGATACAGCCGATCGCATGGCGGATGGTGGAAAATCGACGCAGAGAGTGACGCCAAGACGCATTCTCTGTTCTATGATTGGCTCGATATTGCGGCAATATTATGTCTGGCTGGGTGTGGCCGGTATGGAGAGATGCACCATGCATCGCGGACGGTACATGCCTGATCGCGACGAGGGGCATGCATGCGACTCTGAACCAGGCGAGCGCACTAAGTGTGGGTCTCCTCGTCTGTGGACCACGCTACTGTGCGCGATTTGAGCTCGTTGGCGAAGCTGGGAACGTTCTGTTCAGCTTGATCGCTCGCATCATGCGGTAGCAGCTTGGCATCGGCCGGTTTGTCGCTGGTGCATGGTGCATGCCATGACTCGCATGGTCAGCGCCCATTGAACATGCTTGTACTGGGATGTATCAGATGCGTTAGAGTTGCAGAAGCTAGAAGCACAAGAAACAGAACGGCGAGGTGATGTAGATGATGATGGACGCAGTAGTAACTAGTGGTTGGCACTGATAAGATCGATAAGGTATGAGTTGAATAATTATGTCTAGATAATACACAAATTAACGGTGGTTGTGGACAAAGCCGAGGGTAACCAGGATCGGCGGCCTTCACTGAAGTCTCGAATGACCAGACACTGGTACGCAGACGGATCACAACAGCAGCACTACACAGCTCCTCTCGCACATGCGTGGCAGAGACATGTTCGTGAATTTCGTGCAGTACCATGGTAATATTGTAAACTCACTTCCATGACTGTCTCGGCCTTGCACGTCATGGTCTCTTGATTGCCTCTCCTGAGCCCGTCTTACCTTCGAGCTCACTAACACAAACACGTTTTTTTACCCTCTTGTGGTGATCTACGAGGTGGCTCGTGTTGCTTCTGGCTGCTCCAGAATGTGTTAGCATTCGTTTCGACCACTCTTCTACGTTGTTCGCCTTCCCCTCACATCCTCCAAGTTACATACACCTCTCCATCTTTTCCAAGCTTCTCGCTTGCTCTCCTGCCCACCTACACCTCATCTCACCATTATTTCAAAGTCATTCACCTGCACAGGCTTACCTCCTAGCTTTCCCAATTGCGGCAATTGCCTATTGGATCGAATCCGTCTTCTATACCTCAATGACAGCAGACTGATCTGCATCTAGAGATCTCTACCCGTGACACATGATGTCCAGCTTCAGATGAGCAGCTACGACGTGTTGTTCAATATGCTCCTCAGTCGATGCCAGCAGTGTGGGACGTATACAGACAAAACCAAGACGTCGCGCCAGCTTGTGAGTGAGCAAAAAGAAATGTTCGCGCGTGGAGAAGAGCGTGCATCGAACGCAGCCACTGGGTCTTGTACTGAACTTGGGTCTCATGTCGTCTTGCTCCTACTGTATCTTGTCGTAAACAGCAAGCACTCTTTGAGGTGCGTTGCAGATTCAAGCTGCGCTCCTTTCTGTCCAGCATTATCAGTTCCGCACCCGTTTCAACATCGAGTAGCAGATCAGTACCAGGCAAGTCATATAAGGCAAACTATCGAGCAAATCGACACGCACAGCCACATACCGCAGTGTTATCCGAACAGATCACCGTCAACAGCAATCTATTCTCCGTGCCTGATCACCATCGCACCCAGAATACCGATATGATGCAATGATGCAGTCGCGACGTCGCGACTCAACGCTGACAACGCAGAAAGCACACCTCAATAGTGCATGCATCTTTCATCTGTACAGCCTTGCAGAACACGAAATCCATGCATCGTTGCCTGAAAGCATTGTACATATATCGCAGCGGACACCATGCCCGCCATCACCCCGTGCCAAGAGCCGCGGCGTCCACAGCCCAGCGGCCCGCGTCATCCGCCCCGCTTTCCGACTTACTCACCGTTCCCAGCGTATCACGGTCACTAGATGTCCGGTGGGTGTACTGTATGACATCGTCCAGTCTCACACTGGAACACATAACGTCCATCTCAGACAACCCAGTCTCTATACAAGCTCCAGCTCACACTCACATCCCCCCCTGCATACCCCTATCAGCCTACCAGCATTACATCTACACCATGGCACTGAAGATCGCCTACCTAGGCCTCGGGAACATGGGCGCCGAGATCTCGGCCCACCTCGCGACCTATGCGAAGGAGCACGGCCACTCTTTGACGGTGTGGAATCGCTCGAAGGCAAAGTACGACTCGCTGCGGGCGGCGATCCCGGGTGCGACATTCGCGCAGGAGCTCGACGAGGTGGCGGATGCGAATGTCGTGTTCATGTCGCTGCTGAATGATGCGGTGTCGAAGGAGATTGCGAGGGATTTGCTCGGCAAGGTTGCGAAGGGGACTGTGATTGTCGACCAGAGCAGTGTGGCTCCGCTGACCTCGAGTGAGTAGAGCTCAGGGTGGTGTCCGGTTGCTGAGTGATGTGGGGGCTCGAATGGCGCTGCAGACTGGGCAAGCCGTTGCTGCTGCTGGCGTCCTCATCCACACCTTTCGGATTGCTCCTGGCGTTGCGCCTAGCTCCTCTCTGTCATCGAGGATGCATGGCCCCTGCCTAACACTGACTCCCTCCTCATTCTATCCTCTTCCTCTTCTTTCTGAGCAGTCGCATCTGCAGCTCGACATGTGGAGCTCAACGATCTGAACCGGATGTGTCCATGACTTCTGCCCTTCCTTCGGGAACGCAGTCGCTCATCTATCCCATCCTTTCCTGCATATTGTCATAACCCAGGACCTTGCTAACCCAGTCTCGAACGAAAAGGCATCAAAAGCCGCAGGCGTCGCATACCTCGCCGCACCGGTGTTCGGCCGCCCCGACGCCGCAAAGGCGGGTAAGCTCATCCAGGTGGTGTCTGGGGACGCGGCGGCGTACGAGCAGGTCAAGCCGTTGTTCAAGCCGTTCACGCGGGCGGTGCTGGATGTGGGGAGTGAGGTGTATAAGGGTGAGTACACGAGGGAGTGCGCAGCACTCCCGAGTGGCCAGTGTTTGAGTGCCAGGCAGTCCGAGTGGCATTGATGGTCTGGACATCAGGACGGGGGTGGGGGAGTGGGTGGGGGGGGGGGGGGGGTGGCTTACCATGTGAGAGGTTCAGATGAGACGAGCGATCTCAGATCGACAGCTCTCCCAGTGATGCTCTACTGCAGGTAGACCTTGTTTTCCTGTTGCTGATTCCTATGGTATTGATTGCATTCCCATGCTGGGGGATGGTCTTCCATGCCGGGAAACTTCTCGCTATGCTTGAACCGCCTGCAATGCTTGGACTGCCTGTCTATGCTGGAATTGCTTCCTATGCTGGAATTGCTTCCCATGCTGGAATTGCTTCCTATGCTGGAATTGCTTCCTATGCTGGTATCTGGAACCTGTCTTCCTGCTGTCTCCTTCTGCCTTCTTATGGAAACGTGCTTTGATGGCCCAAGAATGCCCTCAGCAACAACAGAACATACCGTGCTCAACTGTTGCTAACCCCAGCCTCCACCCTCAAGCTCATGGGCAACGCACTCATCATCGGCGTGATCGAGCTCCTCAGCGAGACGTACACGCTCGGCAACGCGATCGGGATCGAGCCAGATGTGTTCCAACAGTTCGTGGACATGTTCTTCCCCACGCCGTCGTACCAGGCGTATGGGCGGAAGATCGGGCACCAAAGTTACTCGAGCGAGGGGGGGTTCAGGCTCGAGGCGGGATTAAAGGGTGAGTAGACGCAAGCGGCATGCGCGCGACAGCGCGTGTGCCGCGTCCACCTGAGTTGGTATTGGAGATCTGGTGATTTCGTTACAGGGAGATAGCAATACCTGAGCTTCAAAGACTCGTTACAAGATTATAAACACACCTATTCTTCAAGGAAACCGACTTTGCGAACTCCCTCTTAGCCGCCACTGACACCAGACGCCCGCAACATCCTCAACGTGGGCAAGGACCTCGGCCACCCCGTGCCCATGCCGACGATCGAGCTCGCAAAGGAGCACATGGAGAAGGCGCAGGAGCTCGGCGGGCCAGACATGGACTGGAGCAGTCTTGCCGTTGCGCTGCGGCTCAAGGCGGGGCTGCCCGCGTTCAAGGAGAAGGATGGGGATGACGAGAATGAATAGGGGGCGGCAGCGTTCGGTGTCTAAGGAGGGAGGAGGGCAAGAGTCATGCTCGTAATGAAGGAGAGCTGCATACACGCCTGGCGGCTGAGTATCGTAAGATAGTGATGCAGTCGAGGAGCAGAAGCGATGCAGTAATATTTTGTAGCGAAGTGTCACAGTCCATGACGTCCCTCTCAACTGCAGAAAATGCGTATCATGTCACGAAAACATGATTGATCCATTCGATGCTTCCATGCACTGCACGCTTCTAGATCTACTCATGAATTGAGATGCTCCACTCGTTGTGCTGAACTCCCTACTTCCCCCATGCCACGCTCACCATGCTCACGCGCGCTACAACTCGTCATGCCCTGCGCCGCGACGCGCGTCCTTGCTCTTGAAGTAACCCAGCCGCTTCTCGACCGGCTCGTCGTCGTACTTGACCCGCCTGGCGTCGTCTGCGCTCATCGTGATCGGCCTCATGGCGGGGCGGTAGATCGGGTCGAAGGTGTTGGTTGGTTTCGGGGGCGGGGCTTGGGCCATCGGGTAGCTGGTGTCAGCAAAGTTGGCGCAGGTGGTGTATGTGTTATACCTGTCCTGAGACACAGCAGATGCAAGACAATGATGTGCGCTGGCTGCAAGTAGGTATGTCGCTCAAAGCATGTAGTGTCGCTCAGGACACCATGATATCGCACAAATCCAGAGCAATGTCCCTATCCGCTTATGCTGTACCCATGCAATGTGCGCCATGCACGCCTTACTCACATAATCCCCTCAGCAGGACAGTTCGACTCCTCGCGCGCCTCTGCCGCCGCCTCCCAGCCGTCAAGCCAGCCCCGCGAGTGTACCGGCCACACAACTGACACTAGCTTCTCTTCCTCGCACAGCGGGACCCCGCCCCCCAGTGCTACTGTGATGTCGGACAAGGAGTACTCCACGTCTGAGCTGGGTGTGATCCCCGCGTCATCCAATAGAGCGCCGCTTGGCCGTGACGCGTGTAGTGCTTGCAGGGAGGTGAAGTAGCGCGGGACAGTCGACGACTCGGGGCAGGTGGGGAAGATGTACCGGCCTGCTGTGTTCCACTGATGTCAGCGAGCGTGCCAAAGGACAGAGCAGCGAGTTGTTCGAGCAGCGCAGTTATACCACTGCTGCCGCTGTTCGTGTTCCGATACCATCTTCGACTCCCTGACTAAACCCGTAGCTGCTACTCACGCTCCTCTCCCACACCTCCTCGACGCTCTCGCCGACCTCACTCTGCGCCCATGCGCGCTCTGCGTCGTCGTTCAGCACATCAGCGCCTAGCCGCCCGATCTCCTCGTGCGAGAGCTTGCGCGATGTCTGTGTTGCCGGTGTCCCGTCGCAGCTGCTGTCAGCGGAGTTCTACAGCCCAGATGACTGTGCTAGCTCTACACTCACTTATTCACCTCGACACCATCAATGCCCCACTTGCCAGCCTCGCCTTCTTCTGGGTCAAAGCGCTGGCGGAAGAGGAACAGCCCTGCTCTGGGCACGCAGCAGGGGTCAGCGCCCTCCGCCTGAGGGGAGCAGGAGACGATGTCCTGGGGGCACGAGGCGCGGGCTACAGCCCCCAGCAGCAAGAGCGACAGTGCAGCAGTCGATATCATGTCGTGCTTCACAGGCGCCTGTGCGATAGGTCGTAGCACAGTCGAGTCGCAGATAGTTGCAGGAAGAAGTAGTTGTTGAACGCTACGCGCTAAGGTTGTCGATCGCGATCCGGTGATCCGGCAGGTACGCAACCGATGTCATAGCCTTTCCTATACGCGATTAGCTTTTCCTTACCATATATTCAAGCACGTGCCTGCCATTACAACCCTTCCTAATCGAACGCCCTGGAACCCAATTCGCCACCCAGGGCGAAGCTGGAATCCAAAAGTCTGCGAACTGGAATCTCATTCCCACCTCTATCTACTTCAACGCCTTGTCCTCTCTCTACCCCCACGATGTCCCTCCGCGCTCTCCGTCCCCTCCTCCGCTCGGCGCGTGCTGTGCGCGCTGCCCCCCGCGTTGCCCCTGTTGCTGTGCGCGCGTTCCACGTCTCGCGTGTTGCCCTTGGATCCGGCGAGAGTGGGTAGTGTGTCGAAGAGTAGTGCTGACATGCCGCAGCCGACGCCGAGCTCGCGTCTGTCCTCGCTGCTGAGCATGCGTACGAGACCGACGGTGTGTCCCCGGAGAAGCCTTTGTTCCTCCAGGAGCTCGAGGGTGATGGTGTCTGGAGCGTCAGTGCGCCGTCGGGCGCAGACGACGTGACCATGACGCGCAAATACGGCAACGAGACGTGAGTAAAAGTTAAGAGACTGGAGGCCCTCTGGCTGGCACATATATGGAGAGGTTGGGTAGACGCAGAATGAGGCCTGTTATCTGGGCTTTCTGGGCTTCGACCAGTCCATACTATATTGTTGGTCGCCCGGCACTAGTAATCTTGGTATCAGAGGTCCGAAAGGGGCTTGGGAGGACTGCGAGTTCAGAAAGTAGTTATCGAGCGTGGAGGTGAAGGGCGCACCCTCTATGCAGCACAAGGTCCGTCAAAGTGCCGATAGAGAGAGGCATGGCCTTCCAGACGATCAACCTGATCACACCCGGAGTTCTTCGCTGACCCCAGCCTCAAGCTCACCTTCCAGGTCTCCGACCTCGACAACGCCGACCCGATCGAGTCCGAAAGCGAGGACGGCGCCGTGGTGGAGGAGGACGTCGTCCCCGCATACATCACCTCGTCGCTCCTCGTGACCAAGTCGGCGTCGGACAAGGCGCTCCTCGTCGACATGGCTGCGCAGCCCGACGGCTTCGAGGTGACCAACGTCGCGATCTTCGACAAGACTCTTGCCGAGAAGGAGGGCGCCGAGGGCGACTGGCAGCGCAGGTCCAAGTACATGGGCCCGCAGTTCGACACGCTCGACTCGGCTGTCCAGGACGCGTTCCAGTCGTACCTTGCTGAGCGTGGTGTCGACGAGGCGCTTGCCAACTTTGTCGTTTCGTACTCGGAGTACAAGGAGCAGAAGGTGAGTCGGGGAGTGGCAGGGAGGCCAGTCCAGGATAGAGGACATGGCGTCGTGAAAGGGTGCATTGCCAGGGTTCTGAGGAGAGCGCGTATGAGCAAAGACGATGAGAAGAAGACGAATGACGATGAGATGCTCCTGTTTGATGTGCTTTGCGATGCTGACACTACAGGACTACGTCAACTGGCTCTCCGACCTCAAGGAGTTCGTCAAGCTCTAGGCTTAATCAGTGATGTCTGTTGATCAGAGCAACTCAGCTCTGATTCGTAACTGGGGAAGTAAAGGGGAGTCGAAGCCAACCACTTCATATAAGCAAATCATCTGTGCAATCATGCATCCATGCACCTCTCACACCACGCTGTGACCTGATGACAACAACTCCTAGTCCCAACCAGTCCCACTACTTGCGCCCCTTCCTCCGGCGGGTCTTACCCTCCGGTCCAGACTCGCCGCCGCTCGTCGCTCCCTCGCCTCCCGAGCTCGCTCCGGTGTGCGACTTGGCCTTAGCCTTGTGGATGGCAGGGATCCACTCGTCCTCATACCCGGCGCCGCTCTTGCTCTCTGCACCCGCTTTCGGTCCGGCAGCAGGCACGGGGGCAGCCGCACGGCGCTTCTTGCCCTTGGCCTTGGGCGGGTTGATGAAAGTCGTGAAGGCAAAGTATGCGCCGCCGAGGAGCGCGGCCCCGACGATGAGGTAGGCAATAATGACCTGGGGGTCGAACCAGGACACGGCGGGCTCGACGATCGACACGGTTTCGTTGAAGGCGATCACGCGCTGGATCTCCTTGCCCTGCTTGAAGTCGGCCCAGACGGTCAGGCCAAGGTCCTTCGGCTTGAACCTGGTGTGAGCGGGGGTTACGGGGATGGAGGATGGAGTGTAAGGCAGATCCCATATGGCGCGTGGCCAGCATAGTAGTCGATGGCCACCGCTGGATAGTGTACTGCTTCGTGATGGATGTCCGGGGCCGACTCACTCAGAGTATACCTCAAAGTTGGCAGTGAGGTTACCCCCCGCCTCGAGCGGGACGTTCACCTTCGTCGCAGTCTGGTTCTTCAGAAGCTTCCAGTACTTGTCCGTGTCGTGCCACGACGCACCGAGCGCGACGAGCGAGTGCGCCTCCTTGCCGTTGTTCTGGATTGCGATGGTCAGAGGGTTCGCATTGCCGTTGTAGATGACGCCGAGCGTGTTGCTCTCGGGGAACGCTGCGCGCGCGGTGATGTCGGACGAGGCTGAGGTGAGCGTTGTCTGCACCGTCTGACTGCAGTGCTTACCCATGGGTGCGATGCTGGATAGTAGTGAAAGCTGGAGCGCTGGATGTTATCCTTTATCGTGCTCATCGCGCGAGCAGCTATCGTGGCGGGCATGAGCGCATGTGGTCGGTAGTGGGTGGTTTGGTTCCGCGGCATGGTTGTGCCGGTATTTCGACGCATTTTCGGATACTTTACTAGACATTTTCTAGCTGAGCAGTTAAGGACTGTGATGTTTGCAGTGCCAGCGAACGCAAGTGGAGAACTGTGCATGGATATTGGAGAATGACTGTAGTGGAACTGCAAGCAATTTCTAGAAGAAAATTGGGTTGAACGACAGCCATATATCAGAGCGAATCTGGTATACATGGTTTCTCATATTACTCGCCAATATCCGCATGAGTGGTCTGCCACATGCAAAGTTATCTCATGACTGTTGCACGTTGCACCTCGCTAATGCTCGACGTCGCAGTACAGAGGATAGGCCTGTTGAAGCGATGAAGGTGGCATTATGAGGGTTGGAGATGATACCTTGTGTTGTCGTGGCCGGTCCACCGTGTTGCAACTCTCATCAACGGAGGATGGAGGTGAGATGGCTCCGCAACTAACCGACGTCCGGATATAACCCCGCGCAAACCCCACCTGTCAGCAAGCCTCTATAGCTCAGTTGGTAGAGCGTGCCCTTCGTACTACAAGATCTCGGTCTGTAAGTACAGGGTAAGGTCGGCGGTTCGATCCCGTCTGGAGGCATTGCTTTTTGCGCCTGTCGACTCCTCAGTCTGCAGGTCTTCTTTCTTTTCTGCTGACGACCATGTCGACAACATGCATGTCGACTTGCCTGGATCTTGGACTGCATGCACCACATAGCGATCATTGACCAGTCTCGATCAGTGGGACAGTGAGACTGCTCACCATCACCTTAGCACGTCGCTCGCGCCTGACTAGACTTTTGGGCCATATTCTTGTAGTACATATGCATAGCAGACCGAGCTGTAACAACACCAGATCTTGCAAGATGCCCACACTGCTACCAGCAGCATCTCACTTGCCTCTCTCCTTGCCAACACTACCCACAGTGGCGTCAGCTCCCAACGCACATCTCCATTTGCTCAGTATGTAGCAGCAACCAAACTAGGAAACCCTCAGCCAGAATGACTGCCTACGCCTCAACCCACACACTTCCAAGACTCTCCCACTCCCTGCCCACAGCCTCATCCTCCATGAGCAGCACCCTCAGCCCACCCAGCTCTGCAAGACCTCCGCGCATCGCCACGAAACGTATCGGCACGTCGTACTGCGCTTCCCAGCGCCGGTGCGCCGTTGTGCCCGGCACCTCCGCGGCGTAGCTCGTGCCTGCTCGTTCTCGGACCAGCCTCCACTCCGCCGGCGGAGGAAGAACAAGCGACGCACCGAGCGGAACACACCGACCCGTTGGCGCTTGTGGCGGTGCACCAGCTGTGGCACCCGCCAGCCGCTTCGCGAGTGGTGGTTGCTGCCGCTCGAGGACCGGCGATGGGGGGAAGGTCGTAGCTGGTGGAGGGGGTAGGAGCGGGGAGAAGGACGAGGCCTGTGAAGCCGCAGTCGTAGTCGCGGACGCCGGGGTAGGCGACGCTATACTGCTCACTGCTGCGTGGCGGAGCTGCGCGGAGACGGGCGTCATCGGCCGGGACGAGGATGGTCCGGGCGAGAATGTGCGCGAGATGGACGGCGTGCGACCTATCGCGCTGCCTAGGGATCGGAGGGATGGGGATGGAGATGATGGCCGCACAGGCGTGCTGGTCCGTGAGGGCGGTTGCACTGCGACTGAGGGTCCAGGCGTGGGTGGCAGCTGCGGTGGTGATTGCACAACCGGGGCTGGGGTGAGAAGTTGGACGCCAAGCTGCAGTGGCGGAGGTGGGGTGCTGGCGCCAACTGCATCTGTCACTGGCGGAGAGCGGACCGCCAAGCGGAGTGACAGGGCAAACTCGTCCTCCTCCGGCACCGTGCGGTCACCATCTAGCACGAGGTCGTACTCCCATGCTCGGCGGGGGACTCCGACGGTACTAGAAGGCCTACTAGAGGGCAAGGGTGAAGGCGTCGTCCGCCGGTTGAGCATCGACGTCTTGAAATGCCCTGCTTCTCGGTATGAGCCGGCAACCCATGAGATGTCGAGTCGCCCAAGTGGGAGGATAGTTCCTGCAGCGTAGGACGGCGGGAAGACGGAGAAGGGCGTGGCGGAGTCGGGGTCGGACGCAGACTCGGCTGCTGTGAGCTCTGCCTCCGGCGAGATGACGAACAGGCGCTGCGCTGTGTCGCCGGGCAGCAACGAGGTCGACTGCCCTGCCGTGTTTGATGTAGACACTGTGTCTCCCACTCCCCGGGGCATCGAGTCGATCGACTTGCCGACCATGCCTGTAACGGCCTCCATCGTCACCTTGCCAAATTGCATCGCCTGAGACGACACGTTCTGCAGCAGGACCTCGAGGTACACGTCGTTCCTGTGTACGCGGTCCAACGCTGTATCCGGCGTGGATGGCGTGTGCACGCGTGTCTTTATGGCAAAGGGCGCGGTTGCCTGGGGTCAGTTTGCGCGATTGCTTCACATCCCGGGGCCGGAGCACAAAACAGTTCTGGCCGTGAAAGCATCACTCCAGCGACAGCTTGTCATGGAGATAATCACAGCACCCGATCATTCTGCACCACACTGGCGGACTCACAGTGAACTTCAGAAACCGCTGAAATGTCCGCCGCCCCTCCGGCGTCTCCCATGCCACACTGCAGATGAGGATGTGCTGCCCCATCTCGGCAACATCATGCTCGACGTCAATGCCTACAGCCTCATTCGGAGGCAGGCGCGGCAGCTCGTCCCACGGCCTCGCCTCTGCCGATGCAGGCTCTGCCCCTTCTGGCCTCTGTCCGCCATGCACCACCTCGCCGAGCCGAACACGCGCACTGGGACTTTGCACCTCAACCATCATCTTGACGCCGCGCACCTCAGCGTCTGATACGTTCACGAGCCGCAAGCTAGCCGCCATGTGCTCGCCCAGCAGTGCTGTACCATAGGGCCCAGCATAGTTCGACGTTGGGGAGAGGGAGAAGTTAGGCGCGAGGTCCGGCGGAGGCTGGGCCTCTTCTGGCGGTGGGACGGGTTCTGGCGACGCCTCGACTCCGGGCAGAATGAGAGTAGGCGTCAGCCGGAGACTGCAGTCAGTGGAGTGCTATGGGCACACTCGTGTATCCTCACAGTTCCAAGTTCAGGGGTGGGGGTTCCATTGCGGCGTGTATGGGATGAATGACGGCGACTGGATGTTCAACAACATCAACATCGATCAAGTGGAGGCCACGGTATCCAACTCTCGCACGGTGTCATGCGGCTTGAACGAAAGTAGTCAGAGAGAGTAAAGTACAGGACGTTGTATGGAGCATGCATAGAGGACACTGCAGACGCCTGCACATGGCAGTAGAGTACATTACGGTCGTAAGGAGTGTGTATGAGATTATGAGAACAGCTAAAGGAGTCCGCATTGGCGCACGTTGGCTATCGTCAGTGATGGCAAACTCTTGAGTGGCGTGCCACACTTACTCTGGATGATAACGTCGTGCACTGCAGACACGACAAATGACAGCGCCTTGGTGTCCGTCGCCTCTGTGAGGCGCTGAGAATCAGCTCCTGCATATACACATGCCACATGTGTGGACTCACTGTGTAGACTGCCTTCTCGGGGTCGTGATTGAGTTTCTTGAACTTTTGCTCCAAGAACGCACATGCCTTGTTATAGTCGTCCCCGCCTTTGTAGTCTGGGAAGGTAGAAGACAAGGGAGAACGCGACAGCTTGCTGCGGAAGAGATCAGTCTTGTTCAGGAACAGCACGATGGATGACTTCTTGAACCATCGCGAGTTGACGACCGACTCGAAGAGTGTCATGGCCTCGTGCATGCGGTTGACTGTCTCGTCTTCGTACAGACATTGATCGTCTGCCGTTAGCGACTGCAGCTCTGATAGATGATGCTCTTCGTAAGACGTACATTCACTGATCGCAATGAGAAAAATCAGTGCGGTGACATTGTCAAAGATGTTCAACCACTTGCGACGCTCGGACCTTTGCCCTCCAACGTCGAACAGCCTATATGTCACGCCTTTGATGTCGAACACTGTCTCTGAGACGCCAGTCGTCTTGACGCGAGCACGCAGAATATCGTCGTCACTCGGCACATATCCCGCTTTCGAGATGCGAGCTATCGCGTCAAAGTAGTAGGGGGCAGAGTCGTTGAGCTGGATCTCATGCCGCCGTGCGAACATCTCAAGCACGCCCTCATCCTCCCACAGCGCCCTCACGGCGTTGGCAAGATCGACGGGGAAGCAGGCACCCTCAACAAGGCGTGGAGCGCTTCCGATAGCGTCACTGTGCTTCGAACTCGATTTTCTGGACAGAGGAATACCCCTCGCCTCCATCCCTTCCAACAGCACCCTCATGGACTGAACAGTATTTGAGTACACGATCTCGCGGTACATGTCGCGCTCCTCCTCGTCGTACGGCCTGCAAGTCAGCACGTCAACAGCCTACCACGAGCTCATGCATCTGCCGCATGGGTCAATGCCTCTCACAAGAGCTCCGTAGTACTCACCTATTGTAAATGAGCCGCATCTGCTTCAGGACAGTCGACTTGCCAGACTCGCCGGCACCTACCATTAGCTGCCACGGCCAGCGCGCTCGCCTCACCCAAGAGCAGCATCTTAATCTCCTTCTGCATGTTATCCCTATCTCTCTTGAGCTGCTTCTCGATATCGTCATGGCCTATATGTGAGCGAGGCGGATAGTACACTCCTCTTGAACACTTACGCTTTTTGGCATCCTGGTCTCCGATCGATTTCGATTGTGTGCAACCCATCTTGAACGTAAGGGATGCGGGTCCCGGAAAGTTGCGCAAAGGATGTCGAAGATGATATCGATCAGCGCACTTGCAATGCGATCTTGCTGGAAATGAGACTGATGCTGCGCAGTGGACGACACCGGATTCTGATGTAATAGACGCCCGAAGAGCTTAGCTGCCGCCCCCTGCGCGGCACTCAAGTTAAAGTGCGACTGCTCTTAGTGGTCCTGGGGTTGAGAAGGTTGAGATGTCGCTGACAGCGGTTGGAAAGGAGTGTCGGTTCGGGAATCTTCTGATGACAAACCGTGGTAGCCAGTGTAAGGCTCGAGCGGAGTTGGCGTCGTGGAAAATGAAGAGCAGTCAGAGACGCCTGCTTCTAGAAAATGCTGGCTGATGTCGAACAACGCTTGGCCTGATGGCGAGTGGAGTATGTGGAATGCAGATAGTCGTGGTTCAAGATGTCGAACAGCAGGTCCGTGCGCTGAAGAGCGTGTCAGCGTTTGAGCATATCCCGTCAGCGTTTGAGCCTTGTCCCGTCTGCCGCATAGACAGGTAGATTATCTGTGCAAGCGCCACTCCGATGACACAGGCGTCAATTTGTCGTCTGTCAATCAGGCTTAGTCAGGCAGTAAGTCATTGGGGCCTGATAGATGGTACCATGTGGCGATGATCAATATCAGCAGCTTCCAGAGACCTTGATGCCAACAGCACATGAAACCCGCCAACAGAAGCGAACAGTAGTCGCGGTTAATGGTCGCAGACAACACTCACACGACACTCGCAACCTCAGACTCCGGGTGCCTCGGACCAAATGTGATGTGAGAGGGCTGTGGCGTTGTAGCAAGGTGTCAGAACCAAGGCAGCATTACCTGCAAAAGAAGCGATGTGCTCGAGACGCGTTTCACGTTTGCAATGTGCAGTGGGCATTGTCATGGGTCTGTATGCCCACGACGAGGCTTAAGAAGACCGTTGGTCGTTGCCGTCGACCTCTTGCTGTCAGTGCTGGTACGCAGCCCCGATCACCAGCAGGCGGCGCATTGTTTCCTAGCGCCTCCTGCGCCTCTGATGCGCGGGGCACCTGAAGAGGTGACTGAGTCTCGACAGTGCTCGGTAGAGGTTCGATAGCGCATGCTTGATAAAGCCAGGAAGAAACGGGACAAGATGCAGGAAAACAAGATCCATCCAACAACACGAGGTAGGCTGTTATGATTGCAGGGAACTGATTAGGATGCTCATGCACGATTACTAACGTGTCCTAATGCCTATAAATAGTAATACTAATCGGCCTTCAGCATGACGTGAAGACCGAACCGCATGGTGCCAGATCGCAGATGGCCGAGGACATCTCAACCCGTTAGCTCAGCATTCGATCGCCATGCGCTAGTCCGTATCGTTGCACTCTTGCCCTCTTGCTGAACCCACAGCAGACATGAAGGGCTCCAAGGACGACGAGAAACACCTGCTGGCAGCAGCGGGCGAGCTGCCAACGCCGACAGTGACCACGGGGCAGAGGGTAGTGAGCAGGCGCCGGCGTGTGCTGCGTGCCCTTGCGTTTGGTGCTGCGCTCGGCGTGTGTGCCCTCCCGCGTCTCATGCAGAGCGAGCAGATCGAGGTTGACCCTGTTATCGATGCGTACTGGTCTGCCATGGCGGAGGGGAAGGGCGCGCTGAGCGAGGAGGACTGCCCCGACCCTCGGCTTCGTGGCGGCCGCTTTCACCACGGCCACCACGGCCACCATGGTCACAACCACGACCCTGACTGCGACGACGATGAGCACCACAACCACCCCAAGCACGGTGTCTGGATGAGCCCGAAGGTCGCAGAGAAGAAGTTCCTCGCTGTGCCCAACAACGACAGTGTGGCGCAAGCATCGAGGCGCTACACGGCCCACGCGCACATCGCCGGCAGCGGGTGGGACTTTGTGACTGCGCAGCAGGTCAAGAACGACTGGGAGCGCGAGCTGGGATTGCGCGTCACTGGTGTTGACGAGAATCTATTCGACGCGGGCGACTACAAGAGCCAGCAGCGTGTTCTGCACCCAGGCAATGAACCCTCCGTCTGGGTAGACACTTACTACCCCCTGCTGAACACGCCCGTGTCGAGCAGTGTGACGCTGCTGTCTGACCCGCCTGTGCATGCCAAGCTGCGCGAGGCACGCGTCGAGGGCGACGACGACTCTGAGCTCGCTGACGAGGTGCGCGTCTTCCACGGTTTGAGCGTCAGCGGCGACGTTACAGGCAAATACGTGTACGCCGGATATGGCCAGAAGTCGGACTTTGAGCTGCTCCAGTCCAAGGGCGTCGACTTCAATGGCAAAATCGCGCTCGTCAAGTACGGTCGCAACTTCCGCGGGCTGAAGATCAAGGCTGCGCAAGAGGCCGGAGCTGTCGGTGTGCTGATCTATTCTGACCCAGGGGACGACGGGGAGTTCACTCAGGCAAACGGGCACAAGCCCTACCCCGAGGGCCCTGCGCGCGTGCCCAGCTCGGTGCAGCGCGGCAGTGTGCAGTTCCTCTCGATGTACCCCGGTGACCCGACGACGCCTGGCTCCCCAGCGTACAAGAATGCCACACGCGAAGAGGCCACCAACATGCCCTCGATCCCCTCGCTGCCCATCTCGTACGAGGATGCCATACCCCTCCTCCAAGCGCTCAAGGGCAAGGGCCACAAGGCCTCCGACGTCGACCAGAGCTTTGAGGGCGGGCTGGGTTTCCACGGCGTGGACGAGTACTGGACCGGCCCTAGCGATGTCGACCTGCGGGTTGTGAACGAGGTAAACACCCGCATCACGCCCATCTGGAACACGATGGCCGTCATCCCCGGCCACATCAAGGACGAGGTCATCATTATGGGTAACCACCGCGACGCGTGGGTCCTCGGCGGGGCTGACCCGAACTCGGGCACTGCCTCGCAGTACGAGTTCGTCCGCGGCCTCGGCAAGCTGTGGCGTAGGGGATGGCGTCCTCTGCGTACGATTATTCTCGCCTCATGGGATGCAGAGGAGTACGGCCTCATCGGGTCGACTGAGAATGCCGAGCAGTGGGGTGAGTGGTACGCCGACAATGCAGTCGCCTACCTCAACTCGGACAGCTCGACGTCTGGCGGGGCCGACTTCCGCGGCTCTGCCTCACCGTCGCTCGCGTCACTCCTTCGCTCCGTTGCAGAGGAGGTGCGCAAGCCCGGGTCCAACAAGACACTCTGGGACTCGCGGTTCGACTCGGGCATCGAGGACGGCCTCGATGCCCACTTCCTCGAGCCCAAGGGCTCTGGCATCGCCCCACTCGGCTCCGGCTCAGACTACACTGCCTTCCTGCAGCGGTATGGCATCGCTGCGAGTGACTTTTCCTTTGCGGGGCGCTCGCGCGCAGTGTACCACTACCACAGCATCTACGACTCGCACACCTACATGCGCAAGTATGGCGACCCTCACTTCCACCAGCACGTCGCTGCTGCGCAGGTGAACGGGCTGTTCACGTTGCGTCTGGCGGACTCGCCGATCCTGCCCCTCAACTCGACTCAGTATGCCCGCGACCTGGGTTACTACCTCGACAAGGTGCGCGACCTGGCTGCGGATGACTTCGAGGGCCTGCAGCTCGACGGGCTGGCGCGTGCGATCGAGAAGATGCAGCAGGCCAGCGCTGAGCTCGACGCCGAGCGCGAACACCTGCTCAAGGAGCTGCACAAGGTCCTTCCGCGCCGCCGTGGCGGTCTCCTGGGGCAGATGGAGCACTGCCTCCGCTGGAAACCCAAGAAGCCCAAGCTCCCCCGCCGCGCGATCAAGGTGCTCAAGGAGATCCGCCGTGTCAACCACAAGCTCAAGAAGCTCGAGTCGGGCTTCATCTCCGAGGAGGGGATCACCGACCGCGAGTGGTACAAGCACAAGGGGACGAGTCCGGGCAAGTGGCTCGGCTACGGGGCGACCACGGTAGGTGGGAGTGTGCAGGGTAGAGCTGACGTGCAGTTCCCTGCGCTTACTGAGGCACTGACGATCGAAAAGGACGAGAAGCTGGCGCAGAAGGAGGCGGACGAGCTCGAGAGGATGATTACGGGTATTGCTGAGAGGCTGGCTGCCAGGGATGAGAAGGACGCAGCAGTTGTAGTGTAAGCAGTTGGGTATGGATGAGATGTTGTGTGACCGAGTGAGGTTGCTGGCCCGTAGCGAAAAAAGTACTCAGTGAGAGCTAGGCAAGTGACATGGGGGTCGAACGCCCAGACTTGGACACGAACAGATATGCAGAGACCACCAATATAGAAAGTATGAGAACAAACAGCTACGACTCAGGGTCAAATGTCCTCCTCTCTCCCAGACAACATCCCAACCATGTACACATTTAAACAGCTTCGACTCTCCTGCTCCCTTGCACCTACACCAGCTCGAGATACTTCTCTGCACAGCTTGTGAGCGCAGGATTGACCTTGCGCTCATCCTCCACGTGGTATGCCGATGCGTCGATCCACGAAGGGTACTGCGGTCGCCCGATACTTGCACGCACGATGTTCTTCCACCGCGACGAAGACGCGAAGGGATTATATGGATGTTGCCCCACACTGAGGAGGTTGAAGCTCGCATTGAAGCGGATCTGCTCGATCGTAGTCAGGTTGTTCATGAGCAGCCGGATGTGGTAGTACAGCAGAGCCAGGATGGCGGGCAGGACGAGAATGCCGAGGAGGAACGAGACCGCCGCACCAGGCGACGCGCGTAGTGCTGCTGCAAAGTCGATGTGGTCGTGGTGGCAGAGCATGGAGAAGTGGACGGCGCTGAAGACGACAATGTAGATTGCCGCGATGGACGTGACAATGACAAAGACCAAAAAGGCAAAGTAGTTGCGCCGGCCGACACAGCCGTGGAGGAACGAGCAGTGGTGGTCGATGCCCTCGACGCAGTGGCCACATAGACGGCAGTGGGAGCACCGTGGCGGGCGGTAGATCTTGCACGTCTCGCAGTACTTGAGCTGCACGCGGTCTTTGCCCCTCACAAGGATATCGCGCGGCTGTGCCTCCATGTACACGTCGATTTCGACCAACGGAGGGTCAGGGTCCAGCCCTTCCGGGAAAATGCCGGGCTCGCGGAACGACGCAGCGATCATGGATGACAGCGACAGGAGGAAGAGGTAGCAGAAGATGACAGTCACTGCGATGCCACCACCATGCGCCATACCATACTTGTTGCCATCGGTACACAGCCATGCGCCAGTTGTCCCGAGCCACACGCCTGACACGCCAAAGTGCAGGATGATGGTGCAGAGGAACGTGTACGGGCGGTCTCCTCCGGTCATGAGGTGGCCACCGCAGAAGAATGTCGACCCCCGCTTCTCGAGGAGCTTGTAGTTGCGGGTATTTGTGACTCGCTGTGCTGCAAAGGTGGTCTGCTGTGACCTGTGTCTGCGCTTCTCCTGCAACCCCTGACCACCTTCACCCTCTCCCCTCCGGTTCAGCGTGGTCGATGGCGAGCCGCCGCTACTCTTCTCTCCTGACATCGAGAGCGCCTTAAGATCGACAAGGTGGTCACTCGACAGGTCTCGGTGCAGCCCATGTGGTCCGTGAGTCGGCGAGTTGTTACCACCATGCTCATCCTCTGTTGTGCGCGTCGGTGTCGGCAACTGAGCTATCGGTTGGGGCTCGGTGTCGCGGCGGGGCACGCTCACGCTCGGTGGGCGCCGTATACTAGGCACACGCGGCAGTATACCTGACAGGCGCTTGTGCTCGGTCGTCGTTGCGGCAGTGCCGGTGCTCACTGCTGGCGAGGGGCCACGCGCGATCGATGCGCCAGCTGGTGTCGTGGAGCGTGACTGAGCTCCCGTGTAGAAGAATGGGCTCAAGCCCAACCCCTGCCCCTCCTCACCAATATCCCGCTCGCTCTCAGCTGCGGCCGAGAAGTTGGGGGACGAGGCGCCATAGGGGAACTCGCTGTGCGGCGACGTCGGGGTGAAGTACTGCTGCTTCTCGTCCCCGGGCGTACTGAGTGCCGGTGTGAGGCGGGAACCAAGTTGGCTCGTGCTGCCAAAGTCACCGCTCATACGGACATCAGACGACGCCCGGCCCGTCGTGCTGACCGTCGTTGTCCGCTCTCGCACCTCGAGCCTCCGCGCTGCCGCTGGCTTCTGCGGTGCCAGAAAACCACGCGGGATGGGAAGCGGCACACTCCCACTGCCACGCCCAGGTGAACGTAGGTGGAAGCTAGACTCGGACGGCGTCTGGCTCAGCGGCCGCTGACCACCACCCGCGCTGGCTGCCGAGTTCGATATACGGCGCGGGCGGCCATCAGAGCTCGGCTGCGGACTCGCCTCGATGCCGTAGTACCGCCTCGTCCCCTCGAGACTGTCGCGGCCCAGCGGTCCTACTGCGTCGTCGCCCTCCTCGGACTGCATACTCGACCGCCGGCGGGTCACGGTCACGTTCGCCCGGCGGGACGGGAGCGCGAGCCCCGCGGGCTCCGAGCTCGGTGCGGCCATGGGCGAAAGACACTGAGGAGAGGATGGATCACACGAGTCGCGTGGTCGTCAATAGTCGTGTCGGCGTCGTCTTGTAGTCTTGTACGTATAGGAGCGTGTCGAGCTCCTTGAATGGGTACTAGGCTTGTTTGTAAGCTAACAATAGCTGGGTGGGTAATCTTGACTCCTCGTACCGGTCCTCTTCCAAGCGTCCTCACCCAGAATCGCTGCCTACGAGGGTATCCAAAACTACGTCTTCGCAACAGCAGCCCAGGCGAGCCGACTACCGGCAGAGACGACGCCCAAGGTGATGGTCAACGTCGAGTTCGACGCCGAACGAGCGACAAAGCTGTAAGTAAAACTATGAGGTGTCGAGCTCGAATCGCGCGACGTTCGGGAACAGGGACGAAGAGACGGGAGGGGGTGGTCAGGGCGGATTACAAAAGGAAGGCTATCATTGGTATTAAGTTTTGTTGATTATCGCGACAAATCTAATCAGCCTTCACGCGACTTCATTAGGAGCCAAGATCGGCCACGGAAGCAAACTCATAGTTCTTCACTTGACTGTTCGATTGCTCTATGTTGATGCTTCATCTCAAGATCTCATACGATGCACTATACAATGTACAAGGAGCAATGTCAGATAGTAAGTTTTGTGTCGTGCTGATTGCATATGTGTGCAATGCATTGACAGTGTTCGTATGTCTTTAGAAGCTGAAAGCGGGGAGCGGTGGGGGTCCACTTCTGTGGCGATTGAGGCGGCGCCACATGAAATGTGCTCGTCGTCGTCCCTGCTACATTCATCTTTCATCTGGACCATTCCGCGATCTGAGACTTGTTTCTGCTGCGACTTTGTCGAAAGCCGACAGGAGGTGCACCATGACGAATGGCCAGAGACGCAAGCAGGGCACTTCTGCGCGGCAATCTGCTGTAATGCAAGTCTTAGGGGGGCATGTTTGATGGTTGAGTGATTGGTGCTATGGCCTTCAGAAGCAACGCCAGGGCGGCCACTCCTGAGGTTAATGATTTGCACGGGCCAGCCTCGTCTCCACAGGATGGTAAAGCGTTTGTGCTCAATGCCGGTTTGTCGAGAATATGTAGCGTCTCATGAAGAGCACTAGTACTACATACCAGTATTGCTGCTATCATTCTGATCGCCTTCATCCACCATCTACTGTTCTGTTTACGCCCCCGATCGGTCGACTGGGGTCCATCTGACCTGATCAACGCAATCTAAACTCCATCGTGCAACACAACCATGCAGATGATGCTACAGAATCATACAGTAGTACAACTACGCCTCACGTCTCGCTCGTGAAAACAACGCACGCTACGTCCACGCATCGCGTCTCGTGAAAACAACCCCCGCTACGTCCTGAAAGTACCACGGCTCTCCGCCGCCTGGTCTTCAGCCAGCATCCTGTCCCTCTCCCTTGCGCGCCGCTCTGCCGCCTCCACGGCCGCTGCGTTGCCCTCGGGCGTGTCGTCGAACCCAGCAGGTACTCCGGCCGCTGCCGCGTTCGACCCACCACCACCACCAGCAGCCGCCGCCGCACCATTGCCACTCGCGGCATTGTTACGACGAGCAGCACCCGCGCGCCGCCTCCTGCGCGGCAACGTCTGCTGCACCGGCATCGGCCGTACATCAAGGTCCATCGCTACGTTCGTGCCCGCCTGGAACGCCTCGATCCACTGCACGCACTGCCGCGCCGTGTCGGTCTGGAGCATGAACTGCTGCCCCTCGGCACGCACACGGACGCAGTGCATGCGCTTCTTGTAGTCGGCAGCGAGGCCGCTCTCCGCCCCGTGCAATGAGTACACGTGGATGAGGTGATTCTGCGCGAATGGCAAGTGCGAGGCAATGGGCGCAGAGGCAGTCGACGACGCGACGCTGTCCGCCGCCCACTTGGCCTGCTGGGCCGTCTGCTGCTGCGGCCGGAACAGCTCGGGCATCTTCTCGCTGCTGCTTGTGCTTGCCTCGGGTGTTGCCGAGCGCCCCCTGTTGGGCGGCGTGTGCGTCCCCATGGTGCTGCGCCGTGCGTTGGCGATCACACCACCGATGGGTCCACGCTGGATAGAGTCAGGCAAGCCGATCGTGTTGCGCCGGTGGCCCCCACTGCCGCCTCCGCTGCCCCCACCACCACCACTACTGCTGTGGGAGTGACCGTGGTTGTGGTTGTGGTTGTGGTTGGGCGTGCCAGTGCCCGTTGGCGTGTTGGTGCCATTCGAGTGCGCTGCAGCAGCTGCACGGTGGTGGCTGTCTGGTGCAAGGTGCACGTGCAAGAAGTGCTCAGACTCCTGAGGGTCGACAGTGAGATATGGCTCGCCCTGGCGCAGGGGCACCTTGGTAGGGTCGAACTTGTACACGAACAGCGCAGTCCCATGCAGCACAAAGTAGTGCTTCTTCCACCCGCGGTCGCGTGCCTGCACGCCTGGGGCGGTGAACTCCATCTTGCGTGCGAGCGTGCCCTCGATGTGTACACCGCACCAGTACTTCGGGAGGCGCTCCCTGCCCTCCTCTTCTCGCGGACGGGGCTGTGGCCCGTGCCCGGGAAGGATGCTGGGCACGTACTTGGGCGGAGGGGGGTCAGCGTCGCCAGCTGACAGGCGGCGCTTGAGCGCAGGAGGCGTGCGCGGCTCCCAGAGGTTGGCGGCAGGTGGTCCCCGAGGAGTCGGGGGTGGCAGGGCCCATGACTCGACAGGCTGAGTTGGTAAGGCGATGTTGCTCGGCTTGCCCTGTGAGATGGGTGGGAGTGCTTCAGCGTCACGAGCACGCTGTTGCTGCTGCTGCTGCTGCGCCGTGCGCTGGGCACCAGATGGCGTGGAGAGGTTCATCATCGACTGCGAGACCTGCGAGTAGATGCCTGGGCGTGCGGGCGTCGTCGGCGTCTGCAGAGTGGTTGCAGTGCTGGGGGTGGCATCGTCGACAGATACCGAGTCGACCTCCTCACTCTCGAGTGTGCTTGCGTCGTCGACACCCGAGCTCGGCGTCTCCTGTGCGCTCCCACTTCCCAACGAGAGCGCCAGACCACGGCTCTCAAAGTAGCTGCCCCTCGGAGGTGTCCTCGGCTCGTCTGAAGACCCGGGTCGAGAGCCAGACTCTGATATCGTCAGCAAGACATTTCAGTGAACCACACTTACCCTCGATCAAGGGCACCATGCCAGAAGTCGTTGTGCGGTTCGCCGCTGGGGGCTGCAGAGGGGCAGATGCCAATGGCGGCGCAGTGCTGTGCGTCGTATCATCCTCGTGCGATCCGCTCTCGTCGTCGTCCTCGTCCTCAAGAGATGCCTCTTCATCGTCATCGTCGTCCTCGGCCTCTCCGCCGTCATCCTCAACCTGAGATGGCCGTTGGGATGTGGGCATGCGGAGCATGATTGGCATCGTCTTGGTCGCCTTGCGCGCCTCGGCATCGGACATGTTCTTCGACGCCGCGCCGGGCGACTGGGCGCTGGTGCTCGCAGCTGCGAAGAAGGGAAACCCAGACAGGGCAGGTGGAGCCTCGTTGGTGGTGCTGGCGCCTGCTCCTGTTTGCCGAGACGTCTGGCGCGACAGCGCAGGACTGCGTGGCCCGCCCTCGAGCGCGAGAGCTCCCCAGCCCGGTGTTGAGGACCCATGTGCGCCTGACATCGACGGCAGGTTGGCGATTGGCTGCGGCATCGGCGGGCTGTGCAGCACAGCATTCATCCTGCGAGGAGAGTTGACGCTGGCCGAGTCGAGCCTAGTACTGGACGACACCCGCGACACGGTTGCAGAAGATGGACCTGTTGCGTGAGCACTGCACACTGCGACATGATGCCAGATATACTTACGACCCTCATCAATGGAAGCCTGTCGCGAGAAGTCGATTCCTGTACCATAGCCAGCAGTGGAAGACGAACGGCGCACATCAGCAGCACCGAAGGCTCCAGACGTTGGCTGCTGTTGTTGGCGCCCTTTGTTCGGTCGCGGGGTGATGAATGCATTTGCAGATATCGGGGATGCTTGTGGAGTCTGGAAAAGTCCCGGGTTGGCCTCCCTGTTGCGCTTCGAGAAGGGGTTCGTGTCCACCGACAGTGTGGGTTGGCCCTCCGACTTCGGACTTTTATTCGGCGGATGTTGAGTACCGGGCTCACTATATGTTGGTGCCGAGGGCTTTGTAGCGGCAGTCACAGTGACTTCGGTACCGTTGGGGGCTGTATGTTGTGGCCGCCGAGGAGGTGTCGGTGTAGGCGTCACTGTCGATGCCGGTGGTGTATTTGCGCGACTTGTCTTCGTTTCGGAGACAGCAGCCTCAGAATTCCTACTTGCCTTGTCCTCGACCTCGTGGTGTTCTGTTCGGACATCGTCGTGTCCGTCATTGAGCCCGAGCACACTGCGGCGCTGAGTGAACATGACCTTCTGGTCTCCTGCGAGGCTCACAGTACTCCGCTTCTTGCGGGGCAGGAGGGCACGCAGCTTTGCGACTGAGAGCTCAGCGATCGGAGGCGGGTGATGTGCTCCTGTTGTCGATGGCGACAGCTCGCGCTGGCGCTGGAATAAGGACGGCATCTTGGCTGGGGGGCGGGGTTGTGCCTACAGCGAGCGCCGTTTCGAGGACGTCCCAAGTCGAACAGAGATCTGGTCGAGTGGAAAAGTGAACGGAGCCTTGGAACGGAGAGGAAGGACAAGGAGGCGAGGAATGATCAGAGGCGATCACTGTTACAGTCAAGTGTCAAAGAATCTCGTACGTCTTGATGCAATCGTACCCAAGAATGCCAGCTTCAACGGCGGCGGAATCTTGAGCTAAGTTGCGACGGGTTGCTGATCGGCCGTCGACAGCGACGCGGCACGACGTTTCTAGCTCAAAGCTAGGCCCAGAACGGAGCACCAGCAACGATGCGCCGTTGCCCTATGACGGAGCACCTGAAAATCCGAGTTCCCAAGATGCTAGGCCTTGGTCAGAGCAGCGTTGTTTGCGTGGCCAATACGTCAACCGGGGTTCCGCGTCACTCCAAAGCGCCACACCTGTGCTGCGCTTGATGAAGCTTTGCAACGGCCGCAGTTGTGCAGACTGTGCAGACTGCCTGCTTTGTTCGAGCCCAGATGATGCAGCAGTGGCGTGAATGTCGTTGGAAAGAGGAGTTGGTGGATCGAACCACCCGACCGGGGTAGGGGGGAGGTCGAGTTGCAGGATGAAACTGTCCGGGGGTGGTGAGTCGCCGATGTGGAGATGTGTGTATGCGAGTGATCGTCGGGTGTCCACCTTCCTTGGTATCGCCTTCTTCTTCTTCTATTTGCACTCAACGCAACCTCGAGGGTGAAGAGTAAGTCGTCGAACAAGCAGGCAGGTAGACAAGCTTAAGCAGCGCCGCCGGGAGCAGCAGCAGCATCAGCAGCAGCAACGACTACGGTCACAGGTATCATCATGCAAGCGAAAGCATACATCGTCCATTGCCCCGGCCACTGGTCCACTTGGCTGAGCCGATGGAAAATTCCGATCGGTGGACATGTCATCTTTGACGCACGCTTAACTTTGGAATTGACTCTGTGTGGCTGCTGACTGCTTCAGACCTTACAACCTTGACCTGCTAGCTGCTGGCCGATGCTGCCGACTCACTGAAAAAGACCTGCTCGGCTTCCTCCTGTGCTCCCCTCAACCCCCGCATGTATGCTCTCGTTGGCGCATGTAGGACTCCGCTGCTCAGCCCACTCCGCCTGCGTAGGAGGGACAATTGTTGCTATTCCAATCGCCCGACTGCCCGGGTTATGAATGACGTCGACCTTCCGGCCGCGGCCGCCGCATTTTGGCGACCCAGCGACTAGCAGCCAGCAGCCACCAAGCCCACCTGAGTGTAATGAAAGCAAGAAGCATCGACTACGATCAATTAGGATGCAGCCCACTCTAGTGCCAAGTGGGCTGAGTCTACTGCAGTGCTAATAGTAGCAGCGCCTTGCTAGGGGCCGCCCGGGGGCCAGTGGCGCCGCCGGAACCCGTGGTCACCCATCCCGCGTTATCTAATGGTATTGGCCCACTGGCAGTGCACGCGTATGTCGTCTACGTCGAGCAAGCATATGAGTGGCTAGCTGTGTCGATGATCAGCAGATGCTCAGCAGCAGGCAGAATCATCCAGCCCAGGAATAGCTGGGCGAGTTCTCATTCTGATGGTGGGTGTCTGAGTACATATTCGATTCAATCGATGTCCGACTGCAGCAGCGTGTCCGGACTTCTGAAGTCACAAGGGCTACTGTGCCTCCTCAACTTGTCGCAATGTGGACAAGTCGTGCCCAGATTTGCAGCACTTTAGGCTTAGTTGCATACCAACACTAGAGTTCGCGCTTCCATTCCACTCGACGAATCAACTGAACGTGTCTGACCTCCAACTGAGCTAGCCGGGTTAAGAGCTAGATCCAGCTGAAACAAACGAGCTGCTCATAACATGGCATGAAAAGTAGGCTAACTAGGCACAGTGCCGCGAACATGACGTGGGCTCATTGTGGATACAGTGAGCGTGCCTGCAAGTCGAGAGAGAGTGGTTGAAGCTGACGACGAGCATTTTTGAGTTCGAGTGGGTAGGCTGAGGAGCAGGATTGCTGGCTACACCGTTACTGGTGAGGTTCACGTCCATTGCATGGCGCCCGTGAGCTTCAAACGTTGACGGACATAGAGCTCCAACGCGACTGCCCATCAGAATCAATGTCAGACAGGTGTCATTGGCAGCTGTTGAAACGCGATCCGAAGCGAAGCAAAGCACAGGAGGTTGGAGTCCGATGGCAGCTCTATACGGGGGCTGAATCCGTAATCAGCTTCATGTCCGTGAGGCTTGTTTTCCTCTCCTGCAACGAGCACGATTCCGTTGGATATCGTGTCCAGACGGTGCCACTTGCCCCTTTGCCAAAGCCTCTGGCCGAGATCTCGGACTAGCACTAGTTCAAAAGGAACAAGGGCTGCGGATTCCACTCCGCCGGTACCACTGCTTGACGCAGAACGCATGTCGCTCGCCACTTCGATCACAGATGTCAGGTTGGGCTTTGAGCGGACCCACTAGCTCCACAACCTCGGTGTGGAGATAGGGCTTCGCGAGTGCAGTAGGGATGCAGAGGCATGGCCTATAGCTCATCCAGGCTACTTGAGCTCTTCCGTGACGCTCTTGAAGGTCAGAGGTGGCAGAGTCATGTCCTCCCGCCGGAATATTACCAGTCGTCGCTGCCATCGAGCTAGCAGCAAATGTTTAGGTACTCTCACAGATATCAACCACTTGATCGTATTGGTACATGATGTTGGACATTGCTACGGACTTGTACGTACATGTCGGTAATCTGCGAAACATGGAGCCACTCGTCTGGATCAGGTTAAACGACAACACATATAACCGCTAATCGCTTGGCACATATCCTGCTGGCTACCGGTCACGAGGGCTTGATCGACGAGTGCTCCGGTCCCTAACACTACCACTCTGCTGACTACCTCACCACCCGCTCCTGCCACGGTAGGCTCATATCTCAGCATGCGACAAGCGCGAGTGTGGCCGCGACGCCGGTAGCGGCATATTCCGAGCCTGGACGAGTGTGTACCGCGACGCGCCGCTCGCGCCGCTCCCCGGGCGCTTGAGGTGCGGTGATTGCCAGGCAGCGGCGGCAGCTCCGTTTTCGGTCCCCGAGGGGCCGGTGCGGGGTCGCGTAGATGGTGTGCGTGCGCCTTCGGAATTCTGGTTTGAGCGTGAGCGAGGTCCCATCAGGCTGATGCTTGAAATCACTTACTCTCATGTATGACTGGCCTGAACTCGGAATGGGAGCGTGGCTCATGGCACTAGGTGCACGCGATTGCGGAAGCGGTATGCTGGCAGCATGGGCTACTGGGTCGAACATGCTCGGAGGTCGGGAGCTCGACTTGCGTGATGGCGTCGCAAGGCCAGGAACAGTAGGCGCGAAGCTCATGACACTCGGGGCGCGCGACTGCGGCAGTGGTATACCTGCGGCGTACTGGAGGTCATAAGTGCTTGAAGGGCGTGAGTGTGACTTCTGGGCAGGTGTGGCAAGACCTGGCGCAGTAGGAGCGAAGCTCATGGCACTCGGTGCACGCGATTGTGGTAGTGGTATCCCTGCAGCGTAGGCGACGTCCATCGTGCTGGGCGGGCGTGGCTGTGCCACCTGTACAGGCGGCTGAGGAGATGTAGTAGGACCTGCGTTTATGGTCACCGATATATGTGGGCTCGGGGCGCGGGTGTCTTTCGATGGTGTGTCTGCGCGTGTTTCGCCTCCAGATCTAGAGCGCGAGCGCGTTGACTGTTGTCAGCAGGCTGGCGATGTTACAATAGTGAGGAGCGGGCCACACCCACAGGAGACTGGATGATGATCTTCATATCAGCTGCGGCCTCCCTCGCGACTTACACTCGGCGTCACAGACCGCGGCCTCTCTCCCAGACCCTCGAGGCCAAGAGTTGATGAGTAGTCCGCGCTCTTGTCCGGCTGACGTGAGCTGGCACATACCCGCTGTTGTACAACAACATTCGGCGTACTACGTACCTGGTGAGACTGGCGTGGTGATGACCTCGGAGGTGCCGAAGACCGCGCGCGCGAGCGTGGTCGGGGTGAGGTTGCCAACTCCTCTGCAATACGTGATAGTGTGTCAAACTCTGTCGACCGCATGCCGCGCATACGATGCGGGCGTTGCGACACATCCGAGGCATCGCGCGATCTGTCTGTTTCAGCCTCGTCCGAATGCCATCGGCGTTCTCAACTCGCTTATCTTATCTCTGACTCACCCTGATAAACTCGAGTGCTTCCCACCCGAGCCGCCATTTGGGTCTCTCGGCGGTTGACTTGGCACGAATGTAGGGTATCGCCCGTCGAATGAGCCGCTCTGCGAGTGCCGGCCTGAAGGCGGCAGCTCGTTGGGAATAAGGGAGCCCATATCTGAGCCGGGCCCCTGGTGGGGCAGGTGACCGGGAATAGGATCTGGCAGCGGCTTGTCGGTCCAAGACGCCCATCCGTTCGAGCCTGGAGGCTGTCGATGCTGCTCGCCCAGTGCTGAGCCTGCCATGGCTCTGAGCTCTGAGCTCCGCTCTACTCGGTCGAGGTACGACGCCGCCGCATTGTGGCGCATGCGGGGCTGCGGCGCGTATATGTTCTCGTACGGCTGTGTGTACTGCCCCTGTTGCTGCTGAAGGTGTGGGTTGTGTTGCGGCGGGTAGTTCTCCGGTGAGTGCTGTGGTGGATAGATGTTTTGCTGGTGCTGCTGTGGCTGGAACTGGTGTTGCGCTGGATACGGGTCTGGAGGGTATGTCCCGGGAGGCAGCTGCTCGTACTGGGTGTGACCGCTTTGTGGTGCCAGCCCCGATGGGGCGAAGCTCGGCTGCTCGTGCATGTGTGGTTGTGGTTGCTGGCTTCGGGGCACTTGAGTAGGCAATGGCTGCTGAAGTCCTTCCATCCCCGGGTCAGCATACAGCTGCCTTGCAGGGAACTGGCCCCACCGCTCCCAGAACCTCTCTGCCTCCTGAAACGCCTCGGCTCGCCCCTCCTCCTTACCATACGCACGCGCATCGCGCACCTGAAGCTCCTCGTGATACTTGTACAATCTGTATCAGCACTGCCACAAGTGCATTTCACCATGCCACGACACGCACTTGTGCCTCGCGACCTCATACGTCCTCAGAATCCTGGCTTTCTCCTCTTCTGTGCGCTGATTCTCCCCACGAGCGCGCTTCAGAGCACGCACTGCCTCGCGGTACTCCAGCTCGAGCTGATACAGGCGGTCCTGTCGCTGTCCAGCGCGCTGCTCCGCCTGGGTGCGAAATACCTTCTCCGAGATCAGCTGGGCCTGCAGGGTGCGCATCTGCTCTTCGGCTATGTCGAGGCGAGTGAGCGCCTCAGTGAGGTGTTCCAGTTCTTCGCGACGGACTTCATCAGCGTGATATGCTGCTTCCTCGAGCTCTCGCGCTTGCGTCTCCAACAGCGCTCTGTGAGCCGCGAGATCCTTCGGTCTGCCAGTCAGCCCGTTTGGTCATACGACTCACAGATCTGCGTCAAAGCAAGGGTCAACAGAGCCAAAAGCAGATGGCTCCAAGTCGAAACTCGGGCCCGTAGATACTGCGGAGACAGCTATTGAGCTGGAACCTGGCCGGGTGCCCGAAGGTGCCAGAGATGGCTCTCGAGAGCCTCGTGGAAGTATGTTCGAGCGTCGCGTACCCATGGTGGGCGAGGGCGATCGGCTGGCGTTGTCCATATCTGTGCCTCCTGAGCGGTCCACCCCACTATGACGAGAGGCTGTTGGACCGTTCAGCCTACTGGCGCTGTCGTCTGGGTGCAGCTCTTGCTCATCCTGAATCGGTGTCATGACGCCGCTACGGCCGCTGGGCTGTCTGCTCCTCGGAGTCCTGAAAGGTGACGCGAGGGGAACAGCACTGACACCGCTAGCGTTGCGTGAACGGGTCACGCGCGAAGATGCTCGTGAGGAATTGCGCAGTGATTCGAGCCGTTCGTGGAGGTCTTTGATACTGTCATGAGCATGCGATAAGTTTGTGCATGACACTTGACTGTTTGATTCGACACGCTTCAAACTCACCCAAAATGCGAGGATGCCCTTTTGTTCATGCCTTCTGGTCAGTATGGGTGTGTCAAGAAAAAGCAGCTGCGTTGGAAGTCATCAGTTGTTGCGAGGAGTTAGTTGTGATGGACCGAGCAGACAGCCGATGAACAAAGGCGGTCTGTGCTGTTACGTGGCCACACATGGTCGGCAGTTTGTGCTTCACAGAGATGAACAGTGAGTCTCTGGTATCGCCCCTCGCACTTTGCAAGCATACATGTGATGACCATCTGTGGCGCATTTCTAATGCCAGCAATGCTGTTACCCTCGGAACCGCAGCTTACAGCTCGTCTCGAGCGGTCAGCACCTGCCCCCGAACACTGGGCGGGTTGCGCTCCGCCTCGTCGCGCAGCTTGGCGTTCAGCTCGCCGCCCTTGATCGCAGGCACTGGCGCCTCCTTTGCAGCCATGAGCGCGATGAACTCCTGCGCCAGGTCGGCCGCAGCCATGGCGGTGAGCTCAGCGTTGGTGTCGTATGCGGGTGAGACTTCGACGATGTCCGCGCCGACGATGTTCAGGCCAACGAGAGAGCGGATGATGCGCTTGACCTCGCGTGTGGTCCATCCGCCCGACTCGGGTGTGCCGGCTGTATGTCAGGCCTGTATGATAAGCTGGACTTACTCGCTGGCGCCTGAGATGGGTCGATGGTGTCGATGTCAAAGCTGAGGTACACTGGTCCGTCGCCGAGACGCTTCTTGAGTGCCTCGGCGAGGCCCAGGGGTCCCATGTCGTCGATGTCGTCTGTGGTATAGGCCTTGAAGCCGACGACCTCGTCGTGGATAAGGTCCCTGAAGGACTGTGGTTAGTCACTACTTCACAATCAATGAACGCAATATTCATAATTGCCTCATTCCCATAGATGCAACACCTGTGGCAGTTGTGGCAGTCTGCAGTCCGCAGCTGGAAGCACAAGAGTCTACCACAGGGTGAATTGCACTTGCGCATGACATGTCTGTCATTGCAACAATCATGGCAAGCAGCAGCCATCTTGTCTACCATCATGTTTCCTGTCACAGACTGCCTGTCGCAGTTCGCCTGCTCCAGCACCTGGAGCTGGCTCCATGGTTGCAACAACTTCGCAACGCCCAGTCCTGGTTGCACGCAACTTCAATGCCACTGCATGCTGCATGCCAGCCATGTCGCTGAATCCGCGGCCGTGCTGCAGTGCCTCCATCAGCGCGGCTGCGAAGCGCGCTGGCGAGACTCATATTCGCACGTAAACTCGCCCTCGCGGCCCGCACTGCCCACCCGATCCACCCGTCCCACACTCAGACTCACGTTCAACCTTGTCCTAATCCCCGCGTGCGCCGACGTCTCCTCATTAATGTACCCCAGCTCATGGGCCTTCCAGAAGAACGTCCCATGCGTCTGTTACGCCATCAGCCGGCTCCCCCGGGTCCGTCACTCACGACCTTGTGCTGCTCCGTGTGCGCGCCGGCCAGGTCATTCCCGCTCCAGGTGTCGAGGTGGGCATCGAAGTGGAGCACCGAGATGGGGCCGTACACCTCGTGTAGCGCGCCGAGAATGGGAAGGACGATCGTGTGGTCGCCGCCGAGCGCGAGGATGCGTGGGTGCTCCTTGCCGTCCTTGGCGAGCGCGGCGGTGTAGTCTGTTCCCGGGGTGGTGGGGCGGTTCAGCAGCGTCGAGTAGGCGACCTGCATCTCGTCTATGGCGAGCGCGGGGTCGTAGGGGGAGACGGGGATGTCGTTGCAGTCGATCTAAGGTGAGTCGAGTGGTGAACCATTACTCCAGTGTTGCAGCACCTCTGTAGCGATGTCATACCACTTGGATAGAGGTACACCGCACATCATACTCACGACAGTCAGATTTGACTCTTCAGTCACACTGGTGCCCCAGGGGATGAGGTACGAGCGCACAGGACCATGCCGCCTGCTTCCAGTACGAATCGCATGGGGGCCGAACCTCGCTCCAGGGCGGTAGCTCACTGCCGTCTGGGGTCAGTTCCTGCTCTACGTCGGACCCACGTCGAAGGGGATACCCAGCACTGCGATGTCGAAGCCCTTGCCCGGCTGCTCAAGGCAGCGTGCCCATGGCAGGCGTCCGAATCCAGCGACACCGGTGAACGTGAGGTCGGGGATGCCGCCGTACTTCTCCTCTGCGGGTCAGTGACTCACAGACAACCCAGCGACCGACTGCACTCACGCCATGGCTCCTTCTCCGCCTGCGCAAGAAGCGCGCCGAGCACAGCTACCAGTGAGAAGAAGCGCATTTTAGTATCGTTCCAGAGTATCAGTTAGCGAGATGTACAGAGGGAAAAAAAGCGAGCTCACATCCTCGCACCGCACTCGTATTTCTTATCTCTGCTATGGTGGGCAAATGGAATCAGGCAAAATGCGGCAGAATGTGGGGTCTCCATGCCTCGGGTATACACCGGCTGCTCCCCGGTTGTATGTAGTCGACTAGTGACCGATGTCTCATATGGCGATTCGAATGCCCGTCACGTTCAACTGCCCGTCCCAATTGACACCAGTGCCAGCTTGTCCATTCCTAGCCCCTCAACGATGTTCGCAAGCACTTTGCTATCGCTATCTGCCTCTTCGACGCCGAGATGGCCACCGTGAGCAGGCCAGATGCCACCTCTGCAGCGTACAAGGACGCCGTGGCCTCCTGCCTCCGGTGGGACGCTGAGCGCGACGAACCGTATCTTCAGATGCCGTCGTTCCCAAGCCTGCGCCTTGTGCCGTATCGCGAGGGGCTCGTGGACGACATAGTGAGTAGTTCTGGTGACAGCTTGCCTATCTATGGATAGCTTGCTGTCTGGATAACGGACATGCTAACCCCAGGTGACGCTGTACAATCACCCGGAGGTCGGCCGGCGCCTGATACAACGTCCATACCCGTGAGCCCCCTCCTCTGCGCCATAAACCAACTGACGCTCAGGATGCCGTACGACTACGCAGCGAGGCAGGCAGAGCAGAAGATCCATTTCGTCAAGCCCATTCTAGAGCAGGCACGACGGACCATCGACCGCGCGACGCTCAAGCCCAAGCCGGGAAGTGAGCCCATCTCCGGCTTCCCTTGTGGGTGCCTCTGGGACGTGTCCGAGCAGCGACTCGTCGCCGATGTGGACTTCTTGCAGGCATCAAACCCGGACGACGTTGACGAGGCCGCGACTTTGCCATGGGATAAGATGTGGGGGATGGGATTTTGGCTTGACCCGAGTCTGCATGGGCGCGGGGTCATGAGCGAGGTCGTGGGGTGCATTCTCGATGGCTGGGTGTGTCAGTGGATGCGTGTTGAGGAGGTGATGGCCGAGGCGGAGGCGGACAATCTGGGAAGCCAGCGTGTGCTGCTCAAGAATGGGTTCGAGCGGGTGCGCGTCTATTGGGCCGACAAACCCGAGGAGAAGGGCGGGGGGAGGATGCATAAGGTGGTGTTTTTGGCGAGGCCGGGTGCGGGTGTGAGGGCCGACAACCCGAGGGCGAGGGCCGACGACCCGAGGGCGGAGGGGAAGGCAGCAGCAGTGTCGACCTGAGTGTCGGCTACCCAGCCACAATGTATGCCTGGAACGCGAGAACAGACGCTCTGCCCGAGGGCGGTGGAGACTATGTTGTGTTGTCACTAGGCCCGCCGACAGCCCAATTGGAGACCCAGTACTAGAGCTGTAGAAGCACGACGAAGATGCAGCATAGTTTATCACTCAGGCAAGCCTATTGAGGTCACCCTTACAGGGCTGTCATGTACAGAACTGCTGCTGCTGCTGCTCCGTCATCTTGAGGGCTGTCGCAGATCTGTTCTCACTGATTAGCAGGACTGATCAGAGGGACTTCTTGAATCGTGTTCAGTACAGTATTGACTAGACTGCTTCGGCCGCAGATGTGCATGCTGACTGGTCTATTCGATGCTCTCATGCTTGGGCCGCCAAAGGTGCATGGACGTAGAGCTTCGGTTCATCATGATTCATTTTCCATTCTCCCGCTTGCTGCTGCTTGCATGATTGTGTGGCTTCGCTTGATATTATCTGCTTTCCTGCTCCCACTCGATGCTATCGCCCAACTGAAATGTCTAGAGGAGAGCACCTAACCTTGACGTACAGCCCTCCCCATCTTGCTTCGAACTGTCGAGTACCCTCATCATACACCCGCTACAGCCTTCCCCGCTTCCCCGGGCTCAGCTCGACCACCTGCTCCACACCAGGATAATCCGGCAGATTCAACTCGTACTTCTTCGCCAAACTGTCAGGCACAAACCGCCCGCCCAGCCAGTGCCTCCCTGTGTACTCCTTCGCACCCTCCTTCGGCGCCGTGAGAGACACGAGCACCTCGGGGTCGATCGTCTCGACCTTGTTCTTCGCCTCGTCGAACAGCGGCTGGTGGCCGTTCTCCACGCCCCAGCCAGACGGGATGTCGACTGACACGATGGGCTTCTTGGCTGCTGCGAGTTCGTTGAGGACTTTGTCGAAGGGTGCGCGGACTGGCGGTGCGAACGAGAAGCCTGGGGTCAGTGGAGGTCAAGAGGAGGTAGAAGTTGCGGAAATAGTGCCCTGCCAGACAAGATAAGGGAGCGGTTATCCTGCCAGCCACGGTCTCTTCCCGTAGTTGCTTGTCTCTACATCGAAGCTTGCTCACCAAAAATCGCATCCAGCACAACATCACACTCCTTCAGCGCAGGAGCAAAGTCGTCCACCACCGGGATGTCCAAGTTGCGACACTGATCCAGCAGCCGTTGGTAGATGTCCTTCTTGCCCGGCTTGGGGTAGTACAGTGTCGGAGAGTACTTGAAGTGGTGGAGGTGTCGTGCTGCTACGAGGCCGTCGCCTCCCTGGGGTCAGCATGGCACACTTCTTACATCGCTGTAGCTTGTATCGACCCATGTCCTTTACTCTTTTCCATGACCCCTCACCTCGCCCACACCCTCGTCATCATGAAGCCTCCTACACCCTCTGCACCCGTATACACCCCCTCCTTTCACCTACACCCTTCCTATCAATGTTCTCATCCGCTTCCTGTGACCTCTCATACACCCGTCCTGCCCCCTCACGTCTCTCCCAGCCTCCACACATTACTCTCCCAGACTACCCACCTGATTCCCCGGCCCACACGCCACCAACACTCGCTTGTGCGACGACACAGGGAAGCTCTTCGCCAATGCACTGGCACAGCTCAAACCGGCAAGCTCCATCAGCTGCGTTCGTCAGCAACAACGTTCGATACTGCATACACTTTCATACCCACCTGGTCGAGCGAGAACGCCCCCGCGGCGGACATCAGCTCCTCATCGATCTGCTGCGCCAGCTTCTGCGAGATGTACCGGACTGTCATGGTGATGTTACAATTCAGAAGCAAGGCGCCTTATCCCCTCCAACTTCTATCGTATGTCGTCTCTGACCTCGTCGTCGCTGTAATCTTCTCATTCTTTCACCTCCTCAACCATTGTTCGACGTCATGATGATGCCCCTTGGACGCATCACGTGACCCGTCCTCCTCGCCGAACTCTAAAAGTAGCCGATGTGGCCGATTCTGAGCGGCATCGACGCTTCGTTATCAGAGATTTGCGTATCTTGCTACTCTGCAATGCCTGTTCTCATCGAATGCATACATGTGCGGCCTTGGCAGATGTTCACTCCACAAGCCTGGTCATAACATCGCAGCAGACTCACTCCCGCTCGTCACGTCCACCCCACGGCCCCCGCTGTGCACCTGGAGCCTAAGAATAGGTTGCAAGTAAGCCAGGAGAGCGCGTTAGTGACGTCAGGGAGAGTCGATGGACAGATTATCTGCTGCTATTCATCATTCAAACAGCCCTTCAACTCGCAGCAGTCGCCTGCATCGCCTGGATCGTGCGACGCGCGTGATATGCGGGAGCGAAGTGTGGGAGTCTATGGATGGGGGAGCGATATATAGCTGAGGGGAGGTCAACCGGGATGTCAGTAGCCCAGCTGTGCAGAGAGTTGCACAACGGTCCAGAGATCTAGACAACCTCCCCTCTTCTTCATTCTCATCCTCTCACAACTTGCCCGCCATGTCCAAGAACATCGACATCGACAAGCTTATAGATGATGCGCGCGACACGGGTGCTCATACTGACACGAGGTGGGTATACTCCATGAGAAGGTCTCTCCGTACTCCTGAGCTCACTCATACTAGCACCCGCGACCTCTACGACATCCCGTATGCATCGCGCTACGACATCGACGTCAAGGTCCCCGGGCACAACCTGCCCAGGACGGGTGTCGCGGCAAAGGCAGCGTACCAGTTGCTGCATGACGAGCTCGAGCTGGACGGCACGCCGAGGCTCAACCTGGCGAGGTGAGTGGTGTGTGTGCGGGGAAAAGGGAGTAGGCGTGTGGATGGAGTGCTATCAGAGTCGTGGGATGTTTGTTATGGCTTGCATGCGGTGGATGGAGGTGTCTGATGTAGTGTGAGGGGAAGTGAAGCAGAGTGACATGCGATGTGGCGGAGTGAGGCGTTTTGGCATTCGAGATGGCTTGTGCGATCTGAATAGTGGCATCAGATTGAAGGTGGTATTTAAGACGGTTGGGTTAGTGACTTCCTCTTTCGGTGGGCGGAGACGTCCGCCATCAGGTCGCAGCCTCTTGGTGTCTACGCGCACACTTAACAAGGCGAGAAGAGCAGGTTGCTTAGCTTCGAGAGCGGGGAAGGTAGACAGAAAAAAAGCGGGACGAGAGCGTACGCTGAGCTGGAGCTCAAACGCGTTCGGCATTTAGAAGGACGCCTACGGCCAGCCACGAAGGGAGCCTAGTGAAGCACATCTCCTTCTGTGCCGATCATAAGGGCTGTATGAACCGAAGAGATGAGGAAGGGGCTGGTGTGGAGGAAGGAGGGGGAAGGTGAGGGAGGTGAAAGATGAGGACTATGTAGAACAGGAAGGGGAGGGATGAGGAGGTTGGTGAGAGATGGAGGAAGATGAGGAACGGGGAAAGTGAGAGTAGGGTTGGAAGAGGAAAGCGAGGCTAGGATGGAAAACGCTGACCCCAGCTTCGTCCACACCTGGGTGCCGGACGAGTGCGTGAAGCTTATGACGGAGAACTTGTCGAAGAACCTAGTCGACCAGGACGAGTACCCTGCTGCTCGGGAGATTCATGAGCGGTGCATCGTGAGTAGCAGCTGACTGCTGTGGCGTGAAAATGATGGCCTCTGACCCCAGCGCATGATCTCGGGCCTGTGGCACGTCCCCGATAACAAGAATACCCTCGGCACAGCGACCACCGGGTCCTCAGAAGCCATCATGCTCGGCGGGATGGCGCTCAAGCGCAGATGGCAGGAGAGGATGAAGGCGCAGGGGAAGGATATCTACCACCCTGGTGAGTGGGGTACTGGGAGAAAGCTGAAGGTGGAGTGGGGTAATGGGATGCGACAAGGGTTGGCGTTTGTGGCAGTAGCCAAATGAGGGTGGCAATGGGAGTAAGGTGTGTGGCATTGCGGTGTGGCATCGGGACGGTTTGTTATGTGTGGCAGCAGGTAGTCCAGCTGTTGCTGTGCTCGATGTTCGTTGCTCATTGCCATATATCTCTGAGAGGACAGGCGTAGATGCCAGTGCTCGAAGCTTGGACTGCGGGGTTCATGACTCGAGGCGCTGCGCAAGGCGCATGAGTCGCTCCATGCTCGGTTCTCACTATTTGGAGCTGCAAGATCGATTCCCAGTGCTCAAACTTGCACTGCGATCATCTGCCAAACGTGTTCCTTCTGACACCAGGCCCCAACATTGTTATGGGCGCAGAAGCCCAAGTAGCGCTGGAAAAGTTCGCGCGCTACTTCGAGGTCGAGGCGCGCCTCGTCCCCGTCACCAAGGAGAGCAACTATGTCATGTCCCCGAAGGATGCTATGGAATACGTCGACGAGAACACCATTGGTATCTTTGTGTAAGCTCAAATACGACGCCACAGCTGATATCCAGTATCCTAGGCTCAACGTACACCGGCGTCTTCGAAAACGTAAAGGAGATGTCCGATCTGCTCGACGACTATGAGGCGAAGACCGGCATCCACGTTCCCATCCATGTTGATGCTGCGTCTGGTGGGTTTGTGGCGCCATTCGCGTATCCCGATCTGGAGTGGGACTTCCGTATCCCTCGTGTGCAGAGGTGAGTAGGTGTATTGCAGAGCTAGGCTCATTGCCTGGGACTGTGGCTCGCGCAAAGCGGCTTGCACGAAACGACAGCCTCTGTCTACTCCTCCAGAGTCTCTCTGACACCAGCATCAACGCCTCGGGACACAAGTACGGCGCCTCGCTCGTCGGCGTGGGCTGGATCATCTGGCGCGGCGTCGAGTACCTCCCGAAGGACTTCATCTTCGAGCTGCACTATCTCGGCGAGACGGACTACTCGTTCAACCTGAACTTTAGCCGCCCGGCGCACCCCATCATTGGGCAGATGTTCAACTGTAAGACCTTTGCATAGCAACAACCATGCTTCCTACCAATCCCCTGCCCTGTAACCCCCCGCTCACCCCAGTCATCAACCTCGGCTTCGAAGGCTACCACCGCGTCATCTCCGCCGACCTCACACGCGCTCGCATCCTCAGTCGCGCACTCGAGAACTCGGGTTACTTCCATGTCATCAGCCAGATCCACCTTCCCGCCACGTCCGGCCACCCCGGCTCTGGCCACCAGGACAAGAAGGCTCGCCTCGACGCCGGCGCGCCGACGAGCTACAAGCCGGGCCTGCCTGTCGTGTCCTTCCACCTCACCGACGAGATCAGGCAGAAGTACCCGAACCTGAAGCAGGCGTGGATCCAGAGCCAGTTGCGTGGGATCGGCTGGATTGTGCCCAAGTGGGTGTGCGTTGTGTGTTTGATATTGACGACAGCTACCCCTTGCCGCCGAACTGCGAGGACACCCAGATCCTCCGTGTCGTCGTGCGAGAGGATATGGGCGGGAACCTGTTGCGCAAGCTGATCACGGATATCATCATTGTGTGAGTAGTGTGTCAGTGAGGCAATGCGTTCGGGGGCGAGGAGCTGTAGGGCAGTGCAGCCGCTTGCCAGCGAGTGCACCATCAACAGTCTGGCTCAGGTTGTGCACACTGTATGTTCAGAAAGCCCAGTGTAGTCCCGTGCATCATTGTGCACGCCAGCGCGTTGCCACATATCGTGAAGCGCCATCACATCCCCGCCCCGCTGACTATCAGGATCCAAGAACTCCTGCAGGACGACGGCCCCAGCCCCGAGATGGAGAAGGCCGTCTCGCGCAGGAACAATGCACACCCAGGCGGACGCAGCCACCGCAAAGCAAGCAGCAAGGGCGAGGCGCAGCGCCCGACGGGACACGCGCATGTGTGCTAACGTGCGGTGTTGCGATGGGGACAAGGCCAAAAAAGAAAGTGATGAAAACCTGGCTACACACGATATTACCACAACTCATGTGGCAGTACTTCGGCATACTTAATCCATCGTATCCATCACCACCGGTGTGTACTGACCCATCACGCAGAGGAAAGTTATGTGCATATAGTCGCCGAGTGGCAGGTGGTGGACACTGCATCTCGATGTGTTCAGCTCCCGTGCAACCTAACTCACAATGACACCACCGCTAATCATCAAGTCAAAGACGAGGACCAAACCTTCCCCGCTGCCGGCCAAGCGCGGCGTGACCACCGACAGCGTGAAACATTCCCGAGGTGGATTGGGGGGCTTCACGACCGCCGTCAAGCAGGCTTGTCATTACAACGCCGATCGCAACCAGGCTGCAGTTCGCAGGCCCCCACAGCCATCTCATGTGCAGGTAGCTGTGGTGTCCTGTGATCCTCTGACTGCCAACAAGCCCGGGCCTCGCACTGACAACAACCCAAGGTCGATAACTGGCATCAAGCCGAGGCCGATAACAGGCATCAAACCTACCCAGACTTTTGGCATGGAGCCCAAAGCGCTCTATATCAGGCCTTCCATCGTCACAGGCCTCAAGGCGTCAACCATGACTGGCAAGCCCCATTCAGCCACATCCCCCGTACCGTCCTCACTGACTGGCACGACTAAACGCGGCACAATCCTCAAGCCGTCTCCACTGACCAACACCCATTCCTCACCTCTGAGAGATATCAAATCATCTCTGAAGACAGGCAAAGCTCTGCCTCCCGCGCCGCCCAAGAAGCCGCGCCAATCTATCATGTTCAAGCTTGCTCCTGAGTCGTGTCACAAGAAGTCCAAGGAGTCATCATGGCGGCCTCCTGCCGTTACCCCTCATCCGAAGAAGCAGAAGTTCGCGCTCAACCTCAGTGCCATCTGTGGCGGGGACAGCTCCCAGGGAGGGGATGGTGACGTGCCCCTGTCGCCCTCTACCACGGCAGTTACGCCTCTGTCTGCCTTTGGCACGATTGTGAGCCCTCTGTCTGCCACTTTTGGCAAGAGGACAAAGACAACGAGGTTTGCCTCGACAACCAGTGATGCCAAGTCTTCTTCGATGGCCGTTACTGCTCAGCCAACATCGAAGTCTGACGAAGCTCAGCCAGCTCCGGCCGTTGGCATGGTGGACCTCCCTCGACCAAAGCCAAAGCCATCGCGCTCTTGAACATCACCACCAACACCACCCCCTCCGAAACCACGACCTTCTCCACCAGCAAAGCCACACACACTGCCCCCACTCTGGCATCCGAGGTCACTCCCGCCTCTCCTTCAGATGACTTCTTCACCCCGGCTGAGCTGAACGTCTTCCGCGCACACATCAAGGAGCTCCAGGCGACGGAGAGGCGTGTTCAGATTCTCGAGGAGCGGAATAGGCAACTCGAGGCCGAGGCGGTGAAGCTGCGAGCTGAAATCGCGCTTCTCAAGGGAGGGATTGGACGTGTTGTTGATATCCTGGCTGACACCTAGGCTCACAGTGGTACTTCAGAGGTGTAAGTGGCAGTCTGTGCGCATTCTCAACGCTCCGCGCACCAACAACACCTGCTCTATTTACTTTTTCTTAGACCTTCCCCCCCCCCCCTCCCCCACTTGTAGCTGCTGCTATATCACTAGTCTCCTTCCTTGCTGTGGGGACTAACTGCTGCCGCACCGGGTGAGTACCGCCCCCCCTCTCCCGTTGTCATGCCTCGACACGTCCTTTCTCCCGCGGCTAACTGACTCAACTTAGCCTGTATCACCAGTCACCCTGTAACACCACAACAACTGTACAGTATGTATGATAGTCTCACGTTCAACAGCTTGCATACGTCTCTCTTCTGATATCCGACAGCACGGGTAAAGTCTTCTTCCTGTACAGCAGCTAACATCTCAATTCTTCAAACAGCGGTCAAGTCCCTTCACCCGGCGAGCCACATCACGAGCTACCTCACAGGCCATCTACCGGCGGCCTGTGCGGCGTCTGGTGAGGCCTACAGTCTCGCCAGTCAGGCCTTGGCCAGCCCATCGTACAGCGCCCGCTCGTACGCCTTCCACACACGCTGAGTCTCGCTCTGGTCAAGCGCGTCCATCAGCTGCGTGCCGCAGTACCCGACGATGCCGACCTCGGGGTCGATCCACCAGTTGGTCTTGGCGATGCCGCCCCACGTGAAGCTGCCGGCACTGCGGCCGTGCTCGGACGGCGCCTCGTACAGCGTGCTCGCGACCGTGTGGGTCACCTTGGCGCCAGTGTAGTACTGCTCCTCGGTAGATCCGAGGATCTTGTGCAGGAACCCAATGCCCGTGTAGCACGTATGGGTCTTGCCCTCGTCCTCGCGCGGGGGCAGGGAGCCCGTCACGAGCAGCTGGAAGCCCTTGGGCGAGATGATGCCGCCCTCGTGGTCCTTGCACTTGAGCACAGCGGCACACAGCTTGAGGTAGTCCTTAGCAGTGCCGAGGATGCCTGCACCGCCGGCGTGCTGGCCGATGTCCTCGGGCTTCATGTTCATGATGTCGCGCCACCCGGGGGCGAGGATGAGGTTGCGCTTCTCGTCGCGGCCTGCGAGGTGCTGCATGCGCTCGATGATGTCCGGGCGCGGCAGGAACGTCAGGTCCTTAATGCCGATGGGCTTAAAGATGTGCTCGTCAAAGTAGTCGCCGAGCGTCTGGCCCGTGATGCGCTCGACGAGAATGCCCGCCCAGTCAATGCCGATGCCATAGGCGAAGTTGGTGCCGGGCTCGAAAAGGAGCGGCTGGATGAACGCGTCGACGGTAACATTCTTGGACAGGATGTCGGCCTGCTTCTTCCACTTCTGCCAGCGCATCAGGAGGTCAGGGGACAGGAAACCGTACCCCAGGCCAGAGGTGTGGGTCAGCAGGTGGCGGAGTGTGAGCGGCTTGGTGCGCTTCTTGTAGACGGGCTCGCCGGAGTCGTCAAAGCCAGCGAGGATGGGCTGCTCGACCAGCTCGGGGATGTACTTCTTCAGCAGGTCCTCCGAGTCGTAGTCGATCTTGCCCTGCTCCCACAGCTGGACGCACGCGAGCGAGGTGATAAACTTTGTCTGCGAGAAGAGTTGCAGCGTCGTCGACTCGTCGATCTGGCCCTTGGACGGGTCGCCGAGCACCTTGTCGCCCTTGGCGTTGAAGTAGATCTCGCCGTCGGCGGTCGCTGCGCCGAACGTGATCGCGGGGATGCGCTTCTCGGCGACAAACTTGTCGAGCAGCTCGTCAAGGTGCTTCTTGCCCTCGGGCGTGAGGTGCGCGGGCTGCGCGATGGCGGTCTTGGGTTGGGCGGTCATCGTGGTTGAATAGGTGTGAGTGTCGCGTCTGGAATAGGGTAGTCCGCTGAGACTATGGTATTGATCTTTGCTCTGGAAGATACCCCTGCTGCTGTAGTCAAGACCGCTGCTGCTGTCGACGACTGTGTTCTGAGTGGGCGACACGACACATCGCGCGTTGGTCGCCGCATGTTATAAGACACGACCGCACACAGAGGTAGTTGCATGCCGCCGGCTACTCGGTCTACCCCACGTCCGGCCGCCGATCGCGGAGGTAGCCGAATGTTGATCACCACTTGTATATGGATTATTGTTCTTCGATACTCTTCGCTTCTTCGGTGACAACAGGATTCTACTGTGCATAATTCAAGAACTGAGCTGTTGATTTGAAGCAGTCAAGCCCAATCTGATGACCTATGTGGATGAGGAGATCGTTGGGGGACTGACAACAACAGAAGCATATGTAAGTGGGACCAGGTTCTCGGCAAAAGCAACAGCAACATATTTCTGCTCCTGCTGTGAACCATCGACGACGTCTAGCAAGTAGTATTAGCTGTAAAGCTGTTGCTGGCCCTCCTGGAAAGCCGGAACAGCCCATCGCCCTCGGCGTCTCGGTATCTACGTTGTTGCCATGCGTTCCAGTGGAAAGCTCATTTCACCATCCCAAGCGTCTGCTGCGGTCTGCGGTCTGCGGCGCCGCCCGCCGCCTCCCAGTGCTCCTCGCCATGGCGTCGCGTGGCGGCTAGAGACGTGGACAGCAAAAGCATAATAGCGTATTACAGGATCATTGATGTACGAGTTTTGTCTATGATGGACAACCTGCCATATGAGTGGCTCGCTTGTCACTGTACACTGTAAAAACGTAGAAGAAGCTTGATGATGCTAGTGACTGGCAGACGCTGGCAGAACCTCGAGTGAATGTCGGGTGGAACTGCCTCACGCCTCGCGTGCACGATGCATGTTCGCAGTGAACGAACTGGTGCCCTGAGCGAGTGGGCACAGTGGCACAGGTTGAATTGTGGGTACGGGCTAAATGATCAGTGCATGGTACTAACCACAGAATGGCGACCCACAGTGGCAGGTGTGGCACCCCAGTTTGGCGTCGTGCGTACAGCACTTTGTTCACCTTGCTGGGAGTACATAGTGAGTCGACCAGTCCTCTTAAGATCTCCCAATACTTCTGCATGGATTCTGAGGGTCATTGTGCTGTATCAGTCAATCGCTTCGCAGCCGCAAATCGAGCTCAGAGCTAGTCAGGGTCAGCGAGGGTTGATGGCCGAGACATGAAGTTGTGGCGAGCGAGCGTGGAGATGTGGGACCAGAGACATGGAAGGGGAGGCAGAGTCTGTTGCAACGGATGAACCAAAGATAAGCAAGACGCTGTCAGCTGAGGTGTGCGCGGACACAAGGTGACCACTCTGAGTGTAGCAATAGTGAGTCTAAGACAGCGTTAGTCGCGAAAAACTAAAGGGATAGCAGGTAACAGAGCTCACCGCTGCGTTGCATGATGTCAGCACATCGCCAACGATCACCAGCTCTCCAGAGACTCCTATCCATGCATGTTGCTCCCTCAGTAACAGGTGGGTGCCTCTATGTTGATAGTCCAATCCTTCCACTCGCGCCCGCTACTGCTTCGACGCCGGCGCCTCCTGCACGAGCTTGAGCAGGTCATCCCCCTCCGCCCCAATGATCTCCCGCACCACCACCCTCTCCGGGTCCCACACCCCGTTCTGCCAGTACGCGTCCCCCTTGATCCTCTCCCAGCACGCCTCGATCGTGGGGTAGCGGTAGATCATGACGCTGCCGGCCATGCCGTCGTGCTGCTCTGCGGGGGTCTTGCGGGCGTCGCCCTCGTGGTGGGAGTGGGCGTCGTCGACAAACGCACGGCCGAACACTGGTGTCAACGAAGTGTCACAGCATTGATGGCTGGTGATCTATGGACTTTGACACATCGTCGAGACTCTTCAGGCCTCATACTTACAGGTGTTGCCCGCCTTCTTGCTGGCGGCAGAGGCAGAGACATGCGCCTCACGGCTCTGCATGCGGCCGGCAAAGTTGCCAGCCTTGTCGGGGCAGTAGGCGAGGTAGAGGGGCATCGTGTGAGTGCAGGAGAGGTGAAGATGGAGTCCTGGCGTTGGAATGCGTAGGGATGCATAGAAGTCGCGAGCGACGACTTAGACACTGACAGCGGACATCTCAGATCCGGTCACCGATGCCGACTTCCGATCGGGTGCATCCGAGGTTGCCGATACAGCTATGGCAACCATGATGGCGCTGACGATAAAGATGATGGCTGCGCAGCTGAAAAGTTGGTACCTGACATCAATGGTAGCAGTATAGGGAGCAGCTAGGGATCGGCCAGTCTTGTACAGCGAGCAGTCAGCAGTTTGAGTGACAGCTGCTGTGGCCAGAAGCACTGGGCATCGCAGCGCAAACAGCGAAACGACAGGCAATGAGCATGGAGAGAGAGAAGGCAATGAGCATGGAGAGAGAGAAGGCAATGAGCATGAGAATACAGGGAGGCAGCATCGCTCGTGTGAGGGACTGCCAGACGAATGGCATACTGTAGAGCTGTCTAACCATCTGGACGTCTGTAGCCATCGTCCCGCCGACTCGCCATTATCGCTTCATTGGCGGTGTCCGTGTCGGAGGTGAGTGTGCGTGGTATCGTCGACTCTCGGGGCTGTGCATTAGCTGTAGTGGATGAGCAGGCAGGAATCAACCCGTCAAGCATCGGAGTAGACGTTGCCAGCGAGTGAAGGCTGTGTATAGACAGTGCCTCGAGCAGATTTAATAGCTGTTAAGTAGATCAACTTAGGCAGAACTTGTGGATTGATACTGCAATATAGGCTTTCCGATAGCACACAACGTCTTAGAGCTGTAATAGATCAACAAACAGCAGAGCGACTGTGCATATGAGTGACGAGTTGGAACAACTCCAACGCTACATTAGCCTGATCTTAACTGCTGCTTGTTCGGACGCAATGAGGCAGCACAGCCATCACCTCCTCAGACGTCACGAAAGGCCACGTGAAACTCAAAACACCTCATGCACCTCAGGTTCCTCACTGCAGACCCCATCATACCCAACTGGGGTGAGCGATAATCATCCACCATGCCGTAATGAACCTGTATAGCACCAGAAACGGGTTGGTGCTATTGCCTTTCGGTCTATTTGGAGCAGCAACTCGGCCGTGTCGGAATGCCAAGAAGCAGCACTAGGGCACTGCCTCCGACTCCTGCAGTGCAGTGCTGCACCAGGTACAGCTGGTACTGCGTTTGAAGCCGTGTGACGGTCATGATCTGTGACGCGAGGACATCGCGCTAGTGGTGTTCGGAGTGTCAGAGCTGTGCTGTGCTTGCCGGCTTTAGTGAATGATCATCACGCGCGAAACGGGCGGATATGCTTAGGCACGCTTGGGGGTGTTAAGCTTACCGTCATATGAGGGGGGGGGGCAGGAGAAGAGAAGAATTACAGAAGTGTAGGAGACGAGGAGGAGGAGCAGGGAGGAGCAGCAGGCAGAGCGAGTGCTCGTCGACTCAGATGATGAGGACAGCGACAAGATATAAGTAGAGGTGTCTGATCACTTCGTCTGACTCCAACAACCTCAAGCACCTGCTCTCAGACGATAGCAACGACACTTCATTACCAGCTCCCAGACGATAGCTACAACACTTCATCAACACATCCACAAGCATACACCAGGTCGAGCCTTCTTGACAGCACAGACCGTCTTCTCTATCTGACAGCGGCACTACCTGGAGCACCCACCCCAGACACACACCGACTGTGTGATCGCGCATCTCTCCTCATCGGCACGCCTGCCACAATGAGGTATACCCTCCTCCCCCTCCTTCTCGCGTCCGCTGCACTAGCATATCCAGCAGCCGTGCGAGAAGCAGCAGAGCGAGACACACTCGACATATCAGCGGGTGCCATCGTGGCCGACGCAGAAGCACTATATAACAGGGCGGAAGACGTCCAAGAAACACAGAAGTACCCCTCCCCACCGCCTTGGGATCCCGACGATGAGGAAGAGGATACCCCCAGTGATGACAACGGCGAGGTCACAAATGACACGGAAGAGGAGACCCCCAGCAATGACGGCGGCGAGGTCACAGAGGAGCAGGCAGACACCTCAAGTGACACCGAACCCAGCCCCGACGGCGGCGTGAAAGAACAGGGCGACGAGGTCAATGAGCAGCTCACCTCTGGCATCAAAAGCAGCCACGGTGAGAGCAGGAAAGGGTTCGGTGGCGGCGGCGGTCGTGGCAGCGGCGGTCGTGGCGGCGGCATTGGCATCGGTTCGAGGCCGCCGATCGTCCCCATACCTGTGGTTGTCCCCCACGGCACCAACAATAATCACAACAATGGCCACAACAACAACAACTCCAGCCGGTCGTCCATCAGAGGCCCTGGGCCCACATCTTCTAAGAACAGTCCCTCCCCGACTCTTTCTGCCCTGCTTGACGGCAATGGCAAGGTGACTGGGGTAGCTGTTATCCGCTCGTCGGCGCAGCAGACGAGGCCGTTAGGCGTAGCACTGCTCATGGGTGTGGTCGTGAGCGTGCTTGTGTCGCTGGCCTAGATGTCTAGATGTGGGGTTGATTTCGTGGCATCTGTAACAAGCGTGTAGATGTATCCATAGATTATGTAGAGCTAAGGTGTACAATAGTAGCATGTATCTGGGCGGATTATCCGAACGGCAACATTCATTGGGTTGGTGTCGTGTGTGGTGGCTTTACTGGCACCGCACCATAAGTGAATGACTTGAGCTTGGCCGAGTAGTTTTGGAATGGTGACCATTCGTCCGTCCCAGAAGCTGGAACTTCGCCTGCTCGTGACGACTATGCAATGAACAGGATTGCTTACACTGACTACGCTGTAAACAAGCCTGCTCATACTGGTATGTTATGAACAAGCATGCTCACCCTGATTGTGTTGTTAACGAGCGGTCGTATTGTGCCCAAGGACAACCTAAGCTATCATGCAGATTCAGAGGACACCGACAATGAGGAAAGGTTCTCTAGCTACGACATGGTCAACCTCCGTTCCAATGGCATCAGTGCTTGCGACAACGCAGCGGCGACACCTATGCATGAAATAAAGAAGCGAGGAACTTGGTCCCTCTTCCTCGCCGTCACAACGACAGCGGGAAAGACAGTGTGTGGCAATCGGAAGCAGCTGTACACTTGGTCTGAATTACACTGAGTACACCTTTCATCCTCGAGCCCACTAGTTCATTAGCTTATCTCCCAGAAGCGAAGGGGATGTGCTTTCCTTGCTTCCTTACGCTGAAACGAACAAATGTAGATAGCACACTTGACGGAGGAATGTAGAACGACCTGGCTCGGGCATTTCCTGCCTCGTGCCCGACGCCGAGCACCACTACACACACCTAGCCCGACTCCGCTTTGACTTTGGTTTACGCATATTATACACCAGGCATGCTCTATCAAAGTCTATGAAACAGTTCGCCGCGCTCATGCCTACGCCCACTTTGCCAGCAGCGCCATGAGCCCCGCACCGACCGACATGCACACGAACACATACGCGAGCTTCCACGGCCCGCCCTTCATGAGCTTCGGGTTGAGGATGACCTCGTGTGCGATGAGCTCCACGAAACCAGTGTAGAGGAGCACACCGGCCGAGATTGCATCGAGCGTACCCGACACAGCGTTGAAAGTAGCACCGTTACCGTTGAACGTCTTGCGGACTCCGAGGCCGATCGCGACACCGATGGGCGTGCAGAGCGAGTACGCCAGTGCGCCAAAGTACCGCGTCCACCACGCCGAAGGGGGCAGGTAGAGTCCAGCAAGACGTGAACCGAGACCGAGGCCCTCGAACATCTGGTGGAAGATGATGACGATGAAAAGGATGGTGAACTCGTCGGTGGTCGCGAGGGTGAGGCCGATGATCACCGAGTGGAGCACGACGCCAAACTCGAGGACGATCACGCCGATGAGCTGGGCTGTCGCCTCTGCCTCGCTTGGTGCGAGCGAGTCCGAGTCCATGAACTCCTTCTTCTCGGCTATCCGGGCTACGGCGGCACTGCGGCCTGCCTCGACGTCGGTGTCGGACCCGGCGGAGCCGAGCTTGTTCGGGTCGGGGTCGTTCGAGCCCTGCTCGCAGGGCGGGGGGTCAACGGGGTGCCCGGCGTGCATCGCGTAGTGGACACCGCGCTTCTCGAGGTAGGAAGTGCCAAAGCGGTATGCGGCGGCCTCGGCGAACATCATCATGAACACGGCCATAAGGCAGATGGCGGGGGCCCAGTCGTAGGCCGTCCAGCCGCCGGAGAGGCATGGGGAGCTGAGTTCCTCGAATGCGGGTGTCAGGAGGTGCATGAAGCCGGTTGCAATGATGACTCCGGAGCCGAAGTATTTTGCGAAGCTGGGGTCAGCGCGAGACTCGCGGAGCGCAGCGACGCGAGTCGAGCCCGAGTGCGCCGACTCGCTACGAGGAGGCTCTGGGTCAGGCAAGCTGGTATGGAGCTAAGGTCAATGTTCCTATGAAGTAACGAACATGGCCTGATCTCGTCACCCAGATCATGCTGGGTGGGTACAGCCACATGCCCACCGAACCCGACCCCGGACTCAACCCACCCACGTCTCATACTCACTCAAAGAACGGCCGTGGCACAAATCGGTTGTTGCGCAGGATAATCGGCAGCACCGTGCCCAACAAACTGGTCGCGAGGATGATGAAGATCGCTCCAATCCTCAACCCGAACTTGCTCTCCGAGTATTGCGCCGAGCACTCCTCCTTCAACTTGGCCTCCTCGTACGCCTTCACCTCCGGGGGCACATCCGCGTCGTCGTCCTCCTCTCTCCGCGCGAGGTACATCAGCGTCGCGGCCGCAGCCTGCTGCGCCCTCAACTGCATCTGCGAGATGGGCATTGTGGTGGGGGGTGGGGTGGGGTGAGGGGGGTTGTCGAGTGAGGGAGTTGTGTTCTGCTCCTCCGCTTTTCAGTGTCTTCTTCAGCCGATTTTTTACCAGACGCTCCCTTCGCTTGACGATAAACACAGACTAGCTGAGAATCCAATGTACACCTCGTCGCTTGTGGTCTTAAGAACGGAGCGGACGGACTGCACTGTTCTAGATGAGATTTTGGCAGCATCAAGACCACCGTCGCGGCGTGCCGAAAATAGCAGCGGAACTGTTACAGAACGCGACCCGACCGGTCGTGCCTGGAGCGGCTGGCGATTTGGTATGTCACTGGCGCAGAAGCCACCATTGAGGGTGATTACGAGGGCGAGGGGCGAGTATAGGAACTCTAATGCATCGAGCGCAGCATGGCAGATAGTATGCATGCATGTTGGAGAATCATTGAGAGAGTGGTCTCTTCATAGAGCACAAGTCTGAAAACAACAGTAAAAAAAGTGGTTTCCGCGGCAAGCGCCAAGCGAATGAATCAATGAATCGAGTCCCGAATCCGAGCAGATGAAGACGACGAGGGACAAGGGACGAGGGACGACGGCCACCGTGTCAGCAGATCGAGCGTATCAGCGCAGCTCCGAAAGAGGGTAGGCTCATTCCGATCCTCCGAGCGGCGCCTGGCCTTGCGTGCTCACTTCTTGCTACACAAGGTCTTCCAGATTTTAGACTCGCTAGCATGTTCATGCGTATGGCGTATGCATCGCACCTGACCAGCTTGACCAGCAGACACATCCTGTGACATGGCTCATGCATCAGATACTCGTGTCAGGAGCAAGTAGGAACGGTGGACGGGCATGTGGCACCTATACACGGAAGTGGCACCGTGACCGGCGAGTCCTCAATCCGTACGTTTGCTCCAACGAAACGTCTCGAAACTCAGATACACCAGCACAAAAATCTAGCTCGAAGATGTAAAAATAGACCAGCATGCACACGGGTCGATCATGAGGTCGGTCTTGTATCATGCTAGTCATTGAGTAGTAGCAGTAATAGAGTCAGTTCCGCGGACCGACGGAGTTTGGGTTCAGCGCCTCAAGGGCCACTGATGTGGTAAGTGCTGAAAATACCCACTTCGAGGACTGGCAAGTCATACGAGCTGGACATACATTGACACAGTTCGGCAAGGTCGTCGGCATGTTGTCGGCATGGTCGTCGGCAAGGTGGTCAGCACTGTCAGAGAGCTGTAGAGAGTGAAGCCTGCGAGTCAGCTTCGAGCCAGATGGTGAGCGAGAGTATCAGGCCTAGTTGAAGCAGATGTGACAGTACGAGACGAGACCAAAGCTCGACCGAGATGAACTCGGTGCGTACCTGGTCTACGATACGTTTGTGCCAGATATAAACATGCGGCGCTAACGGCTATGATGTGCGGATATGGTGATGTGAGCGACGAGGGATGTCAGCTAGACATATTCTTTTCCAAGCTAAGACTTAGTCCGTTGTGTGCCGCTAGCGGTTGGAGTATCAACTCAAATCAGCAGGCGCGGGAGTAGAGAGCGTACTAGTGCAGAGTGGGCAGTGAAGATGGATTATGAGCATAATATCGTCTGTGGCTTCTGAGCATGTACAGTACAACGCTGCCACGAGCAACACCCGTTGGCAGACGCCAGCACGTTCTGCAGAATACCAGATGTACTCCAACGCCTGACAGCACTTTCAACGACTAACAGCACATCACTATAGCCATAGGACTTTAGGAAGGCAGGGACTTGTGGCGGACGGTATCGTACCGTACTGCGATGTGTGTTCAGTATCGTGCGGTATCGTAAGCAATGTGGAAATGAACCATTCATTGCTGTATCTTGTTCCCTACTGTGCGGTCGAAGGCAATGTGGTGTACCACTGAGTGCTAGCACCAGGTTCAGCTGAGAATTCTGACGGTCTCCTCTCCGCCAGAGTCACATGAGGGCACTGACGTGGCGGTCGGTTGCTGAAGAAGCCCCGCGCTGAACAACGGCTGAGAGTGTGCTGTACAACGGCTGAGAGTATGTTGTACAACGGCTGAGAGTGTGTTGTACATCGGCTGAGAGTGTGTTGTACAACGGCTGAGAGTGTGCTGTACAGCTGTCGAAAGTCCCGCGGACATCACCTAGCTGCACTTCATCCCCAAGCTTCCACTCACAAGCAATTCCAAGTCCTAATACCAGTATGCAGACTGCTGTATATACTATAACCCCGATGTCACAGGCAGCAAGCGATACAGATCCTATCCGAAACACTCAAGAACCTCACGACAGTCAGTCCGTGTACCAAGACCGCGCAGCACGCCGGCTGCTCCTTTTTCCTCCTCGCTCGTTGTTCATGGCTACTCCTTCTTCGAGAGAACAGCGCACGCGACGCTTCAACGCCAAGCTTGCGACCTGGCCCATGCTTATCCTCCCAGCGCTCCGCGCAATCCTCCACGAGACACAATCTTGATAGTGTATTCCCGGCGCAGGTGCAGCAGAACAGGCCTCTGGTCCACAACAGGCAGCATCGTCGCACGTCGCGGCCACGCGTCCTTGGCGCAGCTTTCGCCTGGGGGCTGCCCGCCTCCTCAATCCCGAGCTCGGCAGCTGCACAGGTTTTTCTCCTGTCCTCGCTCAAGCGACTACGCTTGCTCGGCGCTCGCTTCCCAACCGCTGTGCTCTCGCTCGGCGCTCGCCTGCTCGGCCCTTGCGCGTGTGCGGCCTCGCGCCCTCGCTCACTTTAACCTCTCCTCCAACAACCTCACCCTCTCTCTCAACTCATCCACCTCCCTCCTCTCGGCCCCCAGTGCCCTGTCAACCTCGTACCGCACCATCTCCTTCAAACTATCCGCGCTTTGCTGCAGCGTGCTCAACAAACTACTCGCCTGCGCGGTCGTGCCCTTGAACTCGTTCGTGGCCGCCGCCTGTGTCGCGTACGCCTGGTCCGAGCGGTGGATGAGCTCCTGGAGCTGGTACCGCAGCTGCTCGACCGACGAAACGATCTCAAACATGTGCTGGAACGGCTGGAGGAACGCGTCGCGCTGGTACAGGTGGTGCGGGGGGGAGGGGGAGAGGGAATAGCCGTTGGTGCGGCCTGGTGCCGGTCCTGGTCCTGGTCCTTGCCCTGGTCCTGGTCCTGGTCCACCATTGCTCGGCCGGGGGAGCGCGTGAGGGGACGGTGGGTAGCGCGACGAGTGCGGCGGGTGTATAGACGGCACGGAAAAGTTGCGCCTGTCCGCTGTAGTCGGCTGGCGGCCTGCGGACCGCGCTCCGAGCTCGGGAGGGTATCGCGTGTCCAGCCGAGACGCCGAGGGCGGCACGCCAGAGTGCGGGGGGCCGCTGCCTCGATGTTGTTGCTGTTGTGGGGGTTGTTGCTGGGCATGCTGGGGCGGCTGCTGTTGCTGCTGAGCTTGGTAGTACGGCTGCTGTTGGCGCGCAAAGTCGTCCCCGCGGTGGTGGCTGCCCGTGCGTGGATCGGGGAGGTGGTGCGCACTGTGCGGGGGGTAGTGGTGGTGTATGGGCGGGAGGATATGTTGCGGCATGGCAGTTTGAGAGCCCGAGGGAGGGTCCCGGGGCGACTGCTGCTGGGATGCGAGGCCTTGATTCAGCGGGGCACTCTTGGACCCAGGCACGACGTCCTTGTCGCTTGCGGTGGTGACGATGCTCATGCGCTCGACCTTGTCGCGTGTCTTCTCTCGACGAGCACCCACGCCACGCTTCTCGGGGTCCTTGGGTGTCCACCCCTTGAATGTGAGCTCGCGCGGGGTGGAGGGCTGGCTCGCGGCCATCTCTTTGCGCCGTTGGGCGATGAGGGCTTGTTGTTGTTCCTTGATGCTGATTGTGTCGCGGACCTGGCATGAGCATGGGGCACAGATGCAGGAGAAATACTTACGGTTTTCAGCTGGTCCTCATCGATGCTCTTGAAATCGAATCCCATGACCACTGGGGAGGGGATCGGCTGATCGCCCTCCTCCCGCCGCGCCTCACGCGACGCAGCAAAGCCAATGGGCTTGATGGGTGCAAGGCCAGAGGGCCGGCCCTTGCCTGACGGCGCTGAGGCCGAGGCGGGGGTCTCTGTGCTCGAAGGCGAGTGGCCGTTCTTCGATGCGGGCGAGTCTGCGCCCCCAGACTGGCGTGCTGAGAGGCCAGTGCGGGTGCGTTTCTCAGGTCGGTGGTCGTCCTCAGGTCTGTACGTGGCACGAGACATGCAATAGGGATTCCGAGACGTGTGTTAGAGATCAAGATTGAGTTATTGGCAACAGACATGCCGATCAGGGACATACTATGTCAGCATTCAACATATGGCACAGAGTACTTCTCATCTACTCACGCATCGTCCCTCTCTTTCCTTCCCCTGCCCTTTCTTCGCTCGTCGGGCTCGTCGCCTGAGCGCTGCGCAGAGGCAGAAGCAGACCGGCTGCGGCCTCCTGGGGGTGTAGCATTGGGCGGCGGGTCACGTAGGGACGAGGTACTGTTGTGCGGAGAGCCGAAGGACGAGTCGACGGAGGACGTGGGGAGAGAGTCGCATAAGGGCGGGTGTGCGGGGGGCAGTGGGGGTGTGTATGGTAGGATGCGGGGGTGTTGCGAGGGGGAGAGGGTGGGCGGGAGCATGGTATATATGGAGAGGTGGGGTGGGGCGAGGAAGGTGGGTGACGAAGGTTGACGGGTGGGCGGGGAAGGTGGTTGACGAGGACGAGGAAGGTGGAAGGCGAGGAAGGTGCAAAGGAAGGAAGGAGAGGACGGTGAGGACGGAGATCGAGAGTGAGAGGAAAAGATGATTTTAGGCAAGGAATCCCAAACGATGATACCGAGGAAGGCAGGAAAGGTGGTTAGGGCGACGAACGTAAAGCAGGCCCAAGAGCGGTGACAGTCGAGAGATGTCACAAGAGGAAAGAGGTCGCACAGTATCAGGCAATCACGTCGCAAGACCGTGTCGACAGCATGAGGACAGGACAAACAGAAGAAATGCCGCAACCACGTCCAGATGCAATCAATCGTGTCGTATCGGGTACAGCATCCAGTGTCCATCCGATTGAGAGTAACACAAGATACGTTCCGCGCACGGGCCGTCGACCAAATCAGTGTCAGTGCAGAGTCGTGAGAGTGTGCAGTGCAGTCGGGCGTCGTTCGTGATGGAGTGCGATGGACAAAGGGCGCATGATCGATGAGCGATATGGGAAGCGAGGCAGCGAGGCAGGCGTCAGCATTGTGTGCAGCAGTTTTAGAGACATGGGATTTGTGATGGAAGATGTGCAGCCGATTGTTGACACTGCAGTACCTGATCTCAAGAGACACACAAGTCTCCATCTCATCATCCATTCGCCTCAAAGATCACTCTCCGTCTCCACTCCCCGTCCCCCTCCCCCTCCCCCTCACTCAGCTACTCACGGATGCATCGCCGATGCATAGTCGAAGCGGCTGCCCGCGGGGCTCATTGCTGCCATCGCGACAAATGTGGATGGCTTTGGCGTGTCGCGTGTTCGCAGTTGCAGCAGTGTCCAAAGTACGAGTATGCACAGCCGATCTGCGCGTTGGCGGTGACAGCGATATCAATGCTGATGACGACCAGGCGTGGGCGTGGGCGTAGGCGTAGGCGTAGGCGTATGCTGATGGCGTTGATGTCGAGCGAGGACGAACACAAGCCGCACTAGAGGAACTCGCTGGGTACTAGTTAGTCAGGTGAGACGGCAAGAGGTGGAGGGAGTAACAGGGGGTGAGGTGCCGGAGGTGGCGGTGTGTGTGTGCGTGTGTGTGTGTGTGTATATATTGGGGGTGTGGGTGTGTTTCGGATCAGGGGGCGCGTCGAGTTCCAAGTGCACGATGAGGGCTGTGTCCGTCGAGTCGAGTGTCGTACTTGCTGTGTTGACAAGCAGTGAGAGCAGGATGCACGATGTCGAGTCAATGTATGGTGCAAGCTCGCACCAGCGAAGCAGTATCCGGTGGGCGGGTGGAGTTTGGAGTTTGGAGAATGGAGAATGGAGCAGCCCTGTGCTGCCGGTCCTGCGGTCCTGGGTGAATGCAGAATGCGCAATGCAGGGTGACCGGTGATGGGAGTGGTGGGAGTGAATGCACAATGGCGGTAAGCAGGTGGTGTTGATGGTATGCGCTGGGCCGCTTTGGATGCAGGATGCGCTGTGGATGTAGTAGTAGTATGTTGCGGAAGTGCCTAGAGCCCAGAGTGGTGCTGTGACTTTGGTGCTAGAAGGCAAACTAGCACTAAGCAGCTGGATGCATACAAGCGATGTCGCGATGCCGTTGCTGATGCCGACTGGAAAGAGTGCGCTCGACTCTTGAGCTTGTACTGCTTGCTCTGCTCAGACGCGGGTGATAGCTCTCTACCTCGTCTGACGGCAACACCGGCCCGGGTAGCTAGCTAGCTATACGAGGCGCGCTAGCTGGGCTGCTGACCTCGTAGCATGGCAGAGGAGCACGACGAGTGGAGTTGGTGACTCTTAAGCCTATGAGCAGCCTCAGGCACGTGCTCTATTCCCCTGCATGCTTCTGTTCTGAAGCTTTGTCCTGCTGACATAGATTGCTGCTCCTGCATGGCTCAAACCTACATCTCTCCTCATTGATAGTCAGTGGAGATGGATGACATTCAGTGCCGGCGGTAAGGATATCACCGGAGGGAGACAACAAAGGACAAGGAGTAACTCTACTCGTCTACATCCAGCTTGCACTTTCGACCACCGGATGAAACGCATGGGGGCACAAGGGTCTGGGAAGTCAGGGATGCACTGTCTTGCCTCGGACCGTACGCTGTTGGGAGAAGACATCCCGCCCTGTGTCATGCGGTGTCCCTGAGCAGGGCTTTACTCTGCTGCCCTGGAGGATTGGCTGTTTGAGCTAAATCAACGGATGTCGACTTCTGCACATCGCCGCTTTGAAGCTACACGATACACACACACGTCTGTCATCCATGCCGGCACAGAACCTCATTCCCCGTATCGTGTCCCGCATCTGTTTCCCGTGCAGTGTCCGTAATTCAGATATCGGTGTCTCTGCTCCCGTGTCTTGTTATACATCTATCTACTCGAGCGTCGCGCGTTCAGTTTGCTGACCCGTGGCGTCGAAGTGTGTGTGTGTGTGGTACTTGAGTGAGAGAGGCGTTGTGTGTCACTATCGATGGCCAGTAACTGCATTCCTCGCAATGCCACCTAGCCTCCATTCAGTACTCCGGTTGTTAGACACCATTCCTCGAACGATACTGCTATTCGTCGTACATATCATGGCGATCGTCGTGCATATCATATCGATCTGATCGACAGGGGTAGTGTACGCATACACGTGATGTGCTGTACATAGACTTCAATGCGGCGCCGCGGCGCCGCTTCTTGACACGTCCTGACCGATCTAGACCTTGCTTGACCTGTCTCACGCGTCGTCTGCGGCGCCGTCTGATGTACCGTCTAATAGTGGCTCTGAGTACTCGCTTAGCAGCTATATTAGCAGGAAGTACAGGCGAGCCAATCGCACGACTGTGACTGAACGGTATCTGAGCTCAACGTCGCGCTATGATGAAAATCGTGGCCGCTCGCTGTCGGCATCTGCAGTTATCTTCGCCGTCTTCGCCGTGGTCGCCGACAGCATGGTACGCGTCGCACTGTGTAGGATAAACAGCGGATGATAGGGTTAGGAGAGGAGGGGGAGTCAGATCACAACAACAGCTACACAGAAGCGATCCCAGCGGGGACTTGTAGAGAGTAGCAGTACTTCAACGACCCAGAGCGGCATCTATGGATTATCGCTCAACATATACAGCTGCATGAGCTATGAGTGGGATAGCAGCTTTCTTCTGTATTCAACTTTTCTTAGACTACATCTGTCAGGCCGAAGGTGCCGCGCACCAAAGGCCGTCGGACGCAGAGTCGACGATAGTTCGACGATCGTCCGACGAGGGTCGAGAATACTGGCTATGTCACTAGGGAGACGGTCGCGGGACAGGTGCTGGTCGAGGTGGTCGGATGAATGAGTGTACGGGATGAGTAGGGGACTATGCAACACTGGTCGGATAAGAGGATGCAGACGGGTGGCGAGGGTAAGACGAGAATAAAGTCTTCCGGGGGAAGACTTCTCGCCGTACCCTCCTCTATATATCGCTATGTGACGGAAGTCAGGTGGACATGCCTGTTGAGCGTCGAGTCAGGCAGACGGCAGACGCTCATGTCAGGCAGTCGCAGTGCCACTCGCGACATCGAGTGCCACTCACGTAGTCAAAAGAAGTCCAACGCGTAGTACAACGCGTAGTACATATACTCAGCGATGTGATCACGTGACCGGTGTGAGGGAGAGGGCGGTAGCGTGAGCCTCACAACATCAGTGCCGGTGCGACTGACAGTCATAGCTGGTGATCTGCATGGCCTGCTTATAATGGTAGAGTCATAGACCCCGTACAGTGCACAAGAGTCTTAAACCCATCCTGTATCAGAACCCCTAGGGGGGTACATGGGTACAGGATGTCCGGATGTTGATTCCGACCCACATGCAACACGTGCACTCGCGTGGTTCCCACGCGTCAAACAACCATGACCCTGCCTCCACCCTGACAATCTCATGACGCTCGCCACACAAACACACTTCCCAGCTCGAATTCCAGCTCAAGTTCCATCTCCACCTCGCCCTCACAGTCTTGACTACCTAGCGCCCACACATCTCGCTCAACACAATGGCCAGCGGGCCCACCAGCGGGCCCTACACCCTCCCGCCGCAGTACGCCCTCCCGCCGCGACAGCAGCCGAGTCCGACGCCGCCCCCTGTGCCCCCGAAATCGCCAACCCCGGCGGCAGGATCGGGCGTTGACCACACATCAGCGAGTTCATCGAATCCGTTCTACACGAATGCTCGTTTGCAATCTCCTGCTCGTTCGCCCCTACCTAGCCCGCCGGTGCCGGGCTTCTCTCGTGCGCAACTGTCGAATCCCCTTCACTCTCTACAGGCGCAGAGCCAACCCTCTAGTCCTCTGAGGCCTCCTCCACCTCAACAGCCCTACTGCCCAGCCAACTCCCAACCCTATACTCAACCACATCCATCACACTCGCAGTCGTCCTTCCCACAACCCCAACTGCACTCCCAACACCCCCAACTGCACTCCCAACACCCCCAACTGCACCCCCTCCCCCCCCCCCCACCCCCCCCTCCCCCCCCCCCCCCCCCCCCCCCCCCCCCCCCCCCCCCCCCCCCCCCCCCCCCCCCCCCCCCCCCCCCCCCCCCCCCCCCCCCACCCCCCCCCCCCCCCACCTCCCACCCCTCATCTCCTTCTCATCTCCTCCTCTCTCCTTTCCACCATGCCCCTCTTCATGCCCAACCCACCCCACCCCACCCCCCATCCCCCCGAGACACCCCCCTTCCCAGTCAAGCGGCCCTACCTCGACGTATCTACGTTCTACTCCCCGCCCACATCCAACTCCTCACCCACCTCCCCCGCTACTCTCGCTACTCTCCACCACCCTCCTCGCCACTCGCCCTCTCTCCCGCGTCTCTGGGACTCAGCCCGCACCAAAGACAAGTCAGCCCACCCCAACCCCTCGGCCAACACCAAAACCAACCCCGCACCCGCCCCCACCACCTCATCCCGCACCAAGACCTCTCATCGCATCTTCCCCCGCCCACCCGACATCCCCACGCCCGTGATCCGCCCCGGCTCAGTCCGCAGCGCACGGGTAGTCCACGCGGACGACTCCGACGACGACAAGCACTCCATACGCTCCCAGAAGACGACGGTCGAGCCCCCGCTCCTGAGCATCCCCGACGCACCCGTGCCCCCGATGCCGCCTGTGCCTAATCCGTCCAACTCGTTCAACAACAACGAGGCGCCCTCGTCGCATTACCAGCAGCGCATCAGTGTGAGCGTGGGTGGGGGCGACCGTGACCGGGACCGGGACCGCGCACTCGAGGCGGCCGAGGAGGGTGATCAGATTGGTGCAATGGTGTCGTCGAATGAGGGCCTGGGCGTTATTGGGAGTCTTGAGCAGCGGGCGAACCAGTCGGTGATGAGCTTGGGCGGCGGGGGGGCGAAGGGCAGTGCGCAGCAGGTGCTTGGGGCGGATTCGGCGCCGCGTGTGGCGAGTTTGTATCTCGTTTCGGGGTTGGGTAAGGTGAGTAAGGAGTTGAGACGGGCCCGTGGTAGTGAAGCACCCTTGCATGGGCTGCTACGTACAAGGTGAACTGCCACAGTACAAAGTGACGACGTGTCACAGTACAAAGTGGCGATGGTTTAGCCATGACATCGGCTGCCATACAAGTTATCTACATGTACATCTATTTCGTGCTGCGAGACAGGACTTGTTGAATTCCGGCTGTCGGCTGCCATACAAGCCATCTACGTCTGTCTCGTGCTGCGATTCATAACTTGTTGAGTCCCAGCTGGCCATGTAGACTGGAAGGTCTCACGACTTGCTTGCACTTCAGAACGCTTGAGCCTTATACTCTTGTCATACACTCTCGACCCCTACTCACGCTAACCCCAGGACCCCGCACAATGGTCCTTCTCGGACAAAGACTCCATCGCCGGCGTCACCCCATTCGAAGACTCGCTCGGAGTCTGGTGGCGCCCCGACATGCTCGGCAACACCTTCAGCGGCGAGAAGCTCGAGGACACCGGCCCGCGCAAACAACGCAGCGGCGGCGGCGGGGGTGGCAGCAGCACAGCCACCCGCCGCGAGATTCAAAGCAAGAGCGTCCCCGGTGCAGGGCCCGAGGGCGCCTCGCGCCTCGTAGCGCGCACGATGAAGTTCGCACACCCCAAAGACATCGAGGTTATCAACTCGACGCTCGCTCCCCCGACGACGTGCCACACGTTCACGTTCACAGTCGCGCGGCAGGGGCATGGTGCCACTGTGGCTCCCCAGGCGAGCAAGCCTAGAGCTGCATCTGCAGGCACTGTCAAGGAGCCCTTCCGCGGCGCATCGATGTCGAGCGACCTTGTGTTCTACGGCGTGACGCTTACGGTCTGGTCGCACGCCGATAAGGCCCGCGCGGCCAAGCTGAAGGAGTTCAAGATGCGCACGGGGCAGGCCCGCCTGCGTAACAACTCGACGTTTTCCGATGCTATAGGTATAGGGAAGGATGCGAAGACACCCAGGCGCCGCAAGCATGTGTTCGGCGAGATGCAGGTGCGCAGCAGGGGCCCGCCGACGGCCACGGAGTACACGGTTAGCGATGTGGGGATGACCGACTCGGACTTTGAGACGACGTACACGAGCTTGGCGGAGGGAGACTCGTCGTTGAACGATCTGACGCTGCCGTCGTGGGGGAACGATGGGGGTGATGTGTTCTGGTTGCCATATGCGTTGACGCTGGGTGAGTGAGGTCTGCGGCTGTGGTTTGTGTCTGCTGCTGCTTTCTCGGTGTGAACACTCCTAACCCCTACTGTATCTTCCTTGCATTGTGTTTCTTCTCGCCGGTTTGCTCAGATCGTCCTCTGCTGTTCCTCCTCTGCTGTTCCTGCAGCTGCTGCTCGCCTCCTTAGTACCACTGGCTGTGTCCTCGATACATGTTGTGTCGTTGCTGCTGCTCCTTTCTCCTGTCGTAATTTTTCATTGTGGCACTCTATCTTGTGATACATTTCACTGCTGCATCTCGATTCTCGATTGTCTTTACCTTCGATCGCTGTCGCTGCTCCTCTGCCTGAACCCTGATTCTTGCTGCTATGCTGGTGACCCCCTTGATTTGCAGTACCGTTCGCTCGAGTATCCTCGAGCAAGAGACCGTGCTCTAATGTCCTTTGCTTTGCTGTTCATGCTCTGCCGCATTCCTCCATGCTGTATTACGCCTGCTGTATGATGTGCAGTGATTCTCTCTTGTGTTGTCCTCGTGCACGCCGGACACCTGCTCGTTCTCATCCTTGCCTCTGTCTGTTGCTGACGACAGTCTCGCGCTACCCCATCTACGACATCCTGCAAGACTACCTCCGCCTCAGCGTGAGTCCCAGCCTGCCACACCCCGCTGACCGCAGTGGACCCGCTACTCCAAAGACGCACGCGCCCACATGCGCCAGATGCACGCGATCCTCAACCTTGAAGCGCCAAGTGTCGGTGCCACACTCTCCCTACCCGTCGGGATGGCAATGGATGACGAGGTAATACTCGATGCAACCATGCCCGGAGCCCTTGACTTCGAGAAGGGTACGACCAAGGTCGACTTCCAGATGTGGCCGCTGTTCCAAGCTCTGGACCTAGATAACATCCTGACGTGTGTGGAAGTGGCGCTCTCGAACTTTGGCAGGGTCATCTTCTGCTCGCGCTACCCTGCTATGATCGGGTCTGCGGTCGAGACGCTCAAGTACATCGTCGAGCTGCGGGGGTGGGATGGGATCGCGCTGCAGAATATCCATGTTCGCGATGCGACGTTCCTTGACGAGGATCCGGGGCCGTATATTGTTGTGAGTGGCAGCGTGAGATCCGGATATTCAGTGGTGGTGGTACGGTATTGTAGAGACAGTGGCAGTCGCGAAACGGCCGGTGGCACCGGCAACGAGTCTCAACGCCGTTGTGGAGTCACAGCTGCAATGACCATAGCTTGCTACAATAATGCAATGAGCTGACAACAGGGCATTGCCACAGAGTGCTGCGACGCTATTACCCCGCCCCCAGAGGTCATCACGGTCGACCTGGACACGAACAGGCTGGTGTACAAGGAGCTGCCTGCGAGTGTGACACCGCGCAATAGGCTCGAAAAGACCAGGCAAAAGCTGGAGGCGGTCTTGGGGTACCAGTATCGTGAGTGCAACTTGCTGATCCTCATCTGTGACTCCTCCTGCAAGCCCAGCTAACGGTCAGCCAAGGACAAGTGCGTTCCTATCGACTACCGAGTCTCGTTCCCCAACGGCGCGTTCCGAAACCACCACAATCTGCACTATGGCGGTCCTAGACCCCGCTATCTATCTGAGCGGCTTACCCCGCCATCTTGGTGGAAGCAGGATGCCATGATCGCTGCGTTCGACAAGGTTCTGGCTGACAAGGTGGGTTTCACTGTAAGCGTCACGACTGACCGCAGCACAAGAAGCCCACGCTGTTTCAACGCATCACCAAAAAGGGTCTGGAAAGAGCTCAAGCTCAGCTCACGGTCAATGAGCAGCGTGCGAAGGCGATGATGCGTAGGCGGGCTCGTGAGTATCCCTCCATATATGATGGCCGCTTTGCACAAAAAGCAGTCCGAGGAGTCTTGACCACGGGAATCGTGCGCTGACCCCAGTCCACTACGTTGAGAAACGCGACGACTCCGAGCTCAAAGTCGCTCGCATCACCCGCCGCCTCCAGAAGCTCATCCAAGAGGGCGAGCATTGGAAGCAGCGCTTCGAGATGTTTGAGAAGTACGCCGAGCGGCTGGCGCAGGAATCGGCCGAGCTCAAGGCGAAGATTGACCGCGAGCAGCGCGAGCACAAGAGGCTGTCAAACAGTGAGGATTACACCAGTTGTCACTGACCACCAGTCAACTCCCAGCAGACAAAGCTCAACGCAGAGCTGCAGGATAAGCTCAATCAGACGGAGCTGGCTCGGGCGGAGGCGATGCGGCAGCTATCAGATATGCACCAGTCGTAAGTGTCCCACTTCCCCCGACTTCCTTTGCAATCACTGGGGCCGGCGCTGACTCTCCAGCATTCAAGAGCTCGAACGCGAGCGCAACGTCATCATGGACGTGATCGAGATGCAGATCACCAGCGCCCTTCATGGAGTCAACTTTGGCTCGGAGGACGGCCACGGCGCTGACAACCACAATCATGACAGCGCCGATTCACCACCCGACACGCCGAGCACCATCACGCGCCGCAAGAAAGCCCAGCGCCGCTCAACTCAAACAACGTTCTCGCTCGACCCCTCCATTGTGGACGGGAGGCAGCCGATGAGCGTCATCGGCGCGCTGAATGACGGTTCCGTACGCAAGGGTCTCGGCTCCATCGTCGACGGGGACCATGTGTCCACTGCGGATAGGCTGTCGTCCCTCAGATCCGAGGGCAAGATCGCTCAGCGCATGGCCAGTATCCAGGCCAAGGTGAGTGCGTTGCGGGAATAACACTGACATCAGCTTGAGCTTGCACTCACGATGAAGGAGAAGGCGGAGGGGAGTATGGCGGTTGTGGAAGACGCTGAAGCTGGAGCCACAGCAGAGGAGCAAGGAGGGACAGGCGCTACCGCTGAGTCTCAGACTGGGGAGCAGATTGATGGCGACCTCGCAGCCGACAGCAACAGCAGACCAGCTTCTCGCACGTCCAGCACCGGTAAGCACACGACGCACTCAGACGAGAACGGCTTCGCGCCACAATGCCACTCACCTGCGCTGCGGCAACTCGTCCTGCCACAGAGCCTCAGGCCGCCTCGCAAAGTCATCCAAAAGCGCAGCTACGAGATCATGTCGACCACGCCTGCGTTCCGCGACATTCGTGACGTGCCCGACGTAGTCGACGCTCGCAACGAGCACGAGCACTTAGGAGCAGCCGAGGACAGCACAGACGACACGAGCGGTCTCCGTGCCGGGCGCCCAAGCAGCATCGCGTCCGCCACGTTTGGCAATGGCGTTAGTCAGCTGTCCGCGATCGCGCTCTAGACACAGGATCAGAATGTTTTCACAGTGTAGTACACAAGGCCCCTGGTGGGATGCATGATAATGAGAATGTTACAATGCGGTGATGTTATAATTATTGACCCCTCCTATGGTGAACTCCAATCTCTACTTGCTTCCTTTGTGCATAAACTTCTGCACGCTCCCTCCTGCCTGACGGCACACACAGCCACTACTTGCTAAACAGCTTTGCCAGCTCCTCAGCCTTCTGCTCCATCAACTCCTTGCGCGTCATGTTCTTCAGACTGAGTTTGGCCAGATCCGCCTTCTTCCTCTGGATTTCGTCAAGTCGCTCCTCGACCGAGTCCTTGATCATGAGCTTGAGTGCGGTGACAGGCCGCTTCTGACCCATACGGTGGATACGGTCAATCGCCTGTGCCTCCACACTGGGATTCCAGTACGGGTCGACGAGGTAAGCCCTATTCGCCACGGTGAGGTTGAGACCCACACCGCCAGCACGCGTAGAAACGAGCATCACCTCCGTCGCCTTGTCGGTGCGTAGCTGCTCGATCTGCCGCGCGCGCTCCTCGCGTGTCATGCTTCCGTCCAAGCGGCAGCACTTGATCCGCAGCTCGCGCAACATGTCCTCGATGCGGTCGAGCATTGTCGTCCACTGCGAGAAAACGATGCTCTTCGTGATGAGCGGGTTGCCGTCGTCGTCCAGCTCAACGACTTCACCGTCCGTCGACTCGAGGTCATAGAACGGACTGAAGTTGGCCGACTTGGGGTTCCGCTTCGAGAACGGCATCAGGTCGTCCGCCAGGAACTGCATCTTGCGCGAGTAAGTCGGCGGCTCTAGGGGGTTGCGCTCCCACTTCTTGCGTGCAACAGTCTTCTTCGGTATGCTGTCTTCGCTGTTACCATCCGAGGGAGGCACGACCTCGATCACGTCCCGGCTGAGCCGGAGCATCGTGTCGCATACGCCGCACTGACGCGTCACGCCGTCCAGCCCGCGCGGATACTTGGAGAACACGGACTTGCGGAAGCACCCAACGCACAGTATGTGCATGCACTCGGTGAGGATGGGGCGCGAGTCCTTCTTGCCCTTCTTGAGGTCGGCAGCCTCGCGCTTTGCATCTTCCTCGACGCCGCCAAGACCCACAGACGGGAAGTATGGGCCAAAGTCAACGCCGCACTCAGCACACAGCGCGCCATTCGGCATGTCTTTTTGGGTGCAGATGACGGACTGGGCGCGTTGCTGACTCAGGCCAAGCTTCTCGATGCCCTGTACAGCGACGTCGTAGTCCATGATCGTGCCGTCATAATCCTCTTCCACTGGGCCGCTGTTCGGCAGGTCGACGTGGTCGCACGTTTGCCGTAGACGCAAAAGCTGTTGCAGCACATGAGCATAGTTCTGCGTGAGCTGCTTGTTGGCCTTGAGGTCCTCGACTTCAGCCTGGGCAGTATTCCGGCGCTCGTCATAGATCTTGCGCTCGTCCTCACGCAGCTCGAGCCATACCTGCGCCTCTTTGCGTGCTGGTAGACTGAGAATCTTGGTACCGTTATCCGACGTCTCCTTCGTGCGACGGAGACAGCACGCCCGCATGACGAGCTGAAGTCGAGCAATGCCAATCTGCTCACCGCCCTTGCACGGGCCAGTGATGTACTTGTTGAACAGTTCTTTGTTGTCCACGGGGCTCAGGCGCAAGAACTTGAACAGCGCCCAGACATCCTCGATCTTGTTCTGGATAGGCGTACCAGTCAGTGCTATGCGGCGGTCTGCTTCCAGGGCGCATGATGCTTTGGAGGCTACTGTCACCGATGACTTGATGCTGTGTGCCTCGTCGAGGACGACGCGGAACCAGTCGATGGCCTGGAGAGGACTCTGATCACCCTGTGCGAGTTTGCGGCGGCTAGCCTTGCCCTTCTTGGCCTTGAAGGCTTCGACGATGTCGGCAGGCTTGATGTCAACGCCGTTTGCCCCGCTTCGAGACCCCGAGCCCCGAGACGAGTCCTCATCGTCACTGTTGGCACCAGTCACAGGCGTTGACACGTCCTCTCCGACACTCGCACACTGCTTCGAGTACTCGTTCGCGAGCGTGCTGTAGGATGTGATGACGATATCAAACTCTGCCAGGAAGCGAGGATCCGCCTTGCGAGACGTGCCGTGGTAGATGTATACGCGGAGAACATCCCAGTCAGGATCCAGTTCGTCATTCGGATCGCGCTTGGCTGGCGGAGACGCTCCTCCAATGACCTCTACTCGGCCGTTCCAGTGTTCTTTGATCTGGTCCTCCCAGTTGGTGATCGTCGACATGGGACAAACCAGCAGTGTGGCCTTTGAGCGTTTGACAATTTGCGCACGGCGGATCTGCTGGGCGAGCTTGTCATCCGGCTCTTCGACACGTCGTCGCTTCTTGCCCTTCGGTCCGTCGTACCCCTCGTCATCGATAGAAGGCATGCCGAACACTTTGGTCGTCATGGCTGATGCAGGTATCTTAGGCTTCTCCTCCTCGATCTGAGGCATCTCCACCTTCTCGAGCGGCTTCTGAGCCCACTCCTTGGCAGCACGATGCGTAGACGCGATGAGAGACACCACCGATAGCGTCTTACCAAGACCCATGTCGTCCGCAAGGATGGCTCCGCGGCAGTCCTTGGGCTTTTTGCCACGAATTTTGTCGCCTGAGATCTTGTTTTTCCAAACCTTGACACGGCCCTTCTCGTCCGTGACCTCAGCCTCCCAGAGCGACCGTGAGGTGTCGCTCTTGAAGTCGCTCATTTGCTTCGCCAGATCCGACTCGTCCGCGGTGGAGGACTCTCCTGTGTCCTCACGCTTGCTTCTCTTGAGCAACTTATCCGCATTCTTGCGAGCTTGCTTGAGACTCGACCAGTCCTGTTCGCCTTGCAAGAGGAAGGTCAGGGCTTTCCGCTGATGCGGGAACAGGTTGGTCCTAATCCAAGGTCCCGGATCGCTCTGCTCGAGCTCAACACCACTGGCCAGGCTCTTGAACACCTCATCAACCTGCGCACGCTGCACCTCCATCATGCTTGTCTTGTCCCGCTCCACACCGTACGACGAACCAGGGTACTGCAGCCGCTGCTGGTTGGCCATGTACATTCTGTACGCCCGCTCGTGGCTGCCATGACCATTCCTGTACTCGGGGTGTCCGGAGTACCTCGACGGCTCGTATGGTGGCATCGGGTCAAGCAGAAAGATGTTGTTGGCCATGAGCGTGTCGACGACATAGTTGATGTTGGCGGGCAGAGTGAACACGAGCACGTTGAGGCGGACCTCGAATTGGGGCTGGGCGTCAGCGTCGCACAATCGCTCTGCACTCACGCCATCAGGTGGTAGCCGTAATGCAAAACCTTCCAGACGAATGAGACCGCGCGATAGCATGTCGATAAGCACCTTAGAGATAGGTCCATCGAGGTCGCCAATGTACTGAGACATGCCCGCTGCCGTCAGCCATACACTGCGCATTGTGTGACCCTTCTACACTCACGAGTCAAAACCTGAACAGTATCCTTCATGACTGCAGTCCACGGCTCATCGGGGCGCGCCGCACCACCGGCTCTTCGCAGCTACGCCGTCAGCACGGCACTTCCGTCACCAGCGAACTCACCTTGAGCTTAACACGCAGCATCTCCGCCGTGCGGTATGTGACGACCTCGTACTGCTCCTTCGCGCCCGGAGGCGCGACCTCACCATTGACGACTGCCTTGTTAGGATACAGCATGATCGCACGGCTCATGAAGCCGCCAATACAGAGCGGCTTCTTCGGATTTGGCGCTGGCGGTGGGTTCGGCATGCTGTCGACATCTATGGGTGCTGACGGGTCGCCTGGCCGAGGACCAGAGGTTGCTGAAGGTGCAGCGTTGGTTGGAATGCCTGCCTGTCCTGGCAGAAGAGGAGGAGCAACGCCCCCATACTGAGCGGCGAACGGAGCCCTATTGGGACTGCTATGTGATGCGAAGCCCGGTACATGTCCCTGTGGCAGCCCGTGCGAGGCTCCAAAGCCGTTGACACTAAGCACACTCGGGCCCGCTGCTGCATTGTTGGCAAACATGGGACGAGAGTACTGGCGCGTTGTCGGCGACGGCTGCGTTGGCCCAGTAGAAGCGGTAATCGTGAAGTCGTTGTCTACATCGACCGCCGTTGTGGGAACAGCAAGTGCCGATGCGCGATCTGATGACGCCCCTGCCCCACTCGTGTGTTTGCTTGCGCCATGGACAACACTACTTCCGTTTGCAGTTGCTGGTGTTCCATTGACTGACAACTGAACACCAGAGCCAGAAGGCAGCGTGGAGGAGACAGATAGATTTGTGCTCCCCTGGCCATCGCGCAGCACAGGTGCAGCAGCTGGGACAGGCGAGCCGTCACTATCTGACAACTCCGTCATGTCTATCGCTGGAACAGCACTCTGCAGTGCCGCAACAGGACCAGCCTGTGGCCTCGATGGGCTTGCCCCAGCCCTATCTGGTGGCGTGGAGCCGTCATTCGAAAGAGGTGGTGGTGGATCCGAGGGCGGTTGCGATGGTGTCGACTGCTGAGCGGTGGTGTCCACTGTCGGCGTCGCTGTCGACATATTCAAATGCACTGGGCGGAAGCCGTCTCCGAACCCTTTCCTCTCGATCTAGCCTCCTCCTTCTATCGTCGTCGAGCGATGAGCGAGTGTGTAGAAGGGCGCTGAGGGCGTTGTCATTGCCACCCAAGAGGTCGCAAATGAGTGCTTCGGGCTCCTGAATTCAAAAGTCCACCGCTGAGTCATCACGTGTGCGTTCCTGTCAACAACTTCATATCGCGGCAAGTGGCATTGGTATCGAGCAAAGAATAGCAAGGATAGCATTGGTTTCTGACGCCTTGTTAGAGCTGCTAATGGTGTCGTGGGGAGGTCGACGTGCTCAATGCGCTTGACCTGCAGAAGAATCGCTGGTGATGGAAAAGAGGTACATACAACTGGGGATAGTTTCTTATGGTGCTATGCAAGAGGTGCTAGCAGTGCAGGAGATGGGCGAGAGACAACGCATGCAATGAATGAGACTAATGCTACTGCTGTTGGTGCTGGTGCCAGTACCATGCTGCTACAACTACTACAAACATCAATTTTGCCATGCCTGACTGATAGCTGGGCATTCTGCTCCATCTGCCTCACAAGATGACCCCCGCCACTCCTGATTTTCCAGCTCAAATTATATAACGTACTCTCTACCGTTACGCTTAGCGACCACCCTTTACGTTTTTGCCGGACACGCTCCGCACGCTCTTGGCGGGTGCTTTACGCGCAGTGCCGTTGGCGGTAGTGCTGTTTGAAGCAGCCTTGCGTGGCGCCTTGCCTCCAGTCGCCTGTCGTGTCGCCGAGGACGTCTTCGAACCCGTCCGGGGACGTTTGGCAGCCGGCTGCACCTCCTCGATATCGCTGGCGTCGCTGCCCGATTCTATAGCTATCGGATCCTCTGTCGTGCCGGCGCCTTTCACCGACGCAGCGGGTGTGCGAGAGTCGGCGCGCTTGCCCTTACCGCCAGCAGGAGTGACCTTCAGGACCGTCTCCTCGTTGTTGGCATCGTTGTCGTCGCGAGCGAAAAGCACCGTGGCCTTTTGCCGAGCAGCGATGGGCTCGCCAGCGTACCCGTTGCCCAAGGATCGTTCGGCAGCAGCGTCATCCCACAAATGCGGCTCCTCACGAGCAGCGCCGGGTACCTCGTCGCGCGTGAGCTGAGGCTTGAACAGCACTATGGGTATCGAGGACGTGTCTTTGATGGGGTTGCTGCAAAGGAACAGATCCTTGTGCTTCTGAGGAAGTTGAAGGGCCATCTGCTCAATCATCTCCCACGGCCGGTCGTCTAGTCCGATGCCTTGATCGTCATCGCCCTGCGACTCGTTGCACAGAGCCATAGCTCTGAATACGGGCACCTGGCGCGGAAGTGCACTCGCAAATGAGGGATATCGTGCCAGCAGATCCTGAACTGCGGGAGTCGAAGCCTCGTAAGCAAGCGCGTTGTAGACCCCAGCCTGAGCAGTTGTTGGTATCGAATCGACCAGGAAAATCAGCAGATCACGCATGCTGTCCACACCATTAAGGAGTGGTGCTCGTGCGCACATGGCCACTGTGAGATGCAAGACGGCAACAGTGAGAAGAGAGTAGTCGGGCTTCGGGGAAGCAGGCAGGTGCACCTCTGTTGCAGGGACGCTGAGCGTGAAGCGCAGAAGCTTGAGCACAACCTTAAGCATGTCGCCAGGCTGTATGGGCGTAGTCCCCAACAGTATCTGCACGTCATCTTCAGGCGTGATTTGTCTCTCGAGAGACTGGAAGGCAACGCTGAGGAGGTTGAACATGCGGTCACGAGCAGCAGCTGTCGCCGGTTCCAAGCGCTCAGGCTTTCCAGCACTGCTGATGACTCGGAGCACCATGTCGACGGAGCGCGCGTGCTCTTCTACCTCGTGCTGAGTCTCCGCGCTCAGAAGCTTGGACAGCAAGACACCCAAGCAGTCCAGACCGACAGAAAGAATCTCCTGCGCCACCACAGAGTCGGCTCCTCGGAAAGCCTCCACGAGCAGGTCCATGTCGTCGGTGGTCGCTTCACGGTCAAGTGAGGAGCGGACAAGCTTGGACAGCACCTGGCGGGCCTCCTGCGGCTCGTCGTTGTGCGCAATCCTCATGGTCAGACGTTTGAACTCGACGCGCATCTCCAGTACGATGCGTGTCCACCGCCAAGCACTGTACCGCGCACCACCTTCCAGATTCGTGACTGCTACCGACCCCTTGACCTTGGCGTTGTCGGACATCATGAGCTTCAGGCCCTCGACCATGCCTGTCTCGAGGGAGGAATCGTTGCTGCGCTTGATCCAGTCGTTCGACAGAAATGCGTCCTTGAGCACATCAAGGTTGCGGAATGCTGCGGTCTTGAATTGCGGAATAGACGCCAGGCCACGAAAGATGTCACCAATCTGCAGGCGTGTCTTCTCTGGGACGAGCTTGGATCGCTCTAACACGACCATGACCGGCAACTGGTTGATGAGGTGGTGCACATTCGACGCCTTGAAAACGCTGGATCGAGCGGTCTGAACGATATACGCCTCGCGGAGGTTGGCCGGTGGTAGACTCTTGTGTGGGGTGGTGAGCAAAAGCTGCTGCATAGCAGTCACGGCCCATTCGATCGCGGCAATACGCTTGCTCGACAGGCGAGGGTGTGGAGCTGAGCATAATGTCGCAGCGTGTCGCAACTCAGGGAAGATCAGCTGCTCGAGCAGGACTCGAGACCCAAGCCGCCTGTCGACGACCAAAAGCAGCAAGAGGCGGACCACAGGAGGCACATTGCGGCGTCCAAACAGGTCTAGGCGAGTGGCAGGCGTCAGCGTCTGTATCCATGAAGCCACAACAGCTTGCAGCTCGTCCGGCCCTGCCTGATTGATGACCTTGCCAATATGCGCAGCAGCAGCATTGACCGCATTCTGCTTGCTTGCATCGGCGCTCTGCACCGCCTGGATGATAGTGGTCCACCACGTCGCCGACCACAGCTCGAACTTGCCATGCCTCACGAACAGTTTGAGCGCGAGGCTGACAGCACGCTCAGTGTCTCCGGAGACGATCGTCGTCTTCGTGTCTTCCATGCTTTGGTCCATGTCCACCTTGACCGACGGCGTGGGTGGTGGCTTCGGTCGATTAGCCTCTGTGGCTGCCCGGACTTCCGCAACAGCTTTTGCATCGGTGACTCGCCCATGCTCGTGCAGAGTGAGAATGGTCCTCGCAAGCGGTAGGAAGATGCGATTCCGTCTCTGCATGGTGCGGAATCGTGCCACGAGCGCCGTGGTGATCTGGCTCCAGCGATCTATCGATGTCCATACATCGGCGTCTCGCTTGAGTGAGTCAAGAATGATCAGCAAGATTTCCTCGTCTTCCGTGCCGGTGATGCCCTTCACAAGCAGCTGACCGTTAGCTCGAGCAATCCGCAGTCACACTCACATCTGCGAGGGTCGAGTAACCGAGGCACTGCTGGAACACGTTCATGACGCGTGCGAAGGTGCTACCGTTCATAGGAGGCTGTGAGCCATTGCTATGTCGTCAGTCCGCCACCTCCTAAACCACCTACCGCTTGAAGTGTGTCACCGCAGCTGCGAAGTACCAAAATCGCGACTCGACAAACTCAAAACGCGTGATGTCCTGCGCAGTGGCGAGCTGGTAGTCGATCGCCTCTCGGAGCTGGGCACTCCGGCCATGTCTCCGGAGTCCGAACACCTCGGGCGTGTACTCTTTCCACTCCTCGCGGATGGCGTCCATCGCTTGATCCTCCTCCGCCTGATCTCTCTGCCGAGCTTCTCCATCGCCGCTGAGCACGAGTCGCCTCTGCTCTCGTAGATCAACAGCTTGGACGAATATAGGCATTGCGTTCAGTAGCTTGAGGTGATGTGATAGTGGCCCCTTGCCGTCCGTAAAACGCGCAGAGTGTCCGCGCGCGATCAGCGTGTTCACGTATCTGCCATAGGAAAACAGGCCCTGGCGCGTGAGTTCCCCAAAGGAGATGCCGATGGCCTGGTTGTTCTCAGGGCGAAGAGCAGCCGCTGATGAGTCCAGCCACTTGTACAGGATGGGGAAAAAGTCGAAGTGCTCATTCGGTCGAACATCCTCGTGCCACTGCTGCCACTTCTTGAGCATGGTGTATACGGCATATGGGCGATGGATACCAAGTTGATGCAGTCCCATGGCCCAGTTAACGAGGATGCAGACCTTCTCTTCAAGCTTGGCGTGATCGATCTTCGGGCTTGTCGGTGCACATGGGCCGCTGAAGAAGGCCTTGCAAAGCGCCGACATGTCCGTTTCTGCGCAGATCGAGTCCAGCATCGAGATCTCCGCCATCTGCTGCCGTCGAGGACTAGCACCAGGGTCAACAGTGATGGGTCGGAAGAGTAAAGCAGCATTGCGTCGGTCCAAGGCCTCGTAGATCGGCGTGCTAGAGTCCACTAGGGAAGAAAGCAGTGTCGAGTAACGTGCCCACGTTGTTGGCGAGAGCAAGACCTCCGAGTTTGACTCGTACAACCCACGCACGATCGCAATCAGCTGCATTTCCGTCTTAGCCATCAAATCCTTGGCTGGAGACGAGCGTATCTCCTCGATCTTGATGCACGCAGAGCGAATACAATGCCTCGCGATGCTCGGATACTCGGCCACGTCTGCGAGTTTCTCATGCAGAAGCTGGGTCACATATCCGAGCTGAGCGAAGTTCGCAACGCCGAGAAAGTCGGCCAGCCACGATGCCAGTTGTCGGGGCGATACCAGTCGCTTGCGGTAAAGCTGATGCAACAGTGAGTCGCTGTACTGCCACTTGGCGAGCCAACGCGCACGACTCTTCTCGTCACCCAAGACGCCAGTCGGCGCCTTAGGTGCTGGCGCGTCCCCGGGACCAGACTTGACTCTGGTAGGAAGTACAAGCTGTCCCAGCTGTATCCGAAGCCACGCTGTGAGCGCATTGGTGAACTCCACAGTGTACCAGTCATTGCTGTTCATGGGTATCAGATTTGGTGCGGACGTGGCTGTAGAGCTAGGTGTTGCGCCTGCTGGACTAGGCGCCTGCACTGTGATGGGCTGAGCCCGACCACGGTGAGCACTGATTTCGTTCGCTCCCAGCACTCGAATGAACCATAGTGCCCGGTCGATAGGAATCGGCGCAGGCTGTGGCCGTGGTTCGCTCGAGGCGCCCAGAGTCCGCACTGCTGGTTGTGGCGGGGAGAACATCGTCTCTAGCAGGTCGACGCCCTTAAAGCCATGAGGGACAGGGTTCCGCATCAGACGTGTCAATGGAACCTCTGGATTTGCAAGGTCGGCAAAGAACTGATGTCGCTTTGTGTCGTTGTAGGTCACGCGAACGGGAATGCGAAACGCCCGCTCCCTTCGTCGTTAGCAATGTCTCCTTCTTGTAGAAAGCAGACTTTATGCCGAGACTCACTGGAACGTCGGCATTGACGCATTGCGCTTCTCAATGATCTCCTTCCCGAGCTCCATAAGCTTTTCCAGCCCGCCAGTCTGTAGTTGCTGGTATACAGGTCCATGCATCGAGAAGCTCTCCGCCTGGACGTCAGCAACGAGCGCTACACTGTGCCACGCCCACGCGCTTGAACAGCTAATACTCACAGTGACATTCACTGCCGGCTTGAGTTGAAACCCTCCCTTGACAAACGGCTCTGGCAGCTCGTCCTCCGGCTGACCAAAGCCAGGTCGTGATGGGTAGAAGTCTGGGTACCCTGTCGGTTAGCCAGATACTTGCCGTATTCTTCATGAGCTACGCACCCAGATCTGCACGCGAGTTGAGCACCGTCCGCCATGGCGGCGGGGAGAAGTCCTCGATGGGAACTGGGTCTGCTAATGGCTCTGTTGGTGCGCCGCTCGCCCGACGCTTTTGAGGAGCCTTCGCCGCCGCCGCGTGCGGTCGCACGCTGGTCGGCGTGTAGCGCGCGGGCGGCATCAGAGCAGAGCTAGTCCGCAATGGCCTGCAGAGGAGTACTAGCTCGCCAGGGGGGTTAGGCCGTTCTCGCAGGCGCGTTGCAGATGAGAATGGAGGGTATGAAAGGCAGATTGCCTTGCCCGGATGGTATAACGGAGGCAGGCGATGGACGAAGGCCAACCCGGTTTGCGACGGCTACTGGTGCTTGCTTGTGGCGACTAGATCCTCCGCGACATCCCAACTAGCTCGGAGATGGGCAAAAGAACGGCACAGCTGGGGTGTCCTCACTTGTCAGCGCTGTGCGTAGCTGCTCGAGATGCGCCGATGTTAGCAGTAGCGTCGTTGTCGTCGTTGTCGTCGTTGCGGATGGCGGCGTCCGGAAGTGCGGAACGGCGTGAGCAAGGTATGGTGGAGGAAGCAAGTCAGGCACGAGATCAAGATGATCTCCGCGGATCAACCGGGGGCGGCGTGGACGACGTCGAGAGCGTTGACTTCGATAGCATTAGCAACAACAACAACACCCTCTCAGACTTCACAGTTCAGACACGAGTCACCTCTGGGCTCAGGGCTCGCGCATTGGGCTTTAGAAGCTGGACTACTAGCTGGACTACCATCTACGACGCGATACACTCGGCACGGCTCCACGAGCACGAACCCGACGTGCAATCCACTCTACGGCGCGCTGCGAACAACCCGAACGCGATCAGGACCCTCTCTGCCCCCCAGTTCGTGTCTGAGTACACGAATCACACTCTACGATGCCGATAAGCTGGCCGCAACCAGGGGACGATGTGTCTGAGATCGACTCGGACGACTCATCACTGTCGTACCCGTCATCAGAGTCATCATTCACGCTCGAGGACCAAAGAGCTATGATTCAAGAGGAGTGGAACGAGAGCATGCGACAGCTCGAGGCGGTGCTTAGTGTGATTCTTTTGCCGTTCTTTGGCAAGTGGTACGGACGGCGGTTTGCATTCTGGCGTAAGTCGGAGCGATGTTGCATAGCTGACAGTAGTGTGGGACCGGTATCAGGTGTTCGGCTGGTCGAGATCCTTGTTCAACCTGGCACTCTCAGCAACATCGTAGACGATTAGCAACGCTAGCAAGTGTAGGACGGTCGTTGTCATTATGCATAGTCAGCAGCCAACTGGCGCAATGGTGCAAGTCGCTCATAGGAATAAGATGATGCTACATCAGAGCACCTGCAAAGGGGTGTCATATGAGCTGCCAGTGACTTGCACGTCAGTTCGTCCCTTCTGGACTGATGCAATGCATTGCTATGATCTCCACTGCCTCCTACACTTCGCGTTAGGCTTACGGCTGCCTCAGCGCAACTCTGAACCCAGCAGCCTGGGCCACCTTCGCCGCCTCCTTGATATACCGCTGCAGACTCGCTTTGCTGGTCTGGAACCCACGCTCCTCCATGTCCCTCAACACCTTGGCCAGCTTCTCCGCTTGGTCAATCCCAAAGCTCCTCTGCGAGCGCATAAACCCTCCCAGCAAGATGGAGTACGTCTCCCACGTCGGCACGACATGGTCGCCCAGCATGTTGCAAAACAGGTCGTACGCCGTCTGGCACGCCTTTGCGCTGGCCTGACGATTGCTCCCGACTCCGTTGAGTGCCTGCTTGATGACGATGTTGTATCCCACGTCGTTGAGCCGCAACCCGTGCTTCTGCATACGCTCGATCGCGCCCTGGCCGTCGGCGTTCCACCCACCAGTGAAGTATCCTGCAATCAAAGACGTCCACATCGGGACAGACGTCTTGATTCCTCGCGCCCGCATGTCCCGAATAACGTCCTCCGCACGACGGAGGCCACTAGCACTGCCCGACTGTGCTAGGTCCGCAACCAGCATAGCAGCCATGCGCTCGTTGGGCTCCATGCCTCGCGCACGCATAGCGTCGAGAGTCTTTCGTGCCAAGTCAGACCGGTCAGCCTTCAGCAGGCCCTGCACCAACGTGGTGAAAGTGACAATGTCGGGCGTGAGCTTGGCCTTACTGGCTTCAGCGATGGTCTTGTTCATCATCGGGATATTGGCCAGATGGGCGGCGAAGCGAAGTGTGGTGTTGATGGTATATATGTCGGCTTTGAGGTTGGACGTTGGGTCCAGAGACAGCTGGTAGAGGTGTTGTGCCATGTCAGCTGCCGGGCCGCCTATCAAGTATGCCGACGAAAGGACCTGGTTGAGGACTATGGTTGGCGGCCAGGCTTGACGCGTGTTGTCGCCAGATCTTTCTGCCACTTCTTTCTCGTACGCTGAGCGGCATGCCTTGTCTGCCACCATTTCGTCCCACAGTTTGAACAGAGCTTGAGTGTCGTGATACCTGCCAAGAACGGCAAAGTATAGGAGATAGGCCTTCACGTCTGGGGTGCCACCCTCAGCTCTAAACTGCTTCCATATGCCGGCGACGTCGTCAAGCACGGCCTGCTTGCGCGTGGCTTTGTGTGCCGTATTGCCAGCCTCTTTTCTTGACGTCGCACCGTCACGGTCCTGCACTTCCATTACCGGCTCAGTCGACAACAGCGCATGCAGGATTGACAAGGACATAGGCTTCGGACATTGCGCCCTGATCACATTGGCTAGTGCCACCAGCTCCGCTCTTGCTTTGGCAGTTCCTGTCAGATCGTAAGACGGATCGTTGGAAGTCCGCACAGTATGCAAGAAGTGCGCCAATACCTCGCCCTTCTGTGTGTTGAGCGGGTGATCTGGCGGCAGCGCGACAAAGTCCTCCCACAGCTCCCGAATCTTCGTGACGTCCCGAGCTAGATGCAGGCTTGTTCGCAGACCTTCGTGCGAGGTCGATAATGTGTCCTCTGGTAGCTGCATGGCCTTGACCGCCTCCACGGCCGCGTTCTTATCCTGCAATGTCATAGCATCAGCCGTGACCAGGACCTTCCTCTCCGAGTTGAGCTTCAGATTCTCCATCTCGACCGGCCCTGACCGGCCCGCCTGTCGTCGGAGTACAGCCCATACCACTGTATTCGGCGAGGACAGGTGCAACAGACCTCGAGAGGTATATAGCCGCAGCTGGTCCTCGAATGCGTCCACGACCTTGACAGCCCGTTGCTGATTGACCGACGTGAGTCGGCACTCTTCCAGCAGCCAATCGATGTACCGTCTCCTGATAGCACTGCGCTGTGCTCCTGTCCACCGAGAGGCGATCTTCACTGCGCTCGGTGAGAGGCAACATGCTCCCAGGACAGCGCTTAGCGGTCCGATAAGCTCCTCCGACACCGGGTTGGCGATGTAGTTGTCGGCCAGGATGCGCGACACCTCCTCAAGTCGGTCTGGTGGCAGCCCATAGCCATTGGCAATAAACTCGTGGGCAGCGAGTAGCACCTCCTGAGGATTTGGTAGTGCTGGCGTACGTCCGTCTCCAGCAGGATGCAGAGCTGCTATCAAGCCCGCACGGCAGGCAGTTAGCTTTGGATCCCTCACGAACAGGTCAGACTAGGCGTCAGCGAGATTAGTGGCGCGCACTCACTGAGCTCAGACCACGGTTCCTATCTTGCCTCTTCCCTGGCGCTGTACCGGACCTCTGCTGTACCGGGGGCACGGGCGCTGACTGAGCAGTCGAAGGACCGACTGCCGATGAGGACGACACTGCGGCTACAGCCTCCGTCGCCTCATGCACCGTCGACGGCGGCACTAGCGGCTTGCTCCCTGCTGTGGAGTACTTTGCTGAGCTGCATGGCGCTCTCGGCCCTCGTCGAGAGGACGCATGAGCGACGACAGCAAGGCGTTTCAGCATGAGTCGGTGACGGTGAGTGAGTTTTGGACATCAACATCAGCCGACAATGACACCTCCACCTTTGCGTCCAGAAAGTTTCAGCGCCGTTGTTGTGGAAATCCTTGCCACTCAACTAACCACCATCATGCCCAACAATCGCAAAATCACACTCAAGAAGGTGAAAGGACGGGAGGGAGTGCACCCCGGGTCGCGCAAGGCCAACCAGATCACACGCGCACACCTGCGGACAGCGAAGCTGGCGTCGCAGAACAAGGCCCGCAAGGACGACAACAAGAGCAAGTGTGAGTAATCTTCTCGCCAGGCTCCAGAGGCGCATTGCTGATCGCTAGTCTTCCGCCCTAGCTTCTTCCTGCAGACCGTGTCTTCGCCTGAGCCTCTGACGCTTGAGCAGCTTCGCTCGTTGATCACCGACGCGTACATCGCTCGCAATGACGACCGGATCGCTGAGCTCACCGAGGCAAGGAGACCAGGGCGACCAAAGGACAAGGACTTGATCAATCTTGAGGAGCTGAAGCGGGTGGAGCTGCAAGAGTGGGCAACGGGATTTGGTGAGTGCTGCTGGGTAGCCAGAACTTCGCTATTCCAGATAACTTTGACTCGAAGCTCCTCGGAAGCTGTGCTATCTGAGTGGCCTGCTGACAGCCAGAGGTGCCCAACCTGACAGACCCCCGGGCAACACGATTGATGTATCGCTGGGTCCAGGACAAGGTTCGCTTCAATTCATCCTATGTCGACATGCTGCCGTGGGTTCGTTTGGCGAAGGACACACCAGACACAGTAATCATTTCGCGGAAAGGACGGCTGGACGAGATGGGACTGGGAGATGAGCCTGGCGCAGACGTCAAGATGGACTAGACTAGACTGTTGTATCATAGACTGGGATGGCATAGAGGTGGAGTTCTGCGCGGGGTAGTTTACGGCTTTCGTGAGACTGCAGGAGGGGAGCAGGACAAAGTATCACAGAGGGCATTGGTGTACGTACAATGGTGTACGTGTGTCGAGTGAGCTCTCCACGCAATGGTCGCAGTCAGCGAGTGCAGGTCCACTATGCATATGATGTATATTCGCCTGCTGCTTCGCTATGACGGTGTTGCAGGGGTCATGGGGGTAGCGTACTGCGATGCCGATGGCGTAGACTCTCCCGAAGCAGCTGCCTCAGCCTCAGCAGCCTGACGCTCCAGCTCTTCCTTCTCCTCCATCTCCACGACCTCGATGTCGAGCGGGTATGTCAAGATGGCCGCAATACCAGTCAGGAGGTTGAGTTGCACACCACTCTCGTGCATCGATGAGAAGATGATCGCTTCTCCTCCGCGAGCACGCACATCATCCACCATCTGCACGTACTTATTCCGTGTCTCGGGGTTGGCAGAGCGAAACAGCTCGTCGGAGATGAGCAGCGTGCCCACTGCCCCTCGGTCGACGGCGAGTGCAACATGTCGCGGGCCGTACCATGCGCGCAGCTCGTCGTGCGCCAGCATCTTGTGGAACCTGCGGTCAGTGCCCATTCCCACACTAGCACTCACTTGTCCAGGGCGACTCCCTCCTTTGCGAACTTGGCCCCTTGGAGCATCTTTGACACTCCAGGATCCCGCAGAGCCTCGACCAGTGAGTGTACGTGCGACGTGTTGCTGTGGACCTTGACCCACTTCGGCCGGGAAGCCAGCAGCGACTTGTTGTTTGTCAAAGTCGCCTGCTGGAAGATGTAATCGTATAGTGTCTCCTTTGTGAAGCCGGGCGATGCGATCACCACGGCTTTGAGCGACTCGTACGGGATAAGACGGATAATCGCATTGTACACCAGTTGCAGGAAGTTGGCCATCGCCTACACGTCAGCGCTGAGACAGATCTGCGGCCCACTTTGTCGTGACTCGACGTCCCGCTCCGTTTCCGAGGTACGGGGCACTCGATCCGCTGTCGCACCACAGTCATATGCTCGCTCAACAGGCAGATGGCTGCAGTTCCTTCTCCACAGACGACTGCTCCGATCTCTGCTCCCCGCCCTGCCCGCGTGCTCTCCGTTATCCGGTCGAGTGCGATGCTGTCCCATCCAGTCGCTTTTGTCAAGGTGAACTTGCGCCCACGCTCGAGCTCCAGTGTGTGATACGCGCCAACGCGAACGTAATCGTTCGCCTCTGTCACCTGCCCCGAAATACTCATCACTGCTCTTGCCTCCGATTTGTCGCCGGATGTCTCTGTCGATGCCGCGGCAGAGAACATCGTCTGTCCGTCAGGCAGGACTCTCTCTGCTGTTCCATACCTTCTTGACCAAGATCGTCAAGTTCAATGTCACTCGAAAGGTCGTTGTCGATCCCGTACTACTGGTACTGTGCACCTTGCGGTCCGTCTTCGCCTTCACCTCATCGCCCTCCGATATCAAGTTGTAAACATGCCACATGTCCTCTTCATCCTCGGGTATGAGTGTGACGGAGCCCTGGGGTCAGCATAACCGATCGTGCGAACCACTACGCACCGAGCCGTCCTTCTCGATGTCTTTGCTGACCAGCTTCATGCTTGCGCGCCTCGGTCAGTGGTGTTTTGAGAAGTTTTATGGTTGAGAGGATGGATTTTGAGCTCTTCTGCACTTCCGTCATGACGTCGGAAGTGCGGAAAGCAGGATGGTGGCAACGGAGGCTATTCTTGAGCCGATCTCGATACTGATCCGTGTCAATACGATCAATGCATCGCGAAGCATGCATGCGAGAGTATGATGGAGATGTATGCATGGTGGGTATGAGGGCCGCAGCGCGGCCAGTATGAAGGTCGTTACAAGCAGGTTGGCCGTCCTAGTCCCAACTGAAGCTCTCTTCCTCTACAGCTTCAATCTTGGGCTTACCTTGCCTGCCATTGGCGTTGGCCGACCCAGCTCTCGGCGGTGGGCCAGCAAGTTCTGATGATCGTCTTTGTTTCGGTGACGTCGGTACCCCGTTCTCTGCCGCATGCTCAGCCTCAGCAGCAGCAAGCTCATCGTGCGCGTCGTCTGTTGCGATGACCGTCGTGGCCGGCGGTATGCGCGAGGCAACTATACGCTCACGGGTAGCGTGTGCCCGCTCAGTGAGCGGCAGCTGGTGGTACGTGTTCTTCCGGAGGTGTGCGGCGTACGAGTAGAGCACCATAACGCAGTAGGCCTGTGGAGTCAGCATAAACTCAAGTCTGTCCAGGCTACCCACCTTGAACAGGAAGCCGATGAGAATAACGCCCAGCGCGTAGCCCTTCTCGTCCTTCCAGATGCCAAGCGCAAGCGCAGCCTTGTCGGCCACAGACTCTCCTTCCGGTGGGGAGATTTCTCCTCGGCTGATCGCAAGGTCGTAGATGTCCTTCTGTGCTTGCGAGTTGACAACGCGCGAGCCGTCGTGTTTCTCGACCCACCAGTAGTGGTAGAAGAACGCCCAGTGGAAGAACTGCTGGATGACATGGTCTGCGAGATACAGATGTGCCACGAGTAATGTCTTGTGTGCGAGCTCCTACTCCGTCAGCCATACACATTTCTCTAAGCTCATTCCGAGCCCACCCACCTCCTTGACCTTGGCGAGCCCCCACATGAACGCGAACAGCGTCACCACACTGTACGCATAGAACATGTACTGCGAGAAGTTGGCACCGATGAACACCGTGATCAATCCGTAGACACCTGCAACCTTGTTGATGAGGCCGAACAGCATGATGATCTCGCAGCCTGTCCGTCAGTACCGTTCAGCATCGATCGCCACGCGTCCACCGGCGCGCGTCTCCCCGCCGGGTCCCCCTCTGCCCCTTCCCTACTTCCTACCCACCCAGCTTGATATCCAGAATCCCAAAGAACGACGAGAACACAGCCCCGGGCTGCACCCGGCGCATGTTGATGCGCATTCTGGTGGTGGCTGACCCGTCAAAGGTGTCTTCGACGGTACAAACGTTGGACCGCTCGAGTATCCACAAGGCTGCAAGCAAACAGCCGGATCAGCGGATATCCCCGGATACTCGCCCACGTGTCAAAAGATCCCGGCGGCCGACACGTGGTGCAGGCACGGCGACACACCGTGCGGCGATACCGGCGATGTGCCCAAAATCCAAACTGTGGCACAAATGCCATCCAACCGTCCTCCCTATCCCTGCCCCCCACTTTCACCCACAGCGTGCTCGAACTGGGAGGTCTTTTTCGTGGTGCTCTTGTTCGACCAGCAACCTTTCTACTCAACCAGCAAGCAAAAATGGCCTCTACCCAGATCTCCAAGAAGAGGAAGCTCGTGGCCGACGGTGTCTTCCAGGCCGAGCTCGGCGAGTTCTTGTGAGTAGAGGGGAGTATGGCGGGGGGTGTCGGGTTGAAGGGTGTTGGAAGTAGGTGGGGATGTGGGAGGCGATGGGAGGAGGAATGGAATCCTGGAGGGAGTCGGGACAGCAGATGGAATGGCTGCTGGACCGGACGACACGACAGTCAGGCGCTAACACTTTAGCATGCGCGAGCTCGCCGAGGAGGGCTACTCCGGCTGTGAGGTCCGTGTCACCCACGCCCGCACCGAGATCATCATCCGTGCCACCCACACCCAGGAGGTCCTCGGTCACCAGGGCCGCCGCATCCGCGAGCTCAAGGCGCTCGTTGAGAAGCGTTTCAAGTTCCCCGAGAACTCGCTCGAGCTCTACGCCGAGAAGGTCCAGTACCGTGGTCTCTCCGCCGTCGCCCAGGCCGAGTCCCTCCGCTACAAGCTCCTCGGTGGTCTTGCCATGCGCCGTGCGTGCTACGGTGTCCTCCGCTACGTTATGGAGTCTGGTGCTATCGGCTGTGAGCTTGTCGTCTCCGGCAAGCTCCGTGCTGCTCGTGCCAAGGCCATGAAGTTCTCGTCGGGTGTCCTCATCCACTCTGGTCAGCCCGCCATCGACTACATTGACTACGCTGTCCGTCACGTCCTCCTCCGTCAGGGTGTGCTCGGCATCAAGGTCAAGATCATGCGCCCCCACGACCCCGAGGGACGCCAGGGCCCCTCCAAGCCCCTCCCCGACCAGGTTGTTCTTGTCGACCCCAAGCCCGAGCAGCCCATCGAGATCCGCAGCGAGCACAAGGAGCAGCCCCAGGTTCAGGCCGTCCCTCCTCCCGCTCCTGCTGCCGCTCCCGAGGCCGCCCCCGTCGAGCAGGTCGCCCAGTAAAAAGCACGCGCTGTGTTCCGTTACGGGTAGAGAGGCTAGGTCACTACGCTGGTCTAGTCTTTGTTTTATGATGCACTCTTACGAGGCTGCTTGGAACAAACGAGCATTGGAGTTCAAGGAAAGATACTGACCAGGATCAAGAGGCACAGATTCTCATCGGTGGGAGAGACATTCACTAACGCATGTGCGATATGAACCTGCATATGGCAAAAGGTGTGAGATCGTGGCCGATAGTAATTCCCGCTCAATCGACTCAGCCGCTGCGAGGAGTCAGCGAGACCTATACACCATCTACAGTCTGGCGGTGGTAGGGTTACATCGTGGCCGTACTTGCGCACATTTAGAGTTGAGCAACTGATGTCGATATACATGAGAGGTACCTCAAGAAGCTCGAGATTGCTTTCTCAAGGGGGACGACTTGTGGTGGATGGCCGTGTGCCGGCAAGCAGATAGTACACTCCATAACATACTACTGAAGATCAGGTAGCAGCCCCGCGCACATTACGCGCGCACCGCATACATCCTGTTTGAGTGATGGAGGCTCTAATGCTTAAACCCGCTAGTCATCTACACATGCATGCTCTACCGCTAGTCATCTAGATCATCCTTCGTGTCCTGGATCAGCTGCGCAATCTCCCTGTCGCGCTCGCGCGCGTCCGCCGCCGTCTCCAGCTCCTTCCTGTGCGTGTTCGCCGTAAACCGCATGCCCTGCAGCGCGTCGTTGTGCATCTCAAGCGCATACTTCAGCCGCTGTGCGATCTGCTGCTGCGGCTCGTCCGTCTCGTAAATGTCCTTCTTGACCTTGCTCTGCATGAACCCGCCCTTGTGGTCGATCGTTGCGTCGATCACCCGGTCCTTGATCGCCTTGGCGACGATGTACTCTGTGTCCTCCTCCGAGTCGAGCGCAAGCTTGACGCACACGTCCCGCAACGAGATGCGCGAGTACGCGAGCGTGATTGTGCGCAGCGCGGTGCGAATGACAAAGTGCCGCAACCGCAGGATGAGGAAGTGTGTCGAGTCGGCGAGGAATGCCTGTTCGTGCGTAGTGAACGCCTGCTGGAATGCCGCGACATCGCCGATCCGCACGGCCTGCACGATCTGGAAGTACGGGAGCAACGCCTGCTGCAGTACTGGGCGGCGGAACATTGCGCGGTCGGGGATACGGCCGGTGAGCATCTCGGTAACGATGTAGAACTTGTGGATGATCTGCACGAAGCCAGGCGCCACCTCGTCTTTTGGTGCGCGGCGGATCGCAGTAAGCAAAAGGTCGGCTGCGCCGGCGTAGTTGAGCTGCACGGCTCGCAACCGCGCAGTGTAGAAGTACCACCTGGCAGTCTGGGCCGTGTTGCTCGATGTCGGGAGCTCAATCTTCGACAGCAGCTTGTCCGCCTGGTCGTAAAGATTGGACTGGAGGTACGATCGGAGAAGGAGGTTGACGACGGTGATCTCGAGGTTCTCGTCCTTGCGGAGGTGAGCGGTTTGTCGGACAGCCAAAAGGGTGGGCCGCAGCTCAGCCAGCTTGTCCTGCAGCTCGTACGCGCGCGCAAGGTAGAAGTAAACCTTGGCAGCCAGCTGGTCCATGGTACGCCGGTTCACCGAGGAGATGTACTGTGTTGTCTCGAGGGCGAACTCGCCAGCTTCGGCGACCTTGCCTGCATCGAGGGCAGAGAGGATGATCAAAAGGCGGAGATACACGATGCCCTCGGGGATGAGGTCTTGTGTTGCTGCGTCGATCGGTGCGGCGTACTTGTTCGCAGCTGGGGCTGCTCCTGGTGCGTCTGATGCTGCAGCTGCTGGCGCCGACTCGTCGACCTCCATGGCGTCGCCCTTGTCCTCCTTCGTTTTGGTCTCCTCGGCCTTCCTACCAGGTGCGTGTTCTGGGAGCGACTGGAAGATGTCGGACGCAATGAGGGCTTGTCCAGTTTTGGCTGGGGTCAGTGGGGCCCGAGAGTGATAGGGCCGGGTGCGAGTTGTCGAGCATTGGAGCAAGCAAAGTCTCGTTCACGAGCATAACAACTCGATTCCCCGCCTTCAGCCAACTCACAGCCTTTCGGGAACGCATGATTAATCGCAGCCTTGAGCTGGGAGCGAGTGAGCTTCTTGCGCAGGGTCGTCAATGTCCGCAGGACACGGGTGGTGAACCGCGGCTCGATGGTGGCCACTGCGCGGCCAATAAGGGCGACGTTGTTGAGGATTTCTGGTGGTCAGCAGGGCTATCGATGGTGAGGCAGACAGGTGATAAGATAAACGTAGAGAGCAATGCAGGCATGCAACATCAACAGGAGCTGGCGAAGGAGCAAGGCAACGTCAGCTATATTGACAGATTCTGCGACACGCGCAAATAACTGAGAAGCGCATGCGAGAGCTAACAACTGCAAGCAGGGCAGATCCAAAGCAGTCAAAGGGGCCGCTCAATTACCTGTGAATGATAATGTGAGCAAGGTCATCAACAGTCAGAGACCTCCCCGTCAAGCTCGACAACATGTGCTGAGGACGACTGTTGCTCTGTCCGGTCACCTCAGTCCATTGACGCAGAAGGTCGTAGCTCCCAAGTGTTTGCCGCTGACGTTGGTGACGAACAACCAAGTCTTAGTGCATCAGGAGTGAAGCGGTCGCCGTAACCACGACCAGAAGACCTTCTTGGACACCCCACTGCGATCACTCACCATCTTCGACGGTCACGGGCGCAGCGACCTCGACCTTCTCGCCGTCGGCCTTGGTGCCATTCTTGCTCTCGTTCGAGGCGGCCTCCTTTGCTGGAGGGGTCGTCATGCTGCGTGCGGAGGAGTCGAAGGAAGATACGTTAGGTGCAAGACAGACGAGTGGACTGGCAACATTGGTGTCATGCCGACGCGCAAGTGCGCAAGTGAGGTCAGGGCCACGTGGTGGAGTAAATGGCATTAATGGCATTAGCCTTGCCTCCATTAGCACTGGACTCTACTGGGTAATAGAAATGGATTACTGATGATTTGAGTTCATCGACTTCGCGTCCAACAATTCCATGCAGTATAGTATGTAAGTGCAATGACAGCAAGCAACACACCCAACACTTATTGCGCCGGTCACATTCGCCAGCAGATCAAATGCATAGCCACTACCCAGCTTAGAGCTCAGTCCTCTCCTTGCCGAGCACGATTTGGTCGTCCTCGAACAGCTCATTCTTGACCTCGTCGATCTTCTTCTGCACAAACGAGCTGAGAATGTTGGCCTTGATCTTGATCTCGTCAAGCTTCGTAGGCGCAAGCGAGGGCGAAGACAGCAGGTTCGCAAGGCTAAAATCATCAGCACGCGCCCCACCCATGCCACTTACCGAGCCTGCTCCTTGGCAACCCACTCGTCGCCCTTGGCCTTGACGCGCTCCATCGCCTTGACGTAGTAGTCTGCCGCGGCGCGAACCTTCTTGTCCGTCTCGGTGCCGAGGTCGGTGATGTATTTCGACGCCGTGGCGAGGATCTCGTCGCGCGAGGGGAGGTTTGAGACGTAGTCCTGCGCGTACTGGTCGAGGTCGGCGATCTTGCCTGCGAGGTCGTTGAGGAGGCCTGAGGGGGTGCGGTTGGTGCCGCAGTGCTTGTTGAGGAACTGCCGTGAGCGCGCGAAGGGCGAAGTGGTGGAGATAAAGATGCAGAGTAACAATCGACAGCATCCGATGGAAGGAGAGCTCAGTCCAAGCGTTGAGTCATGAGGACTGTGGCGCATGAGAACAGCTGAGAGCTGAGGAGGATTGGCGGGTTGGTGTCTGTCAGGGGGATGCCCCCACCTAGCTCATAAAGCCGGGAAGCTTGGTGTCCCTCTGCTTTCCCTTATGCTCCTCTTCTCTGCCAACCTCCTCTGCTACCCTCCTTCACTCGTCTCTCTGCCCATGACATCTGTTCTCGACTCTGCCCCTGCTATACTGCTGCTCCCTTCCCGCTCTGCCTCCCTCAGGAGTGCCCACTTACGTTCGTGAACTGCTCGCCGCTGCGCCCCGAGTCATAGTGGATCGGCTCCTTAGCACCCTTGGCGAAGAACTTGATCGTGGGGAACGAGCGCACGTCATACCTCGTCGCAATGTCCTTGTTCGCCTCGTCGTCCGCGTTCATGTGCGCGACGACACAGTCGGACTCGGACTCGAACGCCTTGGCAATCTGCTCGTACGTCGGCTTCATGTTCTTGCAGTGGCCACACCAGGGTGCGGTGAACGCAACGAGGACATTCTTCGACCCGTCGACGACGTTGTCAAAGTTCACAGAGTCGAGCTCAACCCACGCAGGCGGGGCAGGGGGCTTGATGTTAGACTTGACGCCGGATTCTTTCGTAACGAAGGCGACGAGCGAGTCGAGGTCACGGCCAGAGTTGTAGTCGACTGGCTCCTGCGAGCCGGCGGGGAACCATTTGAGGGTCGGGAAGCCCTTGACGCCGTACTTGGAGCCGAGGTCGCGGCCCTCGCCGTCCGCGTCGGTCTTGGCGATCACGACTTTGTTGGAGGGGAAGGCGTCTGCGAGTTGTTCCCAGGTGGGGGCGACTGGGGTCAGCGCGGCTCTCGGCCCGCGCCTCGCGTCTCGCGTCTCCGCAGGAGGCGCGGCGCGGCGCGGTGCGGGGGATGCGGGTGAAGTGCAGGGCGAGTATGGAAAGAAGAGCAACGAAGAAAGCAGCAAGCAACATGCGTGATTGTAGATAGGCAAAGATCAGACAGTGGACAGCAGTCAGAAGCTGACTGCCGAATGACAGGCAGCATGGAGAGGGACACTCACGGTTCTTGCAGTGACCGCACCAGCTAAAATGTCAGCAGTAGCACCACACACGCCTCATAGCAACATACGGAGCATAGCTGCTGTCAGCACTGTCCCAACATCTAAGCTCAAATCTACTTACAACTCAACAAGAGCAGGCTTGTCACCACCGACATACTGTCCATCAGCACAGGTCAGTCAGCACCCACTCACGTCGTCAAAGTTGTCAGGCGTGAGATCAATCACATTGGACGCACGCACAGCAGCCGCGAGGCCGAGCAGCGCCGCCGAGATGGACAGGGAGAGGCGCATGGTTGGCGAATGTATTGTCGACAATGGCAGCGACAACGATGGCAGCGATGTAAACGGTGGCAGCTGGAATGTCGAGTGTCGTGACGTGGCGGAAGTAGACTGCCTCCACCGGACATTCTGCCAGAGTGATGATAATATGACGTTTCGTGGTTTTAGATCAAACGATCTGCGCGATCTGCGCGTGTCTGAGCGCAGGTATCTTCGATTGATCATTGCTAGTGCTGCTGGCTTCTCTCTGCTCCTGCTGGTGCTGGTGCTGGTGCTGGTGCTGGTGCTGGTGCTGGTGCTGGTGCTGGTGCTGGTGCTGGTGCTGGTGCTGGAAACCGGGCAGCTGCTTCTGAAATGCATGAGGAAACGATGCTGGGTTGAATTTGTCTTTCGAGTAGGAGGCTACTGTGCGCAGGAAAGATATGAGATTGCCCTTCAAGCTAGCTACTATTGCGCGGTCTCACTTGCTACGACGCTTGTATACAGCATCTGCTTTTGCAGTTGCGTTGCGGACATGATTTCTCTTCAGTTGCATTGCCGATAGACTCCAATTGACAATACTGACAGGTGGGAACTGCTTGGTCGCCCAGTGCCCAGGTGCTCGATAGATGTCAGACTACCGGCCTAATGCAGGTTAGATGATTTTGTGTCAATCTGCTATCAATCGTAGGCGGCCCTGCCGAGCAGCTGAGCAGTCTGGACAGATATCCAACAGCTGTGTCTGCCAGTATCATTACCTTGAGACATGAAGTCCGGTGCAGCTGTAAAGATATGAGGACCTTATGGTGAATGATCAGCAAACGATAATAGTGTCTCATTAATTGTTGGTTACCACGTTACCACCGATTCGATCTTGTTGACATTGAGGAGCAAGACAGATGACAACCAGACATGACATGCATGCAAGGGCCAGAAGCCATGATAATGAGACTATATACAACGTGACAACATGATAGAACGACTGCTGGACAGGCCTGAACTTGGGTCCGTGCCATCTGAGATGAGCGTCTCATTGAGGAAGATCGTCATCTGAGACTATCTGTTCCTCAGATTCAAACGACACCCTCAACAAACTCCTCTCCTCCTCTCCCCTCTCCTCTCCCCTCTCCTCTCCCCTTCTCCCTCTACTTTCTTGCCTATCCTCTGCTCCTCTGCTCCTCTGCTCCTCTGCTCCTCTGCTCCTCTGCTCCTCTGCTCCTCTGCTCCTCTGCTCCTCCGCTCCTCCGCTCTCCGCTCCGTCCATACTCCTCCTAGGTTCCGTGCTCGCGCTCGCGCGTCGCGCTCGCATTCCGCACTACACCCCCACCTTGCCCATCCCCCTCACAAGCTCCTCCTCCTCTAGCCTCGGCACGGGCTTCCTCCTCGCCCGCCTCGGTGCATCCGGCGACATTGTCGGCGCAGTCCTATCCGACCTCGGGATGCCCGTCGGAGTCGTAGGAACCACTTTCGGTGTCCCCTCCACCTTTGCCACCTCAGTCTCCAAGGACACTGGGGCCATCTTTGGCGTCGCCTCTGCCTCGATCTCCTGTGTCGCCACCCCTCCCGCCTCCACCCCCGCCACCCTCCCATCGTACTCGTCGTCCTTCCCGATGACTACTACGCCATTCTGGGCGAAATACGCCTTTGCGGACACCGGGGTCGTCGGCGTCGCTGGTGCTGGTGGACTCGCTGAGCGTGCAGAGAACCCGCCGTCGCTCGAGGGCGAGTTGGAGACGCCTGGTGTGTGATAGGTCGAGTGGGTGTGAGAGGTGTGGGTGTGGGAGGAGGACGAGGCGTTGCCGTTGGAGTAGGTGTGGGTGTGGGTGTGGGCGGTGAACCCTGTGTGGGAAGATGAGTTGACCCCGTGTGTGAGTGAGGTAGATGGGTAACCAGTGGCATTGGGCCCAGAGAGTGGAGCTGAAATCGGCGCACTGATCTGAGTCCTGGACCCAGACTTGGCCTCCTTCAGATTCGCCATCGAGAAGCGCTTCAGCCCCGACGCACCAGAGCCAGACGTGTTGGACCCCGCGTTGCCCGACACAGAGCGCTGCGGCTGCCGCACTGTGTAGTTGTACGGTGATGTCGGGGCTGATATTACACTGGTGCGTGAGATTTGGCGTCCTGGTGGTGATGTGGGGGGCTGCTTGGTGCGGGCTGTGTATTGTCCCGGGGCTGTGTGCAGGGCCGATGAAGGAAGAGTACGACCCGTGTTCGCACCACCCGCGTTCGTCTTGCTCTTGCTCGCCCCACTCGCTGCGCTCGCGGTCGCGGGGCTTACGCTAGGACCCGGGAACGTCTTCGGGGTATACACCCCACTTGAGGACTTGCGCGGGGGCTTGGCATCGCGCACACGGAAGGGGTCACCACTCCCCGAGAGCGGGGACATGACGCCCCCGATGTCGCTGGCTGACGTCTTGCGCTTGTAGTGGCCCTTGAAGGAGATGACCTCTGCAGCGGGGTCCTCGAGGGGGTCGGTGGGAGTGTCCGCTGGTGTCGGAGCGGGGTCAATTGCCTTGACTTGGGTCTTCGAGAGGGTAGAGTACGACTCTGCCTTCGACGAGCCCGCCTTCGAGTACGATTCCATTTTCGATGACAATTCCGCCTTCGAGTGGAGAGACAAGTCTGTGCTCGAGTACGTCGAGAACGACGGCGAGGGGAGATCCACATCGAGGACATACTGCAGCGAGGCGAGGGAGGCGGTCGAGCTTGTCTGGGTGCCGGAGAGCGAGGGGCGGGGGGTGTACTGTGTGGGTCGTCGCGAGGCGTCCTTCAGTGGTTGTGTCGAATGTGGTGCCGGAGTGGTACCCTTCGATGCCGACGCAGTAGAAGAGTCACTCGAAGCCTGTCCCCGTGCTATTGGGACACACCCGGACGCAGCCAAGGCCCGCAGGTGCGACCTGGGGGGTACGGCTGGCGGCGGCCCGGACATCTTGGAGGATGTGCGCTGGGGTAAGCGTGGGGTCGAATGGAGGCGTGCGTTGGACCGAGAGAGGAAGAGTCGTGTATAATTTTATGATTATGAGAGCTGAGCGAGTCCGAGTCGACGTTGAACGATGAACGATGGGAGAGTCAAGTGCACCAGACGACAGCTGGTCGTCGAACGGACGACTGGTTGTTTGCTCCAACCTGTGTAGCAAGCAGTACAGCCTATTCCATCACTGTGTCTCGGACGACTGGCCCACTGTGTTGACTGCTGGAGTGTGGGTTGACAGCGGCCCGTGCAGTGACCCCTGGCCAGCAAAGGCTGTGGTGCTGGCAGTGAATTGCGGTGCCAGCAATGGATGAGGGATAGATGAGGAATTGGATACAGAGGTGGATGCATGTGAACGCAGCAGGCAGTGCATGCAGTGATGCAGTGATGCAGTGCGAGTGCCTGCAGTGGCGCACGAGGGAGGGCATAGGTGTGCTTTGGTGGAGGGTCGAGGAAGGAAAAGAAAGGGGAGGAGAATTTGACAATTCCGCCGACAAAGGAATTGGAGCTATTCTGTATTCGGGTGGTCCCTGTTTCTTATTCCCTATTTGGACTAGGACTACTGGAAACAGGATAGCCTGAAGCAGAAGCCTAAAGCGCCACGGCACGTCACGCCACATGCATGACCTTGATGTCCTCTGTCCGACTTTCTTTCTGGGAGGAATGATGCTCTCACAGTGCAGTGCACATCTCTCATGCACTGGTGACAACCTCTACAGTGGTGAGACCCGTGCACGATACAGGAGGCAGTACAGGCATCAGCCTGTAGAGGCATTTCAGGTTGCGCAGGCAATGCAGCCTACACATACAATGCAGTCTAAACGCTTAACGCCGCACAGGCAATGCAGTCTGCACAACCTTGCACATTGCGGTTCTCCGGGAGTCACTCTAAGAAACGTTGCCTCCTCCAGCACTTGCTCACTCTCAGGTATCGAGATCAAGTAGTGCAGGAGTAGTGATTGGAACCTGTACTTGTACTCACCTTATGACCCATTGCCCTGCGCGCGTTTCCCAGCGACTCGAGCGCAGAAGCAGACACCGACCTGAGGTGCGATGCTCTTGACGCCGCCGGCCTATCCTTATCCGACATAGAAAAGATCGACGCCCTCAATGCCGTGTCATACGATGTCGACTGGCGTCCCCCTCCTACTCCTCCCCCACCCACCCCACCCACCCCACCCCCCTCGCCCTCCCCAAACTGGTCCATCACACACAGATGCGGCGGCGCAGCCCCAGGTGGCAGCGACGGCTGGTAGTGCGACATGGGCCTCATCCCGAGCTCGAGAGTGGAGCTGCGTCTGATAGAAAGTTTGCGGCGACGAGGAGATGGGCTGGTATGCGCGTTGGTTTTGGTGGTGGTTGTAGGCTCCGGTGGCGCTGGTGTTACTGGTACTTTGGGACCTGAGGCGAGGAGAGATGCAGTGAGCGTCGGCCCGAGTTGGCAGAGGGGCTCGCAGTACCTGGGGGAGGACGAGTCGACTTTGATGTGGAGGTTGGGGAGGGTGTGTAAGTCGTGTGTGGGTGAGGTGTGGTATTTTCTAGGTGAGGAGTGTTGGCCTCTAGGCGAGGAGTGTGTCCTCTTGCTTCTCGGGGAGAGAGTGACGAGGCCCATCATTGTGTCGGTTTATCTGGCTTTGTGTCGGTCTATCTGGTCGCTTGGTCGCTTGGTCGTTTGTTTTGGTGACCTGGGGTTCCTCCCTCCGTGTACGCGGAATGCACAGCAGGTGTGCGCGTGTGTGTTCTATCTATGCTTGTAGTTGTTGCTATACGTGGCCCAAGTCGTAGACGCCTGGGTCGATTGCTATTGCAAAGACCGCGATATACGCCTATGCACAGTCCACAGTCCGTGCAGATCGCAGGGTAGAGAGAGAGTCTGGCCCTAGGATTTCGATTACGACAAGGGAGATTGGGGTGGTCGAGTCACCGCGCAGCGGTGGAGTGATGGAGGTGTGCGACGAGTAGAGAGAGGTAAGGAAAAGCAAGCTGCCAGAGCTTGTAGAGCGTGTATGAAGGTAAGAAGGAGATGAGAAGGACTGAGATGAGGACAGGTGAGAACAAGAGAGGATGAGCAGAAAAGTTTGGAACAGCCAGCCCATCATCACCCATTACCCATCACGGCGTGATGCCGATACATGCGGGTGCCGATCGACACCATTGCGGCCACGGGGCGTGCTTGGGGCCGGGGGGTGGGGGGACGGACACTGGGACACCTGGGACATCGCTCATGTACATCAGGTACTGCTACGCTAAGGCAGCCAGCCTTATGGCAAGCTATGGCAGCATGTGTGATGGCTCCAAACGAGGAGTGCCAGCATCCCGCAATTGTGCATTCCGTAATCCCCGCGATGAACATTGCACCCAGGACTCTGTGTGGGGTGAGCGACAGGGTCGAATCGCTCACTCCTGGCCCTGGCTGCTGATCGCTACTGCATGAAGCAATGCATGTCGGCACGGCGCGGGACGGAGAGTGCTGATATGCCCAGGCATGCCAGGCAGGCGTATGCTGCTATACTTTGTGCTGCCGAGAACGCGAGAACACAGATAGAGGCCACCACGCTCTAGCGCCAGCCGGCACAAGCAAGCGCCTTACGCAACGGTGATCAAAATGGCAAAGTAGGGTCCGAGGGTAGTTTGGATCGCGGCCCAGCGCCATCAAGTTTGACTAGTATTTGACTTTGAGCAGTGGGCACCCTCTTTTGCTCCGAGCAGGCTAGTGAGGTTAGTACTAGTGGGCGGCATGATTGCTGGTGCTGTCAACTACTCCTGTTTGCTGGTACTCTAGTGGTAACTCTGCATCTGATCTGCATTGAGTCTGGGTGCTGGACGACGCCGATCTACTGCTTTCGGCGTGTCGGCGTGTCGGCGTGTCTGATGGTCTCGACTGCGCCATGCATTGTGTTGGGCGAGATTGTAAGAACTGAGCAAATACTGTGACTGTGGATGGACAAGGTGCCTCGCGAGGGCCTCGGGAGGTTTACTCTCAGGTCAGTCACCCCACGCCGATCGGCGCAATCTCGGTACGCACCTGAAATTGCAATCTCGCGTAGTGTAGCGCGGCGCGTATGCAGCGGTATGCGCCGGGAGCGAAGCCGTTTCATGCTCTGTATGCAGTATGCATCGAAGCGTAGGCGTATGCGCGTCTGGCACGATAATGGGAAGTGTGATGGAGCATAAACCTCAGTAGGGTATGAGCAGTGTTGCATGCATAGAGACAGATAGGACTAGGTTGCTCTTGAGCTTATAGTGGGGGCGTCCCTGTTGGAACAGGTCACGGTCAACTTCGAGGTGCTAGGGTGTCAGCAGAGCAGTATTGCTGGGGAAGAGTGAAGACGAGCATAGGTCAAGTATGCAAGTATCGCATACCTCCTCCTTCATGTGCAGTCTAGAAGCTTAGCTTGCGCTTAGGCGAGTCGAGGTGGCACAGTACTCGATGTTAAAGACCGCTGCTGACTGGGACGAGGAACGTGATCGAGATCAAGTACGACTCGTGTTCCGGACCTCATCGACGCGAAACGCGAGCGAGGCGCGATCGCGACTCGCTGATAAACGTGTCCAACGGCGCATGCATTGCCCAAGCCTCTACGGAAAGTTATCAGATGAGAGGGGTACTCTGGGCTTATACGGTAACCTCCTCGACAGGAATGGATTAGTCGATGCAAGGTCTCAAAGGCTGTTGTTAGCAGGCAATTAACTATCAACAGATGCAGATGCAAGTGGCATGCAGGTTTGGACTGAACCCGAACCCGATCTTGCTGAATCCATGAGAGCAACTCCTAGTTGAGGTATATGGCCCTGCGCCTCCTCGACCATCGCCATATCCACCAGCTGTACTTGAGGTCGATGCCTGCTATGGAGACTCAACTTCCATGCTCATGGACGTCATGAAACCTTGCAGCCGGAAACTCAAACATCCTACACAGGAGAATATCTGCATAAAGGTAATCGTCGGGGAGTGCTTACTCTGCGGGGTTGAAGTAGGCACCATTAAGCAGGACATGAGACTCGTTCGGCAATCTGGCCTGTCTTCTGATGTGGGCTGCTTTACACCTGAGATGGCGCCCTTGTTGCGAAATCTTCCCTTCTACCACTGGTCTATCTCATCGAAAATCAACAGAATACCAAGCTGTCTTGACCACTGAACGCCTGTCATGGTAACGATAAACCCATGTCTCATGAATCTGGTCTACATACTGGCCATCTGCTTGACACGCCACAGAGAATCCTTTCCAGCAGCATGATCCTGGCGAGACAGCCAGCCGCCTTCCAGACGCACGGCGGCTCATGAGTGTCTCGACGCCCTAATTTTTCATCAAGCCCAGCAGCGAGATCAGAGAGATCATCGCCTCCTGTACCAGAGCCACTTGGACCTTTTGAGGTTTCGACTTCAACGCGTCAGTAGACCGACCGATGTCACGAGTCAAAAGACCAATGGCACTTCTCCCACTCCATCTGGAGTGGACTGCATCGATCTCGAAGAGTCGGGAGTCCGGACAGCCTGATCATCCACAATTGGAGCTTCATACCATTAGCACTGACCTTTACAGAGACAGCTGATCCTGCGAGAAGACGGACAAAGGAAAAAGAACGCCAGAAGACGACCTACGTCCCACTGGATTAAAGAAGAGTCCCGGATATGCGGATATACCACATCTATGTACACAAATCCCACCTCCACTCATGACGGCAGATCATCTCACAAATCGCGTTCAGCGCGCCGCGCCCTACCAGCCCTACTCACCACAACTTTCGACCCACTGAGGGAAACAACGACCATGGCCCACTGAATTCAGCAACAGCGAGACGGTGTGCGCGCTCTGGACAACACTGCCGAGCTTCAAGCTCGCCTGCTGAGCTCATAATGCCGCCCCTCCCCCCGCCGGCGACGTTCACGGTCGGCGAAGTCCAAGCCGGGATCCAGCTCGCGCCGCTGGCCGACTTCCTCGCGCATTTGAAGGACGCGGCGCATCTCATCAAGCTCGCCGAACTGCTGGAGCGGTACAAGACACCCCAGAGCTACCATCGGTACGACTACCGTGTGGTGGATAGCTCGTACCTGCCCCCGTCACCGCGGTGCGAGAGTGACGATCCGGAGCTGGTGGAGAGGTGGAGGAGGGAGAGGGGGAGTCCGGTGGTTGTGGGGGAGGGGGAGGGGGAGGGGGAGGGGAAGAAAGAGGAGGGGGAGGGAGGAAAGGTGAAAGGTGGAGATGAAGGGTGGGGGAGGAGAGACAGTGCAGGGGTCGTGGGAGGGGACGAGGAGGATGGAGGCGATGGCAAGATTGAAGGTGATGACGCTGGCAACCCGGACGAAGCTGGGTCGCCGGCGACGACTGGACTGCGAATATCGGGCATACCAGCACCAAAGTCATCACAGCTCGACGCCCATGACTCAAAGGCGACGGGACAGACGCAGAGGGAGGGACAGGACGATTCGGACAAGGAACTTGCGCAGGGAGGAGCAGAACAGGCTCTGGAGGAGGGGCGGAGTATCCTGGATACAAAGACGAGTGACGACGGTCCCGAGAATGGGATGGCCGGGGACCAAGTGGAGAGCAAGAGAGCAGATCTCAGTGAGAACGACAGCTCTGATGTCGTCGACGCTGGTCAAGGTAGTGATGGGCCAGGCAAAAATGACGGCCGAGCAGCTACCAATGGCCAGACTTGCGATGGTGCTTCTGGGGTTGGGGTTGTCCACAGAGATAACGATGACCAGCAGGGCGTCGGCGATCAAGCTCCCAACGACAACGCAGCAGGCAAGGATGACGATCTGCATCATGACAGCAATACTGGCGACGACGGGCTCAAAAACGTTGTAGGGACAGATCTCAGCAGCCAAGTCAAGGACAGAAATCCTCACACCATGGACGAGCCCCCGGAAGCTGGTGTTGCGTCTGAGCATTGGACTACCGAAAATGCAACAGAGCAGCCCCAAGCCCTTCTAGAACCCTTACCCCAGGCTCCGGACGACCCATCTGAGATGGACACCGACGCCACAGGCGACATACCCACCGACGTCCTCGCAGCGGCCATCCTGAACAGCTCAGCATCGATCAACGGCACTCCTCACACGCCGCCAGCCGCCCCTGACTCTCCTCTCTCCCCCGCTCCCTCGTCCCCCATCACCCCCCTCCACCCCCCACCACCAGGCGGCACAGCCCGGTGCATCCGCGAGCTCCGCCTCGACATCCGCTCCCTCGACCCCGCGGCGCTGTTCGAGCTCGAGGCGTGGCGGCGCTCGGTGCTGGGCCTCCCGCCGCTGGATATGCTCGCGCCCCAGTCAAAATGGTACAAGCAGGTCGAGCCGCGGCGGAGGAGGGGGAGGCCGCGGAAGGCGAGTGTGGAGCGGGCGGAGCGGGCGAGGCATGCGCAGCATGCCGAGCTTGCGACGCACGCGCAGCACTCACATGGAAATGGGGTGAAGGATATGGGTGTGGGTGGAGGCGCAAGGGGGTCGAGAGGGAGTGTGGATGCGAACGGGATGGAGGCAGCTGTGAATGGAGATGGAGGCGAGTCGAGATCAGCACCAGATGGGACAGATGCAGCTGGAGGTGCATCGGACACACTGCTGGACGATGATGGGTTGCCGCTCTTTCCGGACGACCCACTGCCTGACGCGTTCGACCGCGACGCCGAACGAGACCCAGACTTCATCCCACCGCCGGACAGCCCGCCGCCAAGGAGGAGGGGGAGGGGTCGGCCACGGGGGAGGGGGAGGGGTGGGCGGGGGTTGGGGGGTCGTGGGGGGGGGGCGAGTACGGGTGGCATTGCGCCGGGCTGGGAGGCGGCGGAGGGTGGTGTTCAGCACGGCGATGAGGGGGCGACAGTTGGCACCTCGCTCGGTGGTGAGGTGGCTACGGGTGGTCCCGCACTCGGTGGTGAGGCGACGACGACTCGTCCTGCACTTGGTGGTGCACCGACGACTACTGCTTCTGCACCGGGAGGCACGGTGACGACGACTGGTCTTGCTCATGGCGATGAGGCAGCTGTGCATGTGTCTACATCTCTGAGTGCCTCGGGCGACTCCACCAAAGCTACGGACATGGCTAGGGGTAAACCGAATCCTGTCCGAGAGTTCGAAGGCAGCTCGACAAAGGATACGCCTGGAGATGAGAAGGGTACAAGGACAGCGCATGCCCAGACACCGACGGACTTGCAAATCGAGCCGCGAGAAGGCGTCCCGCTTGGCCAAGCTGACGAGCTCAAGGACAGCTCGGCGAGTCGTCAGTCATCGCCAGGAGACCCCCCGAATGTTGCATTGACTGAACATGGAGGTGGCGCAGCGAGGCTACCTTCCAGACCAGCGGCCTCACCGACGACGCGAGGAGCTGAGCGTATTGCGAGTCCACTGCCGACATCAGCTGAGAGTGCATTACCGAAACAGGGCGCTACACGTTCTGCAAGCATCATCTCCCCCAGTCCCGGCATTGGCGAAGAAACGGCAGGTCAAACGCCCATGGCCATCGACATGCTGGGTGACAACTCCCCCAGGCCAGCATCTGCCGCGCATTCGCAGCTCTCCCCTGCACCACCCGAAGCGGGATCTGGGGCAAGGGACGTCGCAGATGAGGAACAGGTGCACGGGGAACATGCACCAAACGACTCTGTGGCTGGAGAACCCGCACAAAGATCTACAGCTGAGGAGACTGCGCACCAGGGACGAGCAGGAGATTCATCCTCAGTTGATGGTTTGACAGCAATTCCCGCTATCATTGACCTGACCGCGTCTACTGCGGCTGGCACACCACTCCCTCCTGACCACGACTCAGCTCCCATTGCGGTCGAGGAGCAGCGTCAACGCTCCGCTTCATGGCAGTCTACTACGGATGACCGACTGAAGAGGACATCTCCGACAACACAGCTGCCTCAAGCTCCCCCGACGAGTAAGCCAGGCAGGGCATCATCTGCGAGTAGTATCGAGATATTGGAGGCCACCGCAGCAGTGTCATCTAACAGGAGTCCTGTCCCGAGAACGCAAACGTCCCCCACACCGAGTGTCGAGCTCGTAGAGCCCGCTTCGTCGACACGTAGGGCTGACGTAGCGGCGCGGACCTCCCCAACTGCAAGTGTGGAGCCATTACTATCAGCCACTCCGGCGCGCAAAAGGGAAAGGCCGCGAGGCTCTTCACCTGAAAGCGACGTGGCCATACCATCAACCTCCTCAGCGAAGGTCGGACCAAGAGAGCGCACATCCTCGTCTCTCAGCGTTGAGCTTCTATCATGCCCGTCCTCGGTCGCCAGGGACGCGAGAGCACAGAGCCCAATGACAGTTAGTGTCGCGGTGAGGGCGCAGAAGGGCCCAACCTGGGCTGTCCACTCGAGGCGACAAAACTCGTCGTCTCCGTCGGGCAGTGGAGGTCAGGAGCCACACACACCCAGGCCATCCTCGTCCAGGCGGGTCAGTGTCGGTCACGAGCTACACATGTCCCCTACACATCCCAGACCGTTCTCGTCAGAACGGGGCAGTGCTCGCCCGACTCAGACTGAGAGCGTCGGACTGGGTACGCCAACTGGCAGCCTCGGACTAGGGACACAATCGTCCCCGGCTTACAGTGTCCGACTGGGACCCCACCCATCCCAGACCGGAAAACTACACACGTCCTCGCTCGGGAGTGTCAAGCACGTCGGACTGGAGGCCCGCACGTCCACACCCCCCCGTACTGGGATGGGAACTCAATCCCCACTCGGAGATGTCGGACGGGCACCTCGTCGATCCTCACCAAGTACCTCCCGCCAACGAGAAGGACGCAGTGCCTCGCTCGTGGTCGAGCTCGTGCGCTCGAGCTCGCGATCGTCCTCACGCCAACCTCAATCGACATCCCGCTCTAGGCCCCAACTGGACATTTCAGACACACCCGATACACCCAACAACCCCGACGCGCTCGATCCACTTGACACACTCAGTCCGGAGGCCCACGCGTCGGAGCCCCCGCCGAAGCGACAGCGCCAATTCAAGGACCCAGACATCGACGCACATAGTCTCCAGACTACTGGCACACCGACCCCGAAATCCAAAAGCACATCTGGCGCGTTACCGGACATGCCGACGCGACGTGGGCGGCTCTTCCTGGACTGCGTCGAGATACCATTACCGAGTCCGAAACGTGCTCGTCTCCATGCTCGTGTCCACAATCGTGTCAATGACACTGCTCATGCGCATGCTCGTGCTCGTGCTGGAGATCACGTACCCGTGCCTGACCTTGATCGTGGCAACTCTGTGTCACGGCCACCTCTAGCACCCCTCCTACCTGAGCCTAGTGTGGAGATAAGCACACCCTTGCGCTCAGGTAAGGAGGCGACGTCGACGTCTGCGACTCGGATATCTGCGCTGGTCGCATCCGATCTCCTGCATGTCCCGGCTACTAGTACTGCGAGTCGTGCAAGCGACGACGAGTGGGCGGACTTCAGGCTCTGATGAACACAGAACACAGCAGTGAGCCACCGACACTGAAGTGAGCATGTGAGCGACACAAGAGGTAATACTTCAGATCCATGCCACAGGTGTCACCTGCTACTGCTACTTCACTTTGAGCACATGCCTCCCCGAGACGTCGACCGAGACCGACGACCCCCATCTGTACCACCACCATGTAACACCACCACCACCCGATGCACCCGACGCCAGCCGGATCCCGGTTCTTGCAGCTGCGCCCTCCGTGCCGCCTCCATTGTACCCATATGCATATCATGCCGCGGCGACGCCTAAAGTCACTTGTTTCGCAACCACTAGTGTATGGTGTGCATGGTGACCAACGTAACAATGCGACTACTACTTCGCTGCTGCTTTGTTTCGACCCCACCTGCCCTCTGATCAGGGAGACATCGCTCCTTTGGTGACATTTTGCACCTGATCGCCTTTCAGTGCCACCAATTGAGCACCTTCTCTAACCACGTTCCTGGCGATTCTGTCTGTACACTACAATACTCTTCTTCCATATCTCCGCGACCATTGCTCTGTAACCGATTCCTGCTCGATCCTGTTCTCCTGCTATCCTGCTCGCTCGCTCGATTCTTGCGCATATCGGACCTCGCTAGGGTCCTGTCCTATTCACCATTTACGATCCGACGTCTTGGACGTGCACTCGCGCGCATGGTAACGATACGAAAACTATTTGGTGCGCGGCGGACTAATGGGTAGTGTGGTATGGGCCCCCCTCTCTTGCATTGTGCTCGCCGGGTGTTCCGTGAGCCCAGCGCCGCCGATACCTGAGTAGGCATCTGCAGCTCCTGACTGTCGCAAGGATGCAGCAATAGAGTTGAGTCGCCGTCGAGAGCAGGCGCGAGTGCAGAGTGCAAAACTGCAGACTGCTATTGTGCTGGGCGCTGGACGCCGCATACGCGCGTGCGCTCGCATCTCGCATTTGTCCGTCAATAGCGACCCCTGTCAATGGAGGTTTTTTGGCAGCTTGGCCTCGCTCGCTGGTCACTTCCCGATCGCACTGAATGGGGATGATGAACCAGGTGGTCATTTGTGCGACAGGTTTGGAAGAGGCAGATGATTGCCCAGGTTACAACTCATTCATGTCTCTGATCGGCCTGTGGTGGATCTCCTATCTTGATCACCAGCAATAGATGTCGAACGCCGATTGACTTTAATTATCATTCAGTCCACACCCGGATACACCTAGGCCACACAACATTCGGTAAAGCGCGCGTGCGATCTCGGCGTGGGGGGTATCCAGTTGGCGGCGAGGCTGAATAGATCGCGAGCGATTCCAGCGTGGGCTTGCCAGCCTGGGCGATCTGGTGACTAGCCAAGTATCGAGCACACACCAATACCGACGACACGACTGTTCCGACGTCGCCACTGCAACATCACTCATCGACCACTAGCTGCAACAATAACAACAACGACAGCATCGACATGTCCTCGAGCCAGTCGTACCGGTCGTCCCAGTCATCCCAGTCGTCCCAGTCGTCCCAGTCGTCCCAGTCGTCCTGCGGATCGTCGTCGAGGAGGTCGACTATGACAGACGACACTTCGGCACCATCAGCACCATCGTCTCCGAAGCGACCAGCGAGGAGCGCGTTGAGGCGGCAAGTGTCTGCCCGCGCATCGACGTCCGATCTGCCACCACGACCACTACCCCGGCCTATCCTCCCACTCCGAGCGACGAGCGAACTGCCACCTGCGCTGCCCGAGTCGCCGGAGATCGTGTCCCCGGCGCCAACAGACACGCCAGAAGTGCCACGGAGGGGCACACTGCCACCATCATCACTATCGGGGCTCGTCATCCGTGGTGCAGAATCGCCGACCTCCCCCTCCCTGTCCTCATGTAGTGGGTCCACTACTACAACAGCCGTCGCGTCGCCAGTCAAGCTGCAACATGCCCAGCCTCGCACTGTCTCCCTGCAGCCGCGTCGCTCGTCACTGCTCAACACTACCCAGTCGCAGACGCAGGACCCACTAGGCCGCAAGCTACCCGCGACGCTGACCGAGAGCCTGGAGCTCCTGGTGCAGGTGCGGGAACACTGCCGAGAGCTGGAGCGTCACCTGGGATCAGTGCCGGAGGAGGGGGTGGCGTCTTCCTCATCATCCAGCACGCACGTCTACTCTCCCTTCAGCTGCACGTCGCTCCCGATACGCAAGTCGAGCGCCAACCTCCCACTAGAGCTGCCACCTACGCCCCTGCGCCGGGGCTCGGAGCCGGTCTCCCATGCCCAGGGACGCAGGGCGTCTTCACCACGGCGCCCCTCGCTCCCGGCTGCGCCCCGCATGAAGCGCAACAGCTCTGGGTCCTCAGCATCGAGCGAAGACTGGCCCGCGACACCCAACTCCGGCGCGTCGCCCTACTCTGCCGCTAGTGTGGCCATGTCCATGCCGGTCCTGGACTTTGCCCCTGCTACAGAGTTTGGTGTCTCCACAGCCGAGCTCGACAGCCAGCGCACACGCACCAGCCAGGCCGTACGGGCCCTGTCCACCCCTGCGATCGACGGCCGGCCCTCAGTCGCCAAGCTCCTGTACGCTACCGAGCTCGAGGTCCTAGGCGAGGACGGCGAGCACGTCAAGTTTGGCGAGCTGGTCGACGGCGCAGCCCACCAGCGCACCCTCGTCGTCTTCGTGAGGCACTGGCTCTCCCCCGGTTGCGGAACATACATGAAGGCCCTAATCGCCCAGCTCACCCCGCAGGTGCTGGCACGGGCGCGGGCGCGTGTGGTCGTGATTGGTCTCGGCGCCGCATCAATGATCAGAGGCTACCGCACACACCTTCAGTGCCCGTTCCCAGTGTACACTGACCCCGGGCGCAAGCTCCACGACGTCCTGGGCATGGCGCCGCGCCATAGTGGCAGCAGCAAGAGCGAGTACACGACCGGCACCATCCGCGCAGCAAAGGACATGTTCCTCTGCGCCGCGAGGATGCAGGGCCTCCGCGCAGGCAATAGGCAGCAGCTAGGCGGCGAGTTCATCTTCGAGGGCCCTCTCAATGTCCTCACTGCGCACCGCATGGCGGGCGCAGCGGACCACATGCCCATTGGGTCCCTCCTTGCCGCGCTGAGTGCGGGTAGCCCATCGCGCCCCTCGCTCCCCGCCCAGACTCTGCCAGCGCAAGTCCGAACGCCCACCCGATCGGCGTCTATAAACGCTCAGAGCTACAAGCGCAGGAGCTACCAGGGGCACCAGGAGCAGCAGGAGCCTCGCGCACCGATGCCGCCGGGGTCGATCTCGTGTGTCGCAGTGCACGAGCTGCCGCCGTCGCTGCCGTTCACTCTCCCGCCCCCGGCACCTGTGGGCCGCTTGGAGTTCCCCCTCCCGCCGACGTCGGGGGCTGTAGGGGATGCCGAGTTTGCGAAGGCCCAGGCAGACAGGAGGCGGTCACATCGGCTGGGCCGGTTCTACTCCCCGAGTCTGGTGGCTATCGTCAACACGGACAACATCGACCGCGTCACCGGCGAGGTGAGGGCGTAGTCGGGAGCTCTATGACTTTTGGTGGTATGATAGCAGGTTGAGACAGTTGTTGTAGTGTAGTCTATGTTATGACATTACGATGTGTTGCGTGGGGGCTGCAGCTTGATATCCTGATCGTTCGCCATTATTGGCCCTTCCGCTGCACGATCTGCATGTTAGACAAGGATCACAAGGGTCATCAGGTTGCGATGCATGGGTTACAAGTAACAACATTTCCTTCGAGCAATCCAAGTCTGCGTTTGCGTCCTCCTGTGGTCTGTTTGTCAAGACGGCATTCTCAATGCAAACATATTGGTCGGCTTGCGATGAAGCAGGACAGTAACTCGTAAACAAGATAATGCACTTGTAGACGTACTATCCTCATCTCATCCTCTCTTTCTGAGCTTATTTTGGCGCCATATCCATCACAACTCAGACATTACGTTGCAGCTGTAGCCCTTGGATATCAGGTAGTTGCATCATCTAGTCAGTCTGTGCGCTATGCGATGTGCGATTCTATTGAAAATGGCTGCGAAATGCACAGAAATGCAGCAGAAAGTAGCTGAATACAATGCACGTGGCGATCTGCTCCCGTTGCTGTTGACATTGACGTTCATACCCAGAAACAAGTTATGACCAGCGTAAAGCAGCTCAGTCCTCCATCCCACCCGCCATGACGACGCTCAGCACCATCCTACCCCTCGAGCTCGTGGACAAGTGCACGGGCTCGCCCATTTGGGTGGTGATGAAGAACGAGCGAGAGTTCACCGGCACGCTGATGGGCTTCGATGACTACGTCAGTGAGTTATAATGATCGGCTGGTCGTCACATTACAACACAACTGACGCCAGACATGGTGCTCAAGGACGTGACGGAGTAGTGCGTTCGGCGGAGAGCGAAGTAGGAACGGAGTGAGCTGACTGGGTAGCGAGGTCACACCGGAAGGTATCAAGGAGAGCTCGTTGGGACAGACGCTGTTGAATGGGAACAACATCGCTATGGTGAGTAGGTTACGGTCTGGTCGCTGTCAGTTTGGAGCATGTCGGCTTGGTGCGGTCGCTGGGCTGGTTTGCGCAATGGAGCTGGGATACGGGTGATGGCCCGACTCAGCGCTACAAGGCTTGGCACGGAAGGCCACTTGCGGCTTCGAGCAACATAGGTGGCAACAATGGGCGCTGCTCAGGCGCGATGTGACCGTGCAGGCGCTGCTCTTCGACAGCAGTCGCGTTACGGAGAGCGGTGACCTTTCTGTTATCTCACTGGCGTGTCAGCAAAATGGCCATCTGAGTGAACGGAGTCCAGCATGGATGCCTGCAACCTCTACTAGGCTAAGAGAGGGTGTCGTGTGCCAGTGCTCTGCGCTGGTGCTAGTTCGACAAGCGAGGCAAGGCTACATGTCAGATTGGAAGCCCTTTGGACTGCTAGTCATTAGGATCCAAGTATATCATCTACTAGCGGTTGTCGCATCATACTGGCGACCGCCCGTGCGACTGATCTTGAGGATGTGGTTGCCTGTACCCCCCTCGCAGCACCACCAGTCGTTAATACTGAACGTTGGTTATGTGTCTTCCGCGAGTTGATGCGAAGTGCCAAAAGAGCATGGTAACCTGGCTCTTGAACGCATTGGCTTCCAGTGCATTGAGATCTAAGTTCCCTAGCCCTCGCTCACCAGCTCTTGGCAATGAGTCTTCTGCAACGAACCGCCCCGCCACACAGTGACACGTTACCCACCGTTACATGCGCTGCGAAATCAAGATCAATTGTTCTGTTGAGCAATGACAGCTGACATACAGCTCATCCCAGGAGGAAAGGGACCGAAAGCATAGCCGCACCGAGTGGCAGATCTGACAAAAAGTAAGCTTCACGGTCTGTCACCACGATCCAGAGCTGATTCATTCCAGACTGTACTATAGCAACTCGGCCGTCTGGCGCGGCGCTCAGCACATGCATGTGATGACCATCAGTCAACGCCACTTGCGTGAAGCAGACCTGTCGTAAAAACCTAACTCTGATCGACTTCAGAAACACGTGCTGTCCGACTGGCCAACCGCCACTCAAACGCATGCGTGTGATCGCCATCTGCCACTCAGGTGTCTAGAGCACGATCGCCAACTGAACCTGTGATCGAGGTGCATGTTCAGGTTAGTAGCTGCCGCTGCATACGAGGCAAAATCGGTCGGAACATCTGGTTCAGTGCGGTAAACACAGCTGCCTATGATAGGTCATCCTGTGTGCCAGTCTCTTTCTAGTTTACGGGGGCCGAGACTCGAATACATTCATGCTATTGTTGCAAGCTCACTGATGGTTTACCGACAGCCCGCAATGTACGATGTGGCTACAACTCCGCAACGGCGTTGTAGAGCGCAGCGTCGTAAGGTCAGATCGAATCCCAGGCGGACACGGCGTCCCCAGCGAATAGCAGCACTCTGAGCAACCCTGAGTCTGAAGGTATCGGCAGCCCGCACATCCACCATCGCGCCGCGCACATCGTTCAAACGCCTCCGAATCTGGAGAATGGTAGGCGGCGTAGATATAGCAGGTATAGCAGATCTCACAGCGCCGGTCTGTCAATCGACCTATCGTGACGATCACCCTGCCCATCGCTTGACAAAATGCACAAAGAAAGGGGGGCGTGCGGCGCTTTCAGTGTGAGAGAGCGGCGTTTCCACTGTAAAAGGCGGCGCTTCTTGAGCCTGCGCCGACGGATCTCCGTCCGCCCGTCTCATCGCTGCTATGCGCGCTGTTAACAACAATTACGGCGATGCCATCGCGCCGCCACTGCCGGATCGCTGTTGACAGTGGCGGCATAGGGGTGATGTACGTGTCGACTCCACCCCTGTAGGAAACAGAGCATCCACTGCCCACACGCCCAGGGAGCAGGTCCTGCCATCTGTACACCTTGCTCCGCCTTCGTCATCGAGACGTGACAATGGTGGTCGACCGTGTCTGCACATCATCCTCTGAGTCAGACATACACACATTGGCGTGTAACAAACCTACGCGCATCGAGCCGGCCGAAAGTCTCGTGGCAGCGATGCCGGCCCTGGCATAATGTTGTCGAGTAACGTGTATGCATCCCGACGAATCGTTGTGGCGTTCCCAACTCTCACTGACCTGGTGGAAATCTTTATCGCGTCCACATCGGGGTATTATCGCCGTAATTGAACAGAGATCTCGGAGCAGTGGTCCTTACCCTTGCTCGCTTGCATCCTAGTTTGAGCGAGTTAGTAACCATCGGCGCAAAGTGGCGATGTATGCGACCCGATCCGATTTCGGCCCTACAATCCTCGTCCACAGTGAATGGCTCCTGCCTGATTCGCAATGGCGACGAGGACGCTTGGGCAATCAAACACATGTTGATGCCATACTCTTGCGCGTTTCAACTCGTTACTGCCTCATGCGATTAGCAACGTCGTATCTATTGAAGATCGATGTCCGTGTCGTCGACATGTACTTGGCGATGAGCGAAGCAGGTGGGCATCGAGGCTTATGTGCGGTCGCCATTTATTAATAATGGACTCGTCGGCAGAGTCGGCAGCAGACTGCCTCCTATTCGCATGCTTCGCGTCAGAGCGGAAGGCTACCGGCCAAACTGCGTCTCATTCTCCACAGTCAGATAGGTCATGCACGCAGTAGGTTGCTATAGCTTCGGTCACAAGTGGGACACACATATCTGGCACTGCCGACTCGGCGCATAGTGGCGCTCGCAACGGCGACTTAGCACTCACCCCACGACAAAAATCCTGGATCAACTGGAATCATCATGCTGCCCTTGCTGCCCTCGTGCGACCCTTGAATGTTGCCGTCCACCAAGGAGGGAAGGCTGATGGTCAACCACTTTTAGAGTTACTGTCAGTTGACCTCGAGCGTCATCACTCGAAGAGAGAGCTACTCATCGGGCCTACATGCTCGCCCAGTCGTTCAGTCGGGCCGTTTTACAGTTCGGCACTTGGGGTGACTGCACGTTGTTTGCCGGCGGTATGGACACTAGTTGCCCACCGTGCAGTGCCATGCCAGCTTTCACAACGTCAGCTGACTCGGCTGAACTACTTGGACATCCTTGAGAACAAAAGGCTTTCAGACATGCGCGGGTGTGTCATAGCCCGCAGCTGGAGGCCATGATCGTCAGATCTGCAAGGCGAGCAGCAGGACTTCTTTGACGTACATCAATGATGCGCAGGCCGACGACGTCCAGTGCATTCGGAGTAGGGACATTCAAGTGACAAAGACAAATAAGTGGGCAGGCAAGAGCGCCTTCTGAGGCGGCAATCTGCGGGGAATTTTGCCGGACCCGGATCTGTTCCAGCAATCTCCACCTTGCAGCATGTTTGTTGGGTCTCTGCGCGCTGCTCTTCGATGTATCAGCAACAATATAGAAAGGCGATGACTCTTGCAAGACCTGTGCCCTTGGGTGTTGTGCGACTACACGGTCATAGAGCACATTGGAGCTGGGTTCATTGTTGCTGGTCCAGAGACCAGAGACCTAAGACGGCCTTGTAGGCTTTGACAGTTCCAGCCAGAGATTGTGGCGTCTCTGGGCAGACCAGGGAATCGACATGCGATCCTGATCGAGATCTGGTACTGGGTAAAGGTTGTTGTTGCAGGGATCAGACAGCCCGAAAGGAGAATTTTGCAGAGGCAGTGTGCAGGGCTCAGAGGACATGATGCTGCCCCAGCAACAACACATGCTGACCACCCTCGAGTCTCTTGATCCGCCGTCAGAGGGTAAGCTGCTGAGTCTTGCCGTATATCAGAGATCAGAGATGAAATGAGCACATGTCCTGGACGCACCTCTGCGCCATGTGCAGAGCCCAAGAGTAAAAGCCTGATGACCATGACCAGTTTATCCTTGTGTGAGTCGGTCCCAAGCAATCTGCAACATGTCTATGCTGTCAGCTTGTGCAACAGCAGAGCAGCAGCAGGAGCGTGACGGATCGGAGTGAATTGCCTGCCGGTAAGCCATCGCCATCGTTCCCCTCGCCGGGCACCCTTCTTCTCCTCGTCTGCAGTCCCTATCAGATTCGGGCAAGAGGTGGTCTGCAAGCGTGGCGAGGAGGCACGACAACATGCGGCTGTATCCTGATCTCGTCGTAGGGTCGGCCGCTTCGGATGGCGTAGGTCAAGAGTCAGTGACGTTGGAAGACTACCTCGCAGGTGTGTCAAGGGTGAACTCGAGTGATGTTAATGGCGTCTGGCGTCTGAGATGCAGGATCGTCGGCTACAGGTGCTGATTTTTCGGACCTTCTGTATTGCTGTATTGCCTGTTGAAGAATGTATGAGGAGTACCAGCGCGAACATGCAATGAGGGTTACAATCAAACGGCAAGTGTGGTGCCGGATTTGTGTTCTTGCTTATCGAGGACACACAGACACACGCATCTTCCTTCTTCCTTGCTTCTGACCTTCCTTCTTTCCTTTTCCTCTTCTGCGTTCGGCTTCAGACGTCGTTTCTGTTTGCTATCATCCTATCTGCTCGATCTGCATCACGGCCATCTCTCTGCATCCGAAAGCTACACTGCGCTAGCCCGTCGATACTCGTGCGACTCCCTTCTCGCCCAGAAAAGACACACACAACGTCGTGTACGAGCCCAAAAGTCCCCTTCGACTCCCTCATCTTTCCCTCGCAAGAGCACTCCGGTACTGTCGAAGCAGTCCACACAACAGCGCAGAGATCGGCACTGTCCTGCGGCAGCACCTTACAAGCTACAGACATCGAGCACATCTTGAGCGTCATCGCTGCTGTCGCTGTCTCGTGTCCTGATTATCACTATCTCCAAGCAGCAGCAAGCTGTGAGCATTGTCCCGTTGCAGTCGACTTCCGACGCACACACAACACATACCTCACCTTTGGTATTGTCAGGTCGGAACTTCAAATTCAACGGCCGACCCATCAACAACAAGCAACAAGCAGGACCTTGCCATTGCCAGCCAGCATTGACAGAGTTGAATCTGCTTCAACACGCAACACGATCAGAGCCGGCACTCGATCACCTCTCCCTGCACAACGCGACACTGCAAGTCCCGGTGCGTCACTAGGCTCTGGCACCTCGGCATCTTGCAATCAACGTCGATCGGGACACGGCGCCTGAGCACTTGACGCTAAAGCTCCATCTTGTCCAGCTCTGACGCACTTCCCGCCTTTGCTCGCCTTACCCGCCGTTGGCCGCTAGTCGCATTGGAAACGTGCCGCACCTTGTCATAGCATCGCATCGCGTAGCCGCGTGCCGCCGTCACTTGCAGTTTGCAGCTAGTGCAGGCAGAAAGATCCCATCCCTCCAGACCGGGATCGACAATTAACGAGCAGCTGCTATTTTCCGCCAGGCCACGGTAATAGAATCGAGCGAAACGATCCGCAGATCGGGGCATCGCACTACCACCCTCTGCATTACCCCAATCAGGTTACTTGTCTCGCACTACCGGGCACTACTACCATACATCGCAAAACCAACCCACACCGCGACCCCGAACCATCGCTGCGCTGCGTGCTGCGCACAAGATAGTCGAGCGAGCGAGCGAGCGAGCGACCGAGCCAGCGTGCAAACAACAAGTGTATCATCAAGCAGTGCCAATCGGCGCACGACTCTCGACACCGGTGCTGCCCGCCCCTGTCATTACTCAATCTGCCGGCTAAGGTCCCCCCCCTCTCCACAGCTAGGCAGTAGTGCCTGCCCCTCCCCTCTCTCCTTGCAAACCACCCTCCGTTCACGGGATCGGGCGACGAAAGTGATCGTCACCCCATTCACTTGAACCACTTTCCGTCTCGTACATCACTTCTGGTGTGGCCGAGGCAGGCTTGCCCTCTTCACCAAACCATATTATACACAGTCACATCGACCTCGACTAGGTCGCATCCGTCTACGGCAGCAGCATTTGCTGGCCGTCGTCGCAGGCAGCAAGCGAGCACCGCTTTGCAGGTGTTGCTTCCTCTTTTCAACAAGTACAACCTCGATATCGTCGCACACACGGCCTCTCACACTCTCGCGCGCAGCATCCGTGGGTCATCAAGCCGTTGTTAAACAAACGCATTTGCATACGGTTCAATCTGTTCAGCTGTCAACCGGTCTAGGTAAGTGAAGACATCCATCCCGATCACTCGTTGTGCATCTGTTTCGTGAACGCCTGCATCCATCGTCGTCGGGTGTCACGCAACCCTCCATCCTGCTTTTATTTGGCATTTCCATTACCATCCATGTGCACGGACCTTCACGACGACCCTCGAGCCCTCGACCCTCCACTACTTTGCCACCTAGCTCAAATCGGGCTGGCAGCATGACAACCCATTGGACTCAATCGAGGAGGCGCTCACAGTTCGCCTGTCATCTTTGTGTCGCCGCAATCGCCGATGCGAGTCTTCCTACCTGTCTCTCCTTTTCCAGCTTTGCCAACTTGGGTGACCAAGGCGGCTGGCTGGGTACAAACAGGCAGAATTATATGAAGACACGATCGCGGTCAGTGCTCCAACGGGTGCATCACGCTTCCTGTTGATTCATGGATGCCAAGACTCTCTTGAGAGTCTCAAGTTCCAGCCTGTCTGTCTCATGTCGACCCCGGACCTAACGCCCCTCACAGGGCAGTTGCCCATCCTTGTTCTCAGTCTGAATGCCGAGTCGTGTGCTGACAACATATATGTTTCCTGTTTATCAATCTCGTTCACATTTCACGTCCACCGCCGATCCTTGCACACACAATTCGCACATCACACATCACTGACTCCCCAATTACCCCGCTTGTGCATCCCGTGCATCCCTCCCAATCTTCTCTTCTCCGCGATCTCCTCGGCCTCTCTTGTACTCGACACTGTGCCCGCCCTCCCACGTCATGTCGATGGACCGACGATTCGACTTGCTGTCTTTTTCATGACATGATCGCTGCGTAATCTGTTTGGTGTTCATCCTGGTCTCGGTGGCCCTTGTTTCATTCATCTTGCTTATTTTCCTCCATCGATGTCTCACTTGCCGCCGACGTTATCAGCATTGCTTTCGGCTCCGAACAGTCTGTCACATTGGAGTCATACTCGTGCAGATGGTCTCAACAGCAGCTGCAGCGCCGACAACCGCTCTTACATCGGCTATCGCCACGTCTCCTATGCAAACCACACCACTGCGATCACCGTCCAAGGAGCTCAAGTCGCACGCAAACGGTCTCGATTCGCCGTCGTCTCTCAACGCCCTCCCGCCGCCGGGCGCGCGTCCACCAACAATGATAAGGCGCGCATCCCGCTTTGACCCAATGGAGAGGATGCCGGAGGAAGAGGGCCATGGAGAACTAGGACAGCGTCATCCATTGCGGCGCATCCGCGAGGATCCGCGATCAGTACCATTGCCACCGCCAGCTGGACGAGAACGAGAGCGAAGCTTCAGTGGCGGTGAGAGCAATGGGTCAGTCAGCTTGCCGAGCATCAAAGCGCTGCTCAACGCTGCTGATCAACCATCGCTGGTATCTCCTTTTGGAGGCTCCTACTTCAACAATCACTCATCCTTCTCTTCGACGACTTCGCCTCTTGACTCTCCCACATCTCGCGCGTCGCGATTCTCTTCCCTGACCTCGTCTGCTGGTGCAGAGAGCCACAGTGGGGGTTGGTGGGCGCCCGACGAGAGGTCCAATTCCGTTTCGTCCGTTGGACCAGTGCCAGGCAGGTCATCGAGCTACGGGGGTCACGGATCGCATATCGACGACGGTCCCGACTTCAAGCGTCGCCGCTCAGATCTGGCTCCCATCCCGTCAGACGCAGATGAGACGGCCAGACTCAAGTGGCAAGCTCAGAGTCGCAACGCTTCATTCCCGGTGTCGTCCTCGATATCTTCCTCATCAGCGAGCAGTTTGCGGTCCATGCTGTACCCGCCTCCAGCACCATCATCTTCCATGTCGCGTGCATCAATCTCGCACACCCCGTTGGCGTCATCACCTCTGTCTGGCGACTCGCCTTTCGATCACCATATCAACTCTTCGCGCGGATCGCCGATGAGCGGAGGCGGGGCACAATCAGTCACCGATCAGTCCACTGCAACCGAGGCATCCCCTTCACAAACGCCCTCAAGGCCGAGATCTCCAACTGATCGACGACCCTCATTGTTCCCGCGAGGATCGATCTCACTCGAGCCACTTACTCTCAATGATCGCAGGGGATCGGCTACCTCGACGTCAGGGCGGCGAACACCGGACAACGCTAATCGAGGGGTCGTGACCCGCCCGTCATCACCACACTCTGCTGTCCCGATACCTCGCCGATCTTCGTTGGCCGAGCTCATTAAGGCGTCAAGTGGCGATGATGTGGCTCTTGCGAACGGTGGGCGTTTTTTCACCCCTTCTGCGGGCAGCAAGCGTTCACATCCTGATGAGCCCATGCTTCCGGCATGGCAACCACGTCGCGAGTCGGCTGATTCGATCCGTTCTATCGCTTCTCTTCCTGGCTCTTCGTCTCATGCTCCTAACGAGGGCGGGACAGCACAAACTGCTCGAGAGCGCCGCAATGCGGCGCCAGCACGCATCGCTGCGCGACGCCCTGTGGATGAGGAGGATGTGCCGGAAACCAAGGTATCCGACCCTGCCATGCGTGGAATGGAAATGCTCGCCGAGTCTGCAACGCGCGTTGCTGACGCGGAGCGCAGCGATGCTGAGGATAAGAAATCATCCCAAACCCCACCAGCCTCCAATGGGCGAGGACCCAAAGGAGGAGCTCGAGCCGCAGCCAGTAATGGCAACGACTCGAACGGCAGTGGAGAGGCTTCCGGGTCTGGACCTAAATACAGCTGCGACTATTGCGGTAAAAGTTTCTCGCGGCCCAGTTCGTTACGTATCCATATTTATAGTCGTGAGTATGGTCTCGAGTTCTTGTCGCTGTACCAAGCTGACCTCTTCACAGACACAGGAGAACGGCCCTTCGTCTGCACAGAACCCCAGTGTGGGAGGAGCTTCTCAGTGCAATCCAACCTCAAGCGACATGCCAAGGTACACGAACAAGCTCAGCAAGCCGCAGCTCAAGCAGCTCAGAACATTGCAGCACAGCAGGAGCAAGCGGCACAGCAACAGATGGCAGCTGCAGCTCATCAACAACAGCAAGTCCTCCCACAACATGTAGGGCATGGTGTGCCTCCTCATCAGCAAGTGTTTGGGTACTCGGTTCGGACTCATCCGCAACAGCAACCTCCTCACGGCCACCCAGGCGGACCGCAACAGCACCCAGCTCCTCATATGGTCCACCCACACCCACCTCAGCATGGCTATGGACCTCCTCCGCCTCCTGGGTACATGCCCTTGGCCCCAGGGCCCCCTTACCATGCCCAGCCTCACCCGGGTCAGCACCCTTCGCACCACTACCCGCCACAGCCTCTGTATATGCAATCAGGACCTCCACCGCCGCGAGGCCCACCCGGGCCAGGCCCGCCGCATGGAGGCCCACCACATGGTGGGCCTCCTCACGGAGACCACCGTGCTATGCAGCACCACCACGAGCTGCAGCAGCGGCGACGATCTTACGACATGGAGATCAGTAGTGCTCGTCGGGGATACCCGCCTCCTGGTGCAAGGCGGGGTAGTGGTCCAGTTAGTCGCGGATACGCTTCGGCTTCTGAGGGGGAGGAGGAACAGGACGAGCTGGACGAGTTGGAGGAGGAGGAGGGGAGCTGAACTTGTGTCCGGGACACACACGTTGTCTGATCTTGGCCTCACCTACAGATGGAGATTATCACATATATTACGCCTCTGCAGAAGCGTCAGAGGGCGCGAGCTTTGTGACCCTATGATTGAATGTAGCAGTAGAGACGAGATGCCATGTCATTCATACTTGCAATTGCCTAGCATCTACGCCGTCATTCGATGCCAAGTACTAAACTCACTGGTCACTGGTCAAAACATCCTCATTCACTCCCGCTACACTGCTAGCCACCTCATGACGACCGATACATTGCATAGTCTGCACTCATCACTTGATAATGCTTCACCAAGTTATGTATCGTCCCATGCGTCTCGGCGCTCGCCCCCGACACTCTGCTTGATGGCCTGCGGCTTGGCACTACTCTTATTGTTGTCGACAGCGGAAGCAAAAAGTCGGACGATCGTACAGTGCTGTGCCTGTTGGCTCGTGCTCAGAAGTCGTTCCATCCACGCGCCGCGTCAAATATACGCGCTCTGGTTCGAACAAATATCCTGCTTCGATTGCCAGCTCGCTCTTGAGCTTATACCATACCCTCTCGAGTGTCACAGAGCAACGTCTGTCTGTGTCAAGAATGGGTTCCATCTTCCAGGAGGCCCTGGTCGCCGCGCACCAGCTCCCGCTGGCGCACAAGCTGGCCGCCATCTTCATCGGCCTGCCTGTCTTGGCTGTCCTCTTAAACGTCTTCAGCCAGGTGAGTAGCTCAACCTCTGCTTCTGCAGTGCGCCGCAGCGGTCTGACACGCTGCAGCTCGCACCCCGGGACAAGACAAAACCTCCCGTCGTGTTCCACGTCTTCCCATGGATTGGCTCTGCCGTCTCGTATGGCATGGACCCGTACAAGTTCCTCTTCGACTGCCGGGATAAGTACGGAGACGTCTTCACTTTCATCCTTCTGGGTCGCAAGATGACGGTCGCTCTGGGACCCAAGGGGAACAATTTGTCGCTTGGTGGAAAGACGACTCACGTTTCCGCTGAGGACGCTTACACTCACCTAACGACTCCGGTGTTCGGCAAGGGTGTTGTGTACGACTGCCCCAATGACATGCTTATGCAGCAGAAGAAGTTTGTGAGTCAGCGCGTTGCGTTGCCTATGCGTGAGGATTGCGGCTGACGGATGCAGATCAAGCACGGCCTTACCACTGAGGCTCTGCAGTCCTATGCGACTTTGATTGCCGACGAGACCCGCACCTTCTTTGACCAGCACCTCAAGATCACCACTGCCAACCCTGGCCCCAAGCGTGTCAACATCCTCAAGGCCATGCAAGAGTTGATTATTCTCACCGCCGGTCGCTCGCTGCAGGGCAAGGAGGTGCGTGAGGGCATGAACCATCGCTTTGCGCACCTCATGGAGGACCTCGACAAGGGCTTCACTCCCATCAACTTTATGTTCCCGAACTTACCCCTCCCCTCCTACCGCCGCCGTGACAAGGCCCAGCGTGAGATGTCGGACTTCTACCTTAGCATCATGGCCAAGCGCCGTGCCGGAGGCAGCGACCACGACACCGACATGATCGAGGCGCTTCAGGGGCAGACCTACCGCGACGGCACCCCTCTCTCTGACCGCGACATTGCTCACATGATGGTAAGCACTGCGCACAGCACCAGTCTCTTACACCACAGATTGCTCTTCTTATGGCTGGTCAGCACACATCTTCCGGTACGAGCTCCTGGCTTCTCCTCCACGTTGCGCACAACCAGGAGATTCAGCGCAAGCTGTACGAGGAGCAGGTTCAGTACTTCGGCAAGCCAGACGGCACATTCCGTGACATCACCTACGAGGACTCCAAGAAGCTGCCCCTTATGGACTCGTGCATCCGCGAGACGCTTCGCATGCATGCCCCGATCCACTCCATCATCCGCAAGGTAATGAAGGACATTGCTGTGCCTACCTCGCTGGCTGCGGCCGACGAGGACACTCCCTACACTGTTCCCGAAGGTCACTTCCTCGTTGCATCGCCCGGTGTCTCCCAAATGGACCCCAAGATCTGGGAGGACGCGTCAACGTGGAAACCCGAGCGCTGGATGGTGGAGGGCGGCGTGGCCAAGGCGGCCAACGAGCAGTACCAGGCTGGCGAGGAGGTTGACTATGGCTTCGGAAAGGTCTCGAAGGGTACTGAGTCACCGTACCAGCCCTTCGGCGCCGGAAGGCACCGGTGAGTACGAACAAGCATTTGCGTTATTAACCCTCATACTGACGTCGCAGCTGCATCGGCGAGCAGTACGCGTACCTTCAGATCACTGTTATCATTGCGGAGATCATTCGCAAGTTCACTCTGAAGCCTGCCACTCCAGACTTCCCCAAGACCAACTATCAAACCATGGTTGTTCTCCCTCTGGAGGGTCTTGTCGACATCACTTTGCGGCAGTAGTTGTGTGCCAATGGTTGGCTCAGTAGAAGGAATGACTGTCGATAATAACAGAGTACATAGAGCTTTATGCACGGCCGTATCTAATGAGGAGCAACATATATCGGCTGGCAGCAACTTTGACCACGACCTGACTCTAATCCCTGTTGAGCTAGGAGCCGTGACAAGTCCGAACCAGCCCTAAGCATTAGTACTTGTCATGCATCGAGTCCTTATGATAGGTCCAAGCATGTCTCGCTGTCGATGGCATGGCGTCGCTAAATGATTTGCTGCGTCTTGGTGCGCGATGCAACACCATGAAGGAAATGAACAAATGCTGCATCGCTGTGCCTTCTCATACAAGCAGCGTCGGCTTCTTTGTCTGCTTCGCTCTTGCGATTGCTACATTTGCTACAGGTCTCTTTCATACAATGCTATGCACATCACACATCAAACAGATACTCCACCTCATCCACAGCGCTGTAGTCTCTCTCCCTCTCGTCCCGCGTGTCCGGAGTGATGGGCATTGGACCAGGCAGTTCCTCCTCCAGCTCATCGAACACATCACCAAGCTCCTCGACATCCCCAGCGCTGAGGCCCATGACTGGCCGCAGCGGGGAACCACCTGAGCTGCTCCGACGCCGATCACTCGGGCGCCTCGGAAGGAGCTTGAGAGTCGGCGACATTTGCTGATGCGTCAGCCAGCTGAAGCAGAACAGCGGCAAATACTCACCTCCCAAGTGTTCTCTCCTGAACTCCGACGACGCCTCCGCTTCTCCATGGCAGAGAACATCTCCCGTCCCTCAGCCTCAGCATCTAGCCTCGCGTCCTCGCCCAGCTCGCCAACAGTTACGACGCTCTCCGAGTCAGAGATGGCATCATCGTCCGGTGCGCCACGGGCCCTCATGAGTTCGCCCAACCTGACCCAGGCGGCGTCGTCCCGTTCCACAGGGCCAGGCGCGCCAGGCGCGCGCACGAGCTCGTCGTCATCCTCATCTCCGTCATCCCACTCTTCTCGTGTACCATCGCCGAAGACCTCACGCAGAACATCTTCGTACTCTAGCAACCAGTACTCGATCATGCCATCGGGGTTGTAGGGCATGTCGGGGTGAGTTGCGTCCTCATACGTCCCCGACAGTGGGTCCATACGTGACCGCCGGCGGTGACCGGAGACGGCTGACTCGTCAAAGAAGACCGCGTTTCCAGAATCTGTGCGCCTGTGCGCTGCGTCTTCAGCCAGACCGGCCGGTGTCATGTGGGCTGCGTAGTGCCTCTTGTTGTACAGAGCGATCAGAGTGCGCAGAGCGATCTCCTGCGGCTTGCCTACGAGTGCGTCTTCGCCCTCAAGGTCGGCTTCAACGCCCACCAACCAGTCGTTGCGTAACTCCGGGCGGCAATTGAGATAGATGCTCGTAATGATCTTCATGTTGGCTGCATGTCAGCTGGAATGATTGAGGGCCTCGTCACGTACTGGATCTCCACTTCCGCCCGCAATAAGGCATCTGGCTTTTGATAAGCTTGAGCACTTGCAGCTGAAGCATCGGCTGATTGACACGCAACACACGCTTGAGGATCGAGGAGCTCTTGTACTGGCACATGAGAAGGATGCGATGCGCTCGATGCTTGGTGATCTTCTGAAGAATTTTGACAAGATTTATGGCGCTGAAGAAGTTGCGCCACGAGTAGTCGGTGATCAGCTCAACGTCCTCATCTTCAGCGTTTTGCGGTGGTGGGACGACGACCTCGGCTGGCTCTGATGCATCTATTCCGCGCTCCTTGTGCAAGTAGCTGAAGAAGCTGCAATCGGCCATCTCATTCTTCGTCTGCACCATAGCTGAAATTTCCTGCAGGCCAAAGATTTTGAGGACCAGGACCAGGCAATTGGAGTCAAGGAGCAGCGATGTGAGATGGTGGAACTTAAGGATGTCTGGCGTCAGGATGCTAGGGATAACACACGTACGAGACGCCTTGAACCACTTCAGTAACAGTAGTAAGATGGCCGATATAGCTTTCGACGTGATTTCGCGGTGCCGTGCGATATCAACCTTCTCCTTCGTGGGAGGCGGCAGCTCCTCGATAGCTGTATATTGTCAGCTCAGACCATTTGACTGACGAACCAGGCAGGGTATCTTGCGTAGGCGACGATTGTCCCTGTGCAATGCTCTGACTCAAGGTAGAGGGCTGGTTTCCAGTGCCTGTCACAGTCGCAAGCAGAAGTTTCAATAACACAATGGCGATGTTCTGCATCATCGGTAGCATCGAACGCTGCGATTAGCGACTGCAATGGTGACATGTCTTACATAGAGAACTTCGACGCGATACAGCCTGCGGGAGGCAGCTCGCTTCTCTCTTGCAAGCTTCATCCCTTCGACGTCTCCCTTCCCCTGAGCAGCGCGCTCCTCTTCTTCGTAGTCCCAGTCCCGTCGCATGGCTTCCTCTGCCGCCTCGTCCTCGTCATCGTCCAACCGGAGACTTGAGAACCCTATGAGTCCATTCTGCCCCATCCCTCGCTCCTCCTTCATGGTCTCTTCACGGGCTTGATAGAGTTGATACAGTCCCAAAGACACATAGAGATGAGAATGATAGAGTTGGTCTGCTTCTTCGATGGCGTATGGGACGAGACTTGAAGGGCCTTCCGGCTTCTGCGAGTACGGGAAAACAAACGGCCTCGTGGGGTCGGTCTGAAATTGCAGCTTCTTCGGCCGCTGTTGCGGAGTCTGAGGTGGTGTCGGTGCTGGGGTCCCAGCTTGCGGCAGCGAAGTGCCATTGTGGAGGGGAGCAGAAGTGCTCTGTGGTATCTCCGTCGCATGGTAGTTCGGCTGCTCAGGGAGAGGCTTTACACCGTCTGCCAAAGCTTCTGTTGTAACGGGGACGCCATCTGCTTTTGTACTGGGCGGTGCGAACGTTGGATACTTGGTCGCTGTATCGCGCCGCCAGTTCGTCACATCGATGGGATTAGTCTTCAGGAAGTCTGCTGTCAGAAACGACATACTCTACAGAATAACATACCTTTGCGCTCTTGTTTGAGACCAGCTAACTCTCTGGACAAAGCTTTCGCCTTAGCAGCCTCCCTCATACCTCCCAGCGTGGCGAGAAGGGTCTTCCACAATAGGAGGAGCAGCTTCTTGACCGGATAACCCTTGGGCACCATTCGATCTTTCAGCCCTGATACCATATTCAGCAGCATTAGAGGTAACGGGGGGTCCAGCGCCACTGATCGTCAGTACGTCCATGCTTCTACGCACTAAGCTCGTCGCCGAAAGTTTCATCGCTTCGAAAGACCTCGACCATGAAGTACAGCATGGCTAGCACATCCATAAGCTCCGATGAGTGCGCATCATATGGATCCACGGGCACCAGGTTTGAGGAACCAGATCGTTCACGCAGGGAATGTGGCGGCTCTGGATTACTTGAGTCAGCAATGGGAGCGGGCAGTACACTCACTCAGTGGCATCGTACCGCCTGGCCGCATCTCGTAGACCGTAGACCAAAGTCGCGACGCCGTCTACGGCGCGTATTGTCTTGGCGTTTTCCATAATCCAATGCAGCTGCATCTCCGGAGTGTTCGTTTCTGCGAAGTTGCCTTATCATAAGCTTGTCCTCTTGCCAGTCCATTACCTTGCAATAAATACAATAACCGCCCTTGAGCTGTCCGCCGCTTGTCGTCAATTGGGCTCTCGAGGTACTCCAGCTGCGTCTCGATGTAAGCACGACGCTTGCTGAGCTGAGCGGAGGTCCAGTCCCCCCCGGCGAAGGAGCCTTCGAAGATGGACGAGTTCTGCGCAACGTGTGGCAGTTCCAGGTACGGGTAGAACTCGTCCAGCTCGTTCATAATGGTATCGGTGTCATCGTAGCGGAAGTCAAACAGGTGTGTCTGACAATCAGCTGTCGTCCGTACACCTTAGAGCACAAAGTACAAACCTTCTGCTTGGCCATCATAGCCGCCTGCGACCTCAATTGACCCAGAGTCACGGTGTCTGTCGGGTCATCGAGCTCGGCGTCGCGCGATATGCCGTCGCGTGCCCCCCCCAGACCTTCGACGTTTATCGACCGTGGGCGTGGCATTGCGCGTGTTGGCGGCCGAACAAAGCTCTGCCACATGTACTCGCGGCTGGGCTGCGCAGTCGCTGCAGTTGTTGTTTGCTGTAGTTCAGCGACAAACAACAGTGCTCGCAATCCGCCAAGCGCTAGATGTTCGGCAAGTGCAGTGGACATCGACGAGACCGATGACCGTGACGTTGGTGCACGTGGGAATACTTCCGGACATCAGAACAGAAGTCGGTGCTCGTATGTATGTCGTTGTTTTCGAGCTTTCGTAGGGATGGTCTTCAAACTTCTCATCACTTTCTAACTGCATAACGCGTCAAAGCCAAACATGCACGTATCCGTGGGCTCAGACAAGCCCTCTGCAGAGGCTGCGATGCAGGCATCGGCACCGGTGTTGCCTCCCGACCACCCGCCGGTCCCGGACGGTGTCGACAAATGTCCAGTTGACGATTCGGCAAGATCTGTATGGCTGAAGGCAGAGTCCTCAACACCACATCCCATGACGGCCAGCATTGGATCCAGCACCACTGGCACATCAACTATCAAGCTCCGCTCTGACCGTCAGGTATCCTCCATTCCGCGTAGTGCGAACAGCACATATACCCACAGCACGGAGCAGGCGTCACTGCCGGCGAAGGACGAGGAGGAGAGTGGGAAGTGGGTGTACCCATCTGAACAGCAGTTCTTCAATGCTATGCTGCGTAAGAACCACAAGCCACAGCCTAGAGATATGCGCACCATCGTTCCGATTCACAATGCTGTCAACGAGAAGGCGTGGGAGGACATCCTGATGTGGGAGGCCGGCATGGGTGGGGACAGATGTGGTGGAGTGAGGCTCAACAGCTTCGTGGGCAGGCCGAAGGATCGCTCGCCAAAAGCTTGGTTGAAGACAGTCTTTGGGTGAGCGACATACAGCACAGTCAACCCGACATTACTGACAGATTAGGTACACTGCGCCGTTCGACCGTCATGACTGGATTGTCGACCGGTGTGGAACACAAATCCGTTACGTGATCGACTTCTACACCGGGAAGTCAAACCCTGCCTTTCCAGAACTCCCGACGTTCTACCTTGATGTGCGACCAGCTCTCGATAGCTGGGAGGGCATCAAAACACGCTTGGCAGGATTCTGGCGATAGTCTGCCACATCATTATGTATAACACCATTCATGGAGGAGAACGGAACACGACCCACGTCTATCGCCATATATGCCTTTGACTATGCTATACTAATACAAGGATGCGCATGACCTAAGCGGATTTGAGCTTGGCAACGATCGTGTTGCTTCGTTGCTCGATTTTGTCGGTTATTGTGTGGGCGATACCGGCCCAGACTTTAGCTGAAGTTGTTTCGAGATACTGGTGCAATAACGGGAAATCGTCTGCTTTCTTTCCATTCACGCTGAGGTCACCGATGGCGGCAAGAGCCTTGTGGTCCGACGCGCCAGGCATGTCGGCTGCTGGAATTTCACCCTTCGACACGGCGTCGAGCAACTTGACGAGTGCTGTATCGATGGGGACTCGTCCAAGAAAGCCGATGCCCTCCTCCTCGGCCATCTTCTCGCCTCCACCGATGCCGAAGCAGTCACTGATATCGCCACAGCATGGGCACACATAGCCTGCCATGTTCTCGACCAACCCCAGCACGGGCAGTCCCAACTTGCGGGTGAATGACAGACCTTTCAGTGTGTCATTCAATGCTGTCTTCTGCGGCGTGGTGATAAGGACAGCCGAGGGAGTTGTTGGTCGATCTAAGGTCGGTGTGAACAAGGGATGTAGATGGGTAAGCAATGAGATGTGCTCGTCGGACGTTCCGGGAGGTGTGTCGATGACCAGGTAGTCCAAATCACCCCAGCGCACCTCCGACAGAAACTGGCGGATCATTCCATCCTTCTTCGGCCCTCGCCAGACAACTGAGTCGCCGCGATTGGATAGCAAGAAGCCAATGCTCATGACACCTAGTCTCTGTTCACTGTCGACATAGACAGGAACCCAGCCGGCCGATGACTGATGCACCGTTGCTTCAGGGACGTCCAGGCCGACCATGCGAGGTAATGACGGTCCTGTCAGGTCCAGATCTAGAAGACCCACGCGCGTCGTGGGCGACTCATTCACCAATGAAAGAGCCAACTGAACCGAAGAGGACGATTTACCGACTCCGCCTGACAGTCAGATCATTAAGGCAGGCAACTCACCCTTGCCAGAAAGTACGATAATGATATTCTTGACAGAAGACAAGCGCCGGGAGACCGCTGTCTCTAGCGGCTCAGACGACTGTGCCATGGTGATTGGCGAGCGAGAGAGCGAGAGAAGCAACTCGAGGTTCTGATAGTGGTGGTTAGACAAGTCGGTGACCATGACCAAGCATCAACATATCGCCACCAACATCCACCACTCGTATTTGGTTCCGTTTCCATTAGTTGCCACCTAACTTCTTGAAGTCGCCGTCCATACCTCGACTTCAACACCTTCACCCACATCAACGGCCACTCACACTGTTGGGAACCTCAATAAGGGCAGAGAGAGTACGGCGACCAATAATTGCTTGACGTGGCTGGAGATAGCCAGAGACTGTTCTACTGCGGCTCCGGTCAGAGACTAGCAAGATGTCACACATCGGCACAGTGAAGTCCATCCCAAAGGAGCACAGGTACTCTTTCCTCAATGTGAGTTTGATGTGCTTCTATATGGTGCTGACGTCTTAGGAAAAGGCCCCAGCATCCTATGTGGCCGGTCTCGGTCGTGGCGCATCGGGTTTCACGACGCGTTCAGATATCGGTCCTGCGCGAGAAGGACCGAGTGCCGAGACCATTGCTGAGGCGATGGCCAAGCGCGGAGAGATCATTCCGGATGAGGATCAATTCCAGGATCCCGAAAACGAACGCAACCTATTCGCAGGCACGGTGTACGATGCAGACGACGAGGAGGCAGATAGGATCTGGGAGTCCGTTGATGCTCGGATGGACCAGCGCCGCAAGCAGTACCGTGAAGCCAGGGAGGCCGAGGAGGCAGCCAGGCAACGTGCAAATAATCCCAAGCTACAAACACAATTTGCTGATTTAAAGCGAGGGCTGTCAGAGCTGAAGGATAGCGATTGGGAAAGCATTCCTGATGCTGGTAATCTGACGGGCAAAAGGCGGAAACACAATCTTCGTCTGGAGGAGAATCAGAACGGCAGGATGTACGCCGTCAGCGACTCCGTCATTGCTGGTGCCGCAGCAAAGAACGAAATGCTGGGTGAACTTGATGCCCAAGACGTGAGTGGTAGCTTTGTTCCGCTTCTGACTTTACAGGGATTGGCCACCCCAGCAGACGGTACAATGACAGACTTCGTATCCATCGGCAATGCGCGTGACAGAGTGTTGTCGTTAAAACTCGACCAGGCGTCCAAGGATGGCGCAAGTGGCTCGTCGACCAGCATCGATCCACGTGGTTACATGACTGCGCTCAACAGCCAGGTCCTGCAGACAGATGCTCAGATTGGGGACATCAAACAAGCTAGGCAACTGTTGCAGAACCTGATCCAAAGTAACCCGAATCACCCTCCAGGTTGGATTGCCGCTGCCTCTCTCGAGGTTCATGCTAAAAAGATGGTGGCAGCGCGCAAGATCATCGCGGAGGGCTGCGAGAAGTGCCCGAAAAGCGAGGACGTCTGGTTTCACGCGGCCGAGCTTAACACGCCAGAGAATGCAAAGCGTATTCTTGCTCGTGCTGTCGAGAATGTGCCTCAATCGGTGAAGATCTGGCTCAAGGCAGCGTCATTGGAAGCCGATATCAATGCAAAGCGAAGAGTTCTGCGCAAAGCTTTAGAGTTCATCCCGAACTCCATTCGTCTGTGGAAGGAGACGGTCAACCTGGAAGACGACCCGGAAGACGCGCGCATCCTTCTGAGTCGTGCTGTTGAAGTCAATCCCACATCTGTCGAGCTGTGGCTTACCCTTGCACGCCTCGAAACCCCAGACAAGGCGAAGAAAGTACTCAACTCTGCAATCAAAAACATCCCGACCTCGCACGAAATTTGGATCGCCGCCGCTCGTCTCGCCGAGCAGACCCCATCCGCCGTTGCTGGGGTCAAGGTCGAAGAAGAGGATCCCGAGGTCCGGAGGAAGCTTGCCGCTAGGTTGGACACGCTTGTCAAAGAGGCCGTGTCGAAGCTTGCCAAGCGCCAAGCTGTGCTGTCACGCGAACAGTGGTTGCAGGAGGCAGAGAAATGCGAGAAGGACGGCAGCCCCTTGACAGCCCAAGCGATCGTCAAGGCCACCATTCACCACGAGGTTGAGGAAGAAGACCGGCGGTCAACGTGGCTCGAGGATGCGGAGCGCGCTGAAAAGGGAGGTTACTTCGAGGTCGCGCGCGCAGTCTACGTGGTGCTGCTTGAGTCATTCCCCAACTCACCGGGCGTCTGGCGGAAAGCTGCCGAGTTCGAGAAGGCACACGGCACTCCTGAGGCAGTGCAAAGTATTCTCCTTAAGGGTGCTGAGCACAACCCTCATGCTGAAGTGCTGTGGCTCATGGCTGCCAAAGAGAAGTGGTTGGCTGGTGACATCGTTGGTGCACAGTCAATCCTCAGCTCGGCCTTCGAACAGAATGAAGACTCTGAGTCGATCTTCCTCGCTGCTGCTAAGATTGCCTCCGAGACCAATGAGACGGAAGCAGCCCGGCAGATCCTGGAGAAGGCCCGCGCGCAAGCAAACACAGAGCGCGTGTGGATGAAGTCGGCGGTGTTGGAGCGCCAACTCGGCAAGCTGGATGAGGCGCTCGACACTCTCAAGGAGGCGATCGGACGCTTCCCGTCATTTGACAAACTTCATATGATTCGCGGGCAGATTCTGGAGTCCAAGGGCGATGTTGCTGGGGCTCGGGCAGCGTATGCGCAGGGCTGCCGCTCATGTCCCAAGTCTGTGCCTCTCTGGATTCTGGCAGCTCGCTTGGAAGAGAAAGCCGGAGTCATCATCAAGGCCCGATCTTTGCTTGAGAAGGCACGTCTGCATAATCCTAAGAACGACGAGCTGTGGGTCGAGACCATCAAGATCGAAGAGCGAGCAGGCAGCGCACAGCAGGCAAAGGCGGTCCTGTCACGAGGTGAGTCGATAACACAGAGCACGCTAACGAAGCAGCCATGCAGGAGTGTCCCACCTCACCGTTGCTTTGGGCTATGGCCATCTTCATGGAGAACCCTCAACAGCGGAAGGGCCGATCAGTCGACGCGCTCAAGAAAGCAGGCGAACACCCTGCCGTTATCGTGGCAGTTGCCCGCCTATTCTGGGGCGAGCGCAAAATTGAAAAGACGCGTCAATGGATGCAGAACGCGATCACTGCAGACTCGGACTGGGGAGACGCGTGGGGCTGGTGGCTCAAGTTCGAGCGCGAGTACGGAGAGGTGGAACGGCAGGAAGCCGTCATCCAGCGCTGCGAGCAGGCGGCGCCGCACCACGGCCCAGTGTGGCAGGCGGTCAGCAAGGATCTCGCCAACGCGGGCAAATCTACACGTGAGATCCTGGAGTTGGTAGCGCAGCGTGTCGAGTAGAGGCGTAGATAGGATAGCAGTGCATTGCATGTATGGCCATACTTGCTCACCGTTTTTGACGTCGCCGATGTGTGGAGGACGCGACATGCGAGATTCAGGGACTAGTGAGCGGAGGTGATGAACGACCCGCCACCCAAGGCCGTTTCTTTTGATTTTGACCATCTCGTCATCTCGACGCGTCTGTCGACTGCATCCATCAGCTCGCGCGCCGAGCAGCATCCAGCGTCCATCTCCACTAGGTGATCGGTAGTGGTGGGGCAGGCTGTACTGCTGGAGCAGCATTGGGTTGTCGTGGAGTCAAGACAGCGCGTGCTGGCCAGCGAGCAACTGCGACGGCGTCTACGAGCTACGGGTTGCCCACCCGCTTCTCGCGCATCTCGACGAACGAGCACATCCGCTAAGAAGGTCGATCCTTCCTGGACGCTGGCTGACGCGATTATCTCTGTGAACAAGCTCGCTCTCGACCCCTTCAGTCATCATGGCGCAAACAATACACAACCCACTTGCCGGCCCGGCGCGATCCAAAGCGGGTCCTGTACGCAATACAGCAAGGAGAAGCACAGGAGGCAAGGCTCCAAGGCGAGCTAGTGGTGCGTAACTCTTTTTTTCGTTGCTTATTCCTAGGACCCAGAGGACCAATGGACCCACCAGCGCCGAGGAAGAAGCCACGATTTCGGCCTGGGACTGTCGCGTTGAGAGAGATCCGGAAGTACCAGAAGAGCACAGATCTGTTGTTGGCAAAGTTGCCTTTCTCCAGAGTGGTGAGTGTGCATATGTGTGAGGGGAGCATGTCCATGTTGAGAGTGGTGTGTCAATGGATGAACTGCTGGCAGATGTCGTGTGCAGACGCGCGGAGATCAGGGCGAGCAGATGGATGCACTCCCGGAATTGAGCGCAAGGATTGGAGGCATCACGAAAGCATCTCGAGCTTGTGAAGTGCTAACGCTAGGTTCGCGAAGTCGCAGAAACAATGAGCTCCCATCGCGCAGGCAACTTACGGTGGCAGAGCAGCGCCATTCTCGCACTGCAAGAAGCGGCAGAGGCGTATCTCGTGCACCTGTTCGAGGATTCCAACCTCTGCGCAGTGCACGCAAAGCGCGTCACCCTGATGGTCAAAGATATGCAGTTGGCGCGGAGATTGCGAGGGCCCTGGGGTGGTTTGGGATAGCCAAGAGGGCGGTGTACGAACATTGGGTCAGCAGGATAGAAGTACGAGTATAGGTAAACACCGGGGTTACTGCGATCCGAAAGATATACCCGATGCATCATTGTAACAGCACAATGTAGTGCTGCGTAGCTTGCATCCAGGCTACAATGTACACTTGCCCAAAGGGCAAACTCTATGCCAACTCAATCCATGATGAACCATCCGCACTCAAGAGACGCGTCACTATCCATAGACAGACACACGACTTGCCGTCGCGACGTCCGCAATGCTCATTAAACTACTCCTAGATTCGACCACAGTCGATGTCATGGAGCAGCGAGCTTTTCTGTAGGCAAGCACTCGACCTTCGCCTGCAATGGTGATGGCGGCTCGGTCCACCCTCGTCGCTCAAAGCAGGCGAAGACCAGGTCGTACCCGTCGAACTCGTATCCAATACGGTCCTTGCGTACGAACTCGCCCAGAAGATCACCAGACACTGCAGTGGCTGCCTGAGGTGCTGCGAGCGCGAGGCTGTTCTCCCCGGTCGAGACGAACAATGTGATGCTGAGCCTGTTGGGCTGGAAGATGTCGACTACGCGGCGGATGAGCGAGCGCAAGTCCGGCCGTCCACCTGTAGCCGCCTCGAGAGGCAGTGGAACATTGCACTCGAATGAAGCGTACGACCATCCCTCCTCAGGTGTCACGTGGATCGTGAAGTACCCTCCATCCTTGCTACCCGTCGCGAGTCCAGAACCGACAACAGCATTGGCCGAGTATCCGCATGGCTCGAAGCCGAATGAGTCAAGCGTGGTCTCGCTGGCTGGGAAGAGGGTGTCGATACCGAGCTGTGCACTGATGTCCGCCCCCATCTCGTGACCGCTCCTGTCACTCCCTCCCTCGGGCATGAAGAAGGGTGCGCGGCCTGCAGGCGTGAGGTGCGACATCAGGATCTCTAGTGTCTGGTCTGCTACTGGCGTGCCAGGTGGTGGGAGTGCTCGTGGCCTCTCTACGCGCGGCGGTGCCAAGATCGTAGGGTTCGGGGTCGTCAGGTATAGCAACCAGTGGTCACGGTTAATGGGTCCGACAGTGTATGCAGAACCTGCGGTACCTAGAAGTGTTAGCATAGCTTCTTGTGTGTGATCTGGTGCGCTGCTTATGCGAAGATAACATACCGAAGACACCATCAAGAAACTTGACCTCGTCGTTCCAGCCTCGGTGCGGTCCCTGCTGACGGTCGGGGAAGAAGAATGACTTGCGGGAGTAGAAGCACCTGGACGGCGTCAGTACACAAACGTGGAATGGACAGCATATCACTCCAGTACTGACCTCCACACAGTCTCGAAGCCACAGTACTCGGCAGCGATCTCCAAGATACGGTGCAGACCCAGCAGGTTGAGGGTCGTCCCGCATGTCTTGAGAATAGCAACGTGAGGTGCAATGAACAAAGACGACTCGCTGTGGATTAGCAGAACGTCTAAAGCCACAATCCTACCTCAAGAGGTACGCATCGAGCTCATCACCCTCGACGACGCTCAAGACCTTGCACTTGACAATGTCGAGCATCTCCTCCCACACGGCACGTGGGACAGTGCGGAGACCACGGAAGCTCTCGCCAGTCGATGAGGTGCCCTCGCGGCGCGCGTGTGCTGACCCATTGCTGCCCTCAGCTGCAGAAGTCGATCCAGTCGAGTAGGACGCAAGCGCGTCAGGCGACGGTGCGAACCATACTTCGAGGAGCTTTTCGGGTCCCTCGAATGGCCCCGGCGATGTGTCGGGCTCCGCGAGGATGAGCGGAGACGGCGGCACGGGCGTCTTGTTGATCTGGGTCATGGCAGCGACAGGTAGCCTCCTCTTGACCTTGACGCTCGATGCCTTTTGAGTGCAGCAGTGACGATGATGATGCGTAAAGAGCAACCGGCGGTTGATCGCTGTCGAGACCAAAAAGTCCACTTGACGCCGAACAACATTCCCGCGGTGCTTAAACTCGATTGTAATGGTCAAATACAGAGCGGAAGCTTTCTGATTATCTCTGAGCTGTGTTGTATCGAAATTTTTTGTATTCAGAGCTATTTCCGACGTCATATGGCTGGCTACTGCCCTGGGTGTGAAAGCAGGCACGAGCGACGGAAAAAGTCGTCTGCGCGTGTGCAGCTGTGCAGACTGGTCGTGTGCGCGCTGTTTGTCACCGTTGTCAACAAAACTAAGCTTAAGCGCCTCGTATGTGGCGGAGAGCAGAGCGAGCATTGAGGAGGTGCACAGAGGAGACATCTTCACGTAGCAGGCGCAATATGGTAGTGGAATCATTCACATAGAGCAAGCGTCACTCTCCAGTAAGTGAGCTTCGGCATATACTGTACATACTGTAGCACTTTGCTATGAATTAATGTGAGATACCTGGCCGAAATCCAAAAGAAAGCAAGACCTTGAATCCGATCAAACCGCTGAAGAGAAATCTTCGGGCGAAGCGCTCATACAGAGCGCCGGCGAAGTACAAAATAAAGCAAGACACGGTACGCAACAATGAGAGCGAAAAGAACTCCCACCCAGGCGCCAAGAGAAACGTTGCCGTACTCGAGGTAGTCGAGGACGTCCTTGCCGGAAACGTGACAAGGGCCATACTTCTGCTGTGTCTCGAGCGAAGGAGGATAAGTACAGGAGCATGTCCCGTCGGGAAGTTTGGCAGAGTCGCACTTGAAGACGACATTGCCCATGAGGTCGTTCTTTGCTAGAGTCTCGAACGTGTAGGTCTCGTAGTCCAGGAAGTGGAACGAGTAATACCAGAAAGCTGGAAGTGACCTTGCGCGGATGAAATATCCCTGGACGCACATCCAGAAACCGTTCATGAAGGACGTGAGGGCTAGTGCCGCGATGAAGACCGGAACTGCGCCTGCGATGAGTTGGGCTTGCATCTCTGCAGCGAAGAGACCCAAGAAGAGGAAAAAGAGGAAGCGGAAGAAGTAGGCAGCGCCTGGGTTGAGTCCAATGGCGAAGTAGATGATCAAGGTGTAGCAGAGCGTGCACGTGAAGAGGAAAGGCAGTGTGACGATCGTGTTGGCCATGGCGAACGCCAGGGGTCCATACATGCCGTTCTTGCGTTCTCTCATGAAGACAGACCTCTCCTCAAGAAAGGCCGGAATGCCAGCGACCGAAATGAAGGCAAGGAAACCGATAGAGAAGAAGTGGACGGAAAGCCTGTCGCCTATCTTGCTGTCCGAGTCACCAAGCTTCACCCAGATTGTGGCAAGAAGGAGTCCCATGCCAGCGTATATCCCCAGGCGGACGCCATATGCCAACAGGTTGCGAGAGTAGTTGACAAAGCTGCGTTCGCAGAGTACGCTTACGATTTTGCAATGTTCAAGGAAGGTCCTCTTGCGAGCAATGGTGGCAGCCGACAACTGACGGCGCTCAGCTACTACGGGCTCGAACGGTCTGAAGTGTGACTCGTGCAGGGCACAAAGCTTGTCGACAATCTCTGTCTTCTCTTCCCCGAAATCGCTTGCGACGAGGTCGAGAAGGTGGTCGACGGGGTTGTGATACTCGGGGATCGGGTGGTCTATTCTTCTGCAGCGATCGTGTGCCTCGTCCAACGTGCCCTGGAATGCAACTCTCCCCTTGGCCATGATCATGACCTGGCTGAAGAGCTGGACTGTCTCGATAGACGAGGAGTGAATAGTAGCTATGATGATGATTCGCTCCGTCTCCGCGATGCGACGGATGGCTGCCATGACCTCGCGCGCTGAGGCAGAGTCGAGGCCAGTGGTAGGTTCGTCGAGAAACAATATGCGGGGGTAGGTTACAACTCCACAGCCTACTGTGACACGACGTCTCTGTCCGCCAGAGATACCGCGCTGGATCGGGGTACCTATCTTGTTCTCTGAGCAGCTATCAAGACCCAGTACGCTGACAATCTTATCAACTCGCGACGCCTTGTAGGCGGGGTTAACCCTGGAGTGGCTCAGACGACACGCATAGTTGATGGTCTCGCGAACAGATAGCACACCATAATCTGATGTCAACAAGGATCTCACTCATGATAGTCACTCACGATGGTCATCTTGAAGGACATATGACGACCACTTGGACATGGACAAAGGGTCAAGCTCCATCTCGTTCATGGTGATCTGTGTCATCAGCGATGGCAATGTCACAATGTTCAGAACTCACTCGGGCACCCGGCATCGCTTTCTTCCTGAACGACATGAGATCTAGTAAGGTGGTCTTGCCTGACCCTCTTTGATATCAGCACCTTTCCAAATCAGCACGCACGAGGGGCCCATGATGGCGAGCATCTCCCCTGCGGAGACTTGTGCCGATACATTGTCCACTATACGCGAAGTTCCACCTTTGGTCTTGACCTCATAGGACAGATTGTTGAAAGTCGCGAAACTGCCTGTTGTCTTCCTATCGTCAAAGGGGTTTTGCTGTTTGGCAGCAGACTGAGGTCGCTTTAGTTCAGGTTCAGCAGAACTAGTTGCCGTCATCCTAGTTGTCTGCCAGATGATAGCCTTTGACAGGGAAAGAGGAGAGTCGGGCAAGGTCGCGTCCATCATATATACAGCAAACCCGAGACAAACCACACAGCGAGTCGGTATAGATGTATCGGTTAGTGGCGCGTGGGTGAGGTGGGAAAGCCAGACCTGGCGCGAGCCTTCGTTGTCCTTGCCAGTGGGACTGGCAAAGCACAGATGCAAAGCGAACACACAATGCTTCACACTCAGCTCAGGGGTCTTCTTCGTCGCCCGAGTCTTGTGACAATCGAACATTAACCATCAATCCTGTCAGTCATGGGTAAGTGACCAAACGCCGGAGTGATGGACGACGGCTCTTGAGTCAAGCTGCCCTGCCTACTTACCTCATTCGGATCAGCGCACACATGAAGGAAAGTTCACAAAGCCTGAGTGACAAAGATAGTCAGTTCTGGCCAGTACAATAGAAAGCCTATATGTGGCACATTTCAAGAAAGATGGTATCCACTAGTGGTCCATAAACAGAATATGGAGTCCTATTGAGCTTTCGTTACTGATGGGTATGGTTGATGAATAATCGCTCGTACACATACCTGGTAGTCAAGCTCAAATGCCTGACGTGCTGTGGATGGCTCTCGCTCATCTCTAGCTTCAATCCCCGGCATTGATGGTGCGACTCAAAAAGCTGGTTGTGTAAAGCGCTCTTCTATGTCAACGGACTATGCACACATTCGGTCAGCTGGTGGATATGCGGATGCATGATCAGGCACGGCCACACGATCGTCATCGCCTCTTATTGAGATGGCGATATTGGATGGAGGTCGAAGGGGGAAGTTGACACATTCCACTACCTGCAGTCATCGTTTGCTCGAGCTCTGTGTCCCCAGCTGGTCATGCACTTCGATAGTACACCCAAGGAACAGCTCTCGCAGTGAGTAAGAGAATGAGTGACAGCGCTGGGTCGATACCGTAAAGCAGGGAGAGCCTGATGAACCGATGCTCTCTTGCGCTCAGAGCCACTCACCAGACGTTGTAACTGGAGCCTGGTGTCGACTTGAACGACCATCTCCTTCGTAGAGACGCAATATACCTCCGTTGTGCGTTTCCGTTGTCGATCCGCAACTCAGACATCCTGCCACCTGGCTCCACCGCCAGCCGCACAGACCGCTTCATGCTGCGGCTGCGACGTCGCTGATTCGCACAGAGCCATACGTTTAGCCTTGCGAGGGTCAATGAGGCGCTGAGGCACTATGATGAAACGCTGGGGCTGAGCATCCACACAATCACGCAGCCTCTCCTCACCCTGTTGGTGCGATGTCGGCGCATGGTGAAGTAAGAACTGCTCACTACGGTTTGTTTCGCTCTCGCCATCGTTGAGACTGCGTGCATGTCGATATGCTGGTCCTGCTGGCTGGCAGGCATGTTGGAGGTTCTTCTTAGCAGCACCTGCGCGTGCATCAGTCGCTTGCTCTCTGACTCGGGTCCGCTTGAGTTGGTGGGCGTGGACGTGGGTGGAGATATTGACCCGGTAACTATCGAGGTGGCGCATTCCCTGGCGATCCGTGCAGCGATGGACGGCCATTTTCCTCTCACATCGCTTCCTTCGCGCATGAATCGTTGATTGAGGAGTGCCCAATGCTGAAACACGATGCAACCGGCATCTGCTTGTTCTCGGCACATTCGATCTATGCATGTGTGCGCACAGGCTCGATTCGCAGAGTAGTCGGTCTCGAGGCTGCTGTAAACGGCGTACACTTCGATGGTGGCCACCGCCGCTGGCTAGTCGTCTACCAAGACAGCGACAGACATTTTCCATCAACCGCCATCAACAACATTCTCGCTGTGGTCTGCTACCCGTCACTCCCCACTCATCGCACTCACAGGCAGTGTGCTTGTCACCAGACCCCTCGGAGTCCCCCCTTGTCTGTGTGCTCGAGCGCATTGCCTGCTCGAGGCTCTCAACACCTGACAACATTCTCGTCCAATCGTCGTCCTCCTCTCCATCTTCATTGTGTCCGGTAACGTGGACACCCGCACCCACTAGGCCTATCACGGCGACACACACGAGGTGACTTCGAGGTTAGATCACTCGTCTTCATAGCACGAGGTGCGGGATCGCCCAGGAGGAACTCGGCGTTGATTTTGAGCATCTGTAACCTCAGCTCATCTTGAACCATCCCCAACCCCCTCTTCCATACCCTCCTCTCCTCGCTCAGGACCTACAATGTCCACCTCGACGTCGAGCCACTCGCATCTTATGAAGATCACCCGCAGGGGGCGGCCATATGTCAAGGTGAGTGTCGAGATGTTGTTGCGGCAGCGGTGACCTTGGCTGGAGAGGAAAGAAGGAAGCTGATATCAGGATACGCATGACCTGTTCGCCACACTGATCGTCTCTCTCCGTCTGGGGCCACATCGCTCTTTCTTCAAGACCTACCCACACAGCTTCACAACGTAAGTTGGGTCCATGTTTCTGCCCCGCGCCTCTATGCAGTATCTGACGACAGCGACGATGCTTGCAAGAACCTCTCCTCTCTCAAGTTCTCGCAGTCGAACAGAGCGCCAGATCCAAAAGACCCGTCACGAATCATTACAACCACGACCACGACCACCTTCTCTATGTCACGAGAAATGGCTCGAGGAGTGGGACAGCATTTCATCGAGGCTCACTTGATCGAGGACGCGAGTGACCTGTCGTCCAATGTGTTCCGAGAGCGAGGTGTTTTCATGATCACCCCCAAGGGACTTCACATCCTGGAGCGCTTCATCACCAAGAATGGCATCAAAGCGGATCACCTCTCAGAGACATTTCTCTCTCAACCGATCTGTATGAAGTTGCTGCACCTTGAGCGCAGAACCCAGGACGACGAGATATTGATCACCAAGAGCGTTTTGGAGGTACTATTGCGACGGTTCTTGGGACCCAAGCCAAACGACACACTGCTAAGCGACGAGGAGCTCCAGGCTCAATATTACTCACGGCCACATCATAAATCTCAGCCTCCAGAACTATTGAAGAATGAGGTGCGCGACCGATCGATGGGCCTGCTTGTGCGTAAACAGCGGGACGAATCTGGGGCAACAGAGTATTATTTCAGCGCCATCTCAGCAGTGAACTGGCTATGTGACTTCACTACGATCGTGGGACTGGACGAGGCGGCCGAAGTGGCAGGACAGTTCGTTCGATACGGCTACATTTCGCTTGTGCATGACAGGGGCAAAGTGAAGGAGACGGACGTGGTTGTAACTGTCCGTGCTGGTGGAGCAGGAGGAGGTGCTGGTGCAATCAAGGTATGTCGAGGGATGCTGTTCTGTTGCAGTGGCGACTGACTCCCTCAGCAAGAAGCCGAGTTCCGCGCGACGAGCAAAGCGGTCTATCGCGTGACGAAAGCTGGGGAGGCAGTTCTCGGGTGGCTCACAGCCGAGTCGAAGCCTGAAGACTCGAATGGCGCTATGAGCGAGGTGAAAACCAGTGCAACAAAGGTCTCCAGCCCACGGGCAATCAACGGAGCTCAAGAACGCTTAGCTTCATCCGACCAGATGAAGGTCTCGTTCAATGCTAACTTGAACGAGAAAGAGGACAAGCAGGACAAGGACAACCACTCGGCACGCCTGAAGCAGATCCTCGACGAGCCAGCACTGCGCTCCTTATTCCGCGAGTACTTGCGTGCGAACTTCTGTGAAGAGAATCTGAGCTTCTGGCTGGATGTGAAGGACTTCAAGGCCAGGTTCAACACATCCTCATCAGCGGTGGCAATAGCTGCAACAGGGTCGTCGCCCTCGAAGCGGGGAGAAGGCACCCATGCCATGGAGAAGCACCAGCAAGATCTAATCAACTTCGGTATCTCCATCTACAACAGTGCGTATGTCCGAGCTTGCTTCTTGGCAGCAAAGTTCACTAGTCAATGAATCTCATAGCTTACGATAGCGTACCTTGCTCCAGCCGCACCGTGTGAACTCAACATCGAGCATCACTTGCGAGGCGACCTCATCGGGTACATGAACTCGATCGACGAGGACAAGGACAAAGCGCTTATGACCGAAAGCCTGCCTGGAGTTGGAAACCCAATTCAGGCAAAGCAGCTGGAGAACATGGTGTTCCTCTTCGAAAGAATCCAGGTGCAGATCTTCAGGCTCATGGCCACGGACTCGATGCCCAAATTTGTTCAGACCGAGAGGTTCAAGACCCTCATGGCATCGCTATATGACATCCAGTTAACGGGCGCGGAGAAGATGAAGGCAGCAATGCCCCAGAAGACCGATATCAGCAGGGCATACATCACCATCTCGCAAGTAAGTGTGCATTGGTGCAGGGTCCACACAGCTGACCATAGGCCGCAAACGAGAAAAAGTTCATAACAGAGGCGGCATAGCTGCGCGATGTGTCACTGTTGTTGTATAATGTTGGCCTTGAGTCGCCCAAGCACGCGGCTGGTTCCCCGACCTGACTTGCGCGTCTGGGGAGTGTGTAGTGTGGTTTAGATTGCGATGACCATATTTTTCGTAGACATGGGGTCCTGATGAGCATGTAGTCGCCGACCACGGTGTCGACAAATGTCTTGCTCTTCATCCAAGCGAGTAGATCGCGCAGCTGCGTGGACAGATTCAAATATACTATACATGTATAGGAATATTGGTAAGCCCATAGTCGTCATAAACACAATCGAAAGTGCCGCTAGAAGTCCACATTGTCCGGCCGAGTGTACTCTCCGAGCATGACTTCCGAGTCCAGACTGACATTGTACAGCATCTGGGCATGTACCTCGGCAAGCCTACGCGCATAAGTGAGCTTGCGCGTCGAGTCGATACACAACGTGATCTTGTCGCGCAGCTCGGCAGCCCGCAAGGGCTCAGTCTTCTCAATGCGTCGCGCGAGGTGGTGGAACGCACGTCCGCAGACGAACCAGAGTGTTGGGGACATCATGGAGTCGTACCCTTCTACTGGTCAGCGTCGAACGCAATGGGGATCATGGGCACTCTCAGACAGGACTACTCGGTCGCAGACTCACCAAGCTCCCCATCGCCGCAGTCAAATGCCTTCTGGATACACTCGCACATCTTCAATCCCGCCTCGATGGCCTTGTTTCGTGACTCGTCTTCCTCTAGCTTGGAAGGCGCGTCAATCTCCTCCTTGAGATACAAGAGAAGAAGAGTGAGGTGAGCTGACATCCACACCTGGTTGATCCCTGCTGTTTTGATTGCTTCCTCGCGCGTGTGGGGGTCGTACGGCGTGAGTGTCGCCATCCACCGCTTAGTCAGGCGGAGGTAGTGGCCTGTCCGTTCGGGTGTTGCGACTCCTTGGGGCCTGTCAAAGAAGCGGGATGCCTCGTGCACCAACGCCAGGGCCTTGATTTCAGTGCTGTACAGGCCCTCGTTTGGTGACGACGGGGGCACACGGCCATTGAGGAAGTCGTCAAGTGTGGTGTTGTCGCAGAGCGATGCGGGCTGAGGTTAGCATTTTATCTGAGATGTACGGCTATTACTAACGTCATCGTAGTTGTCCTTTGGGAGAGGTGTCGTGATCTCTTGTATGTCGATGACTGGATGGTCAGCCGATAGGCTCCAGGATACAATCATGACGGGACCAACTCACTGCAAGGGTAGTTCCAGCCCAGTGCGTTGGCGCGATCATTGATGAAGACGGCCCAGCTAAACGTCAGCTTTACCGTGCGAAGGACAAAGAGTTGCGCCGAAGCTGTAGATGGTGGACATTACAGAAGTGCTGAGGAATGAGGGCAGATGAAGAGCTGATTACCTGCCATTCTCGCGTACTGCTGCGATATTCACGCTTCCGACAGGGGATATGCACTGGTCGTGTACTCACAATAGCCTGATCCGCTCGGCAACATCAGCAGCATTCGACGGCGGCGGCACGATCTGCCCCTTGATCCTGACCAGTCGCGTGCGCCTCTCAAACTCGACACGTTCAGCACGCCCGCGCTGCAAGTTCGGAGGCGAAAAGCGCTCGCCCACACCCCCGAGCTTGCCGAGCCCCGACGCCCAGAGCAGGGAGCAGGCAGTCGCATTCTCGTTCCATCCGTCGATGAAGCGGCCCTGCGAGGCGACTCCTAGAGATCGCAGAGCCGCAGCTGCAACGAGGTCCAAGACACGGTGGTCGATAACAGCGAGCGCATGCTGCGCCAACATTCTGGAGGGGGGAATGAGCGCATCAGTGACTGCCGAAATAGTCGCTGGGTCCGACAGGGTGGGGCTGGGCGACATGGGAAGCAGAGAGGGCATCAGTGCTGCCAGAAGCGCAGGATGAGGCACAGATTCGCCATGCCCACTCAGTCGGGTCCAGAGATAGCCTGGTGAGACGATGCAGTGGACTAGGCGGATGTTCGAAGTGTGGGCAAAGACGTGGAGACTGAGTGTATCAGCAACGTAATATAAAGACATATGACCAGTCGTGCTCTACTCACAGGTGCGCGCAGATCTTCTCTCCCACCCCCTTCGAATTCTCGCAGATCGCTTTCACCATCTCGCTCGCAATCGTCCCAGGGTCCATCCCCTCCCACGGCGCACGCTCCCCCGTGTCTGCCGCAGCTGCATCAGCCAGCGTCATAAGATCGGGCTCTGCGCGCTTCGCGGTCTGAGGCGTCAGAGCCTGAGTGTCGGGCAACAGCATGCCATCTGGCAGGCCCAAGATGAGGTCGGGAATCACCGACATAGATGTGGGCTGCTGGTCGTGGGAGTAGTCGGTCGTTGAGCGCTCCGACAGCTTCATCTCAAGCTCGGCGACCTTCTCCTCCAGCTGCTTCATGCGCGACCTCTGCTTCTTCTGCGAATACACGCACTCGCGGTTCGCACGGCGACACGTAGCACACGCCGGCTGCTCGGCACTGCACTTGAGCTTGCGGCGCTTGCAGAACTCGCAGGCGCCTCCTCGAGTGAGCATGTTGATCCGGGACGTGCCAGGCCGTTTCGGACGCTGTGGCCCTGTAGTGTTCGCATTGTCTGTGCCATCGCCATCTGTGGCTGCGTTCTGCTGTTGTTGTTGCTGCTGTAGTTGCTGTTGCTGCTGCTGGTGCTGGTGCTGCTGCTGCTGTTGCTGGTGTGGATCGGATCCGCCTCCCGGAGCAGGAATCGCTTCCACCTTCGAACCCCCACCCTCTGAAGGCGCTGCCGACAGTGCGCCATCAATCATCTCGAGGTTGTATTGCGGATTCTCAGCGAACAGCGTGTTGAGCGCTGCGCTCGCATCCGGCGCGTCTGCACCCGGCACATCGTGCCCTATCACCTGGTCCTCGTCGCGCGGGAGCTGGTTCGCGTCGTAGGGATCCAGCTCTGGAGGCGGTGGTGGATGGGGAGGCGGCGGCATGGCTGCTGTGGTGCTCGCTCTCGCTGTTATCTATGAGCTTCGGCGGTGGATGTCAACAACAGAACGGAGATGGGGATGTGGATGCGTGGCGGAGACGTGGGAAGACTCCGCCAGCGTTCTCAACACGCCGCCAACACGATCGATCGACCTGATGCACGGGTGCAGATCTGCACAATGGTAAAAATTGCTTCCGTTATACCCCTCGTGGCAGGCACGTGGTCCTGCATGCCTCGACAGAGTAAGCAGATTCAAGAGTCCTTCTTCCGGTGATGATCCGGCTAATTATCTCAGCAAGGTCATGTGCGGTGATGGTAGCGATCTGGCCATTTGAACGGACATGCAGGCGACCGCGGGAGGCGCGAGGCGACAGCAACAGCTGCTATACTGCGTGCATGCAGATCTTGGCTTGCCCGTAGATATGGGCTTTTCGTGGAGACTGGCATGAATGTCACATCTGTTATCATCTCATTATCGCTGAGCGCGATGCTCTGGCGCGAATGAACAGCGCAACCTCAACACCCAGCAGTGTGGCGACTGGAGGGCCGGCACCCAGCTCGTCAGGAGTGAACAAGGATGCGAGCCCCTCGCTCCCTAACAGGACTATCATCGCGCTGGGATTGGGCTTTGTCGGCGCCGCGCTCGGAGTTGTGGCGATCACGGTCTTTGTGCGAGCGTACGAGGTGCGCAGAGCGGTGGCAGCAGCCAGACGTCAGGGGAGGGAGACCAGCTTCGCGGACGTGTGGTACGGCTCTGGCGGGTGGCTGGGTGCGTTGTTCCATAATCAGGCGCACGAGAGGGCCATGGCCTTGCGTCCTAGGAGGATGATGCCACGTCCACTGCTCTGGGAGGTCAAGTTGGATTGCCACTTGCTCGATCCGCAGGACGACTTTGCAGATGATGCTCAGGTGGGTAGAGAGCGAGGGCGACGCCCAAGGCTGCAATGTGGCTTGCTCAAAGCTCAGCTTGGGGCACCTGCTGTAACTATGCTGACACACAGCCCCTATCGGCCGTAGCATCCAGAGCAACAGAAGTCGACCCCGACGACATTGTCATCTCCACGCTCATCATGATGCCCTCGGACGGAGTCGCAGAAGAAGAAGACGAGTTGCCGAATCTCATGATCGGCACGACACACCTGCGCCCAACAATGCCCCTCTCCGAGGCTGCACTAGACGACCTGAAGATGGACGACGATGCGTCTGTGATGTACGAGATACCCGAGATGCGCACGCAGAATGGATTGCCACGACCACGACGTCCGCCACATTACTCGCTTGCGTGGGGACTGGACGCGAGGATACCATAGCGTCCTTTCGACGCACAGCTGTGGTGTGGGCGTGTGTGATGTTGTACGGGCGTGTACGATGCTGTACCGACTCTGTGGGGGGCGGATGTCGAGTACAGAAATGGGGGATTGGAAGTCATGGTCTGAGTCGGCAGTGGCGATGGTCTGCACGCAGTGTGCGGACCGAACATGTATCTGGGAGGGGAGGTAGAGAGTCGTACTTTGTACAGATACCCGCGCAGTGCAGCGCTGTGCATCGACGTGTGTGTGATGATGACGGTTGGTATAGGTCTGTATACTATACATTTGAGATGCAGTGTTGTAGCTGATGATTACCTACTCTACGAGTTGCCCCCCTCGACACCCACATCACTGCGCGTTGATCGCCGCCTCTTCCTCGTCCACGACAGGCGCCTCCACCTTCGCCCGCTTAGTCTCAGCCCCGGCCTCCGCTCCCGTGCTCACTCCGTCTCCCTCTTCGCCGGCCTTGCGCTTACTCGTCTGCTCGTCCCTCGCACGCGAAGCCGGGCCCCAGTTGGGCAGCGGGTTCTCCTGGTACAGCACGACCTTGTTCGTCTTGTTGTCAAATTTCTGTGCGCCGGGATGCAACGTAAAGTCGACGGCGTGGCTGCAGTGTCAGCTACTGACAATTGAGGGTGCCGTGTTTAGCTACTGCCACCTGGTCACTCACGTCATAGGCTTAGCGAGAAGAGGTCGTGTTGGCGATGTCTCTGAAATCTTGTCCAGACGCACAGGGTGTTTCTTGACCTGCTCTCTGACCATGTCGAAGATGAACGAGTACGGAGCGTCAGTCTTGATGGATCCAGAGAGCGCGTGAGACCGCGAAGCCTTGTAGCCAGCATTGCGAAGCGCCGACACAATGTTCTTGGTAGGGTTCGCGATAGCATGTGCGAAGCCATGGATCTTGTTACTCGTGAAGTAGAACGGGCTCGGCAGCTCCTCCGCCGCGATGGTGAGCATACCGTTCATGCGCGACCATGTGCCGTAGCAGTCGCGATCGTTTTCGATGCTCTGAAGCACGCGTCTGGCAAACTCGTTGTCCTGAATCGGTCCGAGCCACATAGGGCCAGCAACCTGTTGAGGGGAGCCACACTCCTCACACCCCTTGCTAGCTGTCGGGCCTTGGCTGGATCTGTAGATGAGGTTGACGTTCCCCTTGCTGCTCGTCTTCTCCACGATCTTGCCGAACGGCTGGACCACCGGTGTCTGGCAGAAGCGGCACACGTACGCCAGACCAGTCTGGCTCGCGAGCTTCTTGACCTCGACGGGCTTGGACTCGACGCGAATGAAGAGTCGGACGTAGAAGTCAATCGAGAACGACAGAAGGGGGGTGATGTTACGGCCGTAGCGTGCAGCCGACTGGGCGATCGAGTTGAGGACTAGGCGCAGTGCAACCTCGTGGGAATACTCTGAGCCGACACACACACCACCGTAGTTGGAGAAGCACTTCTCAGGATAGTTGGAGCCAGCGAGAACAGCCAGATCCGTACAGGTGACAGCGAGGAGGCCACCGTCGGTAATACAGCCCATGGCGGCGTCGATGAAGGGCGCAGCCGTGCCATAGGGATCGAGATCCACCACGTCAACCCGATCCCTGGGCGCACGGTGCATGTACATAAGTGTGCATGCATCGCCCTCGTTCACCTTGACATAGCCATTGCAGTTCTCACGCCGGCCAACGTCGGGTGTGTCCTCAGCCGGGGCAGCGCCCTCTCCGCCTTCAGGTTGTGTGGGCTCGCCAACGCCATTCAGAGCCACATTCTGGCGCATGGCCTCGCACGCTGACTCGGACAGATCGTTCGCCAGTACGACCTTGACGTCGGGAATCTCCTTGGCATACCGGATCGAGCGCAGGCCAGTGGCCGAGAGTGCCTCGAGGATGGTGATCTTTCGAGGGTATCTAACGCGCTTTCTGTCAGTCGGGTCTGATCGTAGCTCACCTCGGATGATGGACCAGCCACCGGTTCAGTCTCAGCAGCTGCACTAGCCTCCCCAGCGTTGCTCCCCTCAGCTACCTCAGCTGCCTCCGAAGCCCCCTCCTTTGCGCCATTTGCCTTGCCTTTGCGCGCCGCCTTCTTGCGTTCCCTCTCATTAAACTTCTCTTTCCGCTCCTCGTTCCATGCCCTAATCACTGACACACTCAGGTCGCGATTGTACTCCTGCACCGGGTTCAAGAAGGCAGTCTTCGCCTTCGGCACCAGAATCGTCGTCTTCTGCTCTGTGTGAGGACTATGCGTGTCCGGAATGCCCCCGGGCAGAGGCACAGTGTACGGGATGCTCGTCGACATCGCTCTGGCGTTCAGTCGTCGGGCTGCTGCAGTGATTGTAGTTGCGACGAGTTGCTCTGAGCGCCTCCAGAGCATATGCTAGTGATGTAAAGGATCGGCTGCTCGAACTTTTGCCCTCATGAGATAGCCAGCACCAGGCACCAGCACAAATAAATCTCGGCAACATGATATGACTGCTTCCGTACAGTGAAAATACGTGTGGGGACCCGTATATTGATGCTCGCCACCGTCGCGTCTCTTGCCATGATGAGCGCGTCGAACAACTACTGTTGTCTGCGATTCCATCAACAAACGTCGACTCCTTCCCTCAGTCGCTTCACAGCCATAGCAAGACCTTCTTGTCTTTCACATTTACGCAGCATCCACCTTGTCGGTTACCTGAAGGCGCCGGACGACTACGCTCCTCTCCTCCTTCTCCCCTTCCAGTTCCCCTTCCAGTTACTCTCTCTCATCCTACCCCATCGCGATTCTCAAGCACTATGGTGAGCGACGAATACATGCTCCAGAGTCATCAGTATGCTGACATATCCCTTTGCGTAACTACAGTCTATTGTGAGCGTTACTGAGATTTGCTGTCGAATGACCATTGACGCCAGGTGAACATCCGCAATATCGAGCTAGCGAACAACCCAGCGCGGTTTGACGATGACTACCGCTTCCGCATCAAGTTCGAGGCCATTGCACCACTTGCCGAGGGTGGGTATTGGAGCTTCAACCTTTATTACACAGGCCAGAATTGACGACAGACCTCGAGTGGCGCCTCATCTATGTCGGATCTGCCCAGTCAGAGGACTATGATCAGGAGCTCGATTCGTGCATGGGTGAGTCCGCTATACACATGACTTGAGCCGGAGCTGACACAACATAATTACGTCTGAACCCGTTTCGCGTACCACTCACAATATACAGTCGGCCCCATTCCTGCTGGCGTTAACGCCTTCGAGTTCACTGCCCCCGCGCCACAGCATCACCTCCTTCCCTCCGTTGCATCCGAGGAGATCCTCGGCGTCACAGTCATTATCATCACCGCCTCATATCGTGACAAAGAGTTCGTGCGTGTTGGTTACTACGTGAACACATACTACGAGGACGAGGAGCTGGTCAACGAGCCACCAGCTCAAGTTGTTTGGGACAAACTTTACCGCAATGTTCTGATCGACAAGCCAAAGGTCACTCGGTGAGCAGTGCATCGCAACCCAGCTGACATGTAGGTTCCAGAACCCGTGGGATTCTGGGGCGTCCGAGATGCCCGGAGGCGAGTTGACGCAAGCGCTTGGCTCTGCGGGGGAGAATGCTGCCGAAAACATCTACAACTCACCCTTGCCGCCACCAGTGCAGAAGGCAGCAGGAGGGAGCGGAATGGATGTTGACCAGGAGGAAATTGCAGCACAATAGTATAGACACACTGTACAATAGGGCAGGGATTCCCACATAGTAGTGCGACAGTTCCTGTTCATGCAGTCTACCAATCATGTACAAACAGCCACTATTGTTATGTGAGGAAAGTGATACCCTTATGCGTTCTTGCCCGCGTCCTCCTTGAGGGACACGATGCGGTTGAGCACAATGCGGTCGCCAGGCATCTTGCCAGGCTTGCCATCCGTGTCGATGCAGCCGATCTTGCTGTCACTGTCAACAGCAAAGTACGCCAAGCGCATGCCCTGGAAGCGGATGTCCTCGAGACCAACAAGCTGCTCAGCAGTGACAAGGGGCTCGTCGGCATGCTCAGCGTCTGGCTGCGTGTCGTTGACAGCATTTGCGACCTCGCACTCGGCAGCAGCCTTGCGTGTGCGCTTCATGCTCTCTGCCCTAGCCTCATTGATGGACTTCTTGGCCAGCTCGTAGAACGCAGGCTCGACCACAGCGTTGGTGTACACCTGTAGCGACGCGGGATCAACGTGGCTCTGGAGCTCCTCGTCTGAGATGCTGCCTGAGGGAGGGTCGCCCTTGAACAGGGGCCCATAGTAGCGCACCTCGTCGATCTTGACGGCTTCGGGTGCATTGACCCACTGGATGTACGCCTTGGGCTTCTTAAATTCGCCGCTGTCCTCCAGGCGGCAGCGGATCTCGGTGACACGGCCGTCTGCGTCCTTGGTGAAAGATGTGCAGGTGACCGGGAAGGGCGCCTTGAACAAGCCAACGCTCTTGCCAGGAGCGAGTCGGAAGTAGTCTGGCGAGTCGACCTCGCGGAAGTCGTCGGCGTCGATGAACACCTCCTTGGTGAACGAGGTCTCGACCGTGCCCATGGCTGGGACCTTTGGATGCAATGGGACCTGGACTGGCACGCGGTAGTCGTCTGGAACGTTCTCGAGGACAACACGGACGGGATTAAGAACCATCATGAGACGTGGCGCCGTGTCCTCGAGGTACCGCCGCACTGTAGACTCGAACTTGGACAGCTGCGTCTCAGACAGCTGCGTGGTCACGCCCAGGTCGGACACGAAATTGAGCAGTGCTCCAGGAGGGATACCACGACGGCGGAGCGCAATGATGGTGTACAGGCGGGGGTCGTCCCAGCTCTTAACAAGGCCCTTCTCGACCAAGGCGCGTACCTTGCGCTTGGAGAGGAAAGTGCCTTGCAGGTTGAGACGCGCAAACTCATACTGGCGCGGCTTGTAGACCTCGAGCTGGTCGCAAAGCCACTCGTATGACTCTCGCGCTGGGACAAACTCGGTGGTGCAGAGGGAGTGGGTGATGTTCTCAAAGGAGTCGCACAGGCAGTGAGTGAAGTCGTAGGTGGGGTAGATCTTCCACTTGTCTGCTGTGCGGTGGTGTGGCGCAAACTTGACACGGTAAGCAACCGCGTCCCACATGTACGGATTGCCGCTTGTCAGATCCATCTTCATGCGCAGCGAAGCCGTGCGCTCGGGGTACTCGCCATTCTTCATCTTCTCGAATTCGACAAGGTTCTCCTCAATCGGCCTGTCTCGGTGCTCACATGCAATGGGAGACTTGTACCCACTGCCGGTCTCGTTCTCGTCGACACCTCCACGTCGGTCCCTCTGCATCTTCTCTGCGCTGCAGGTGCAGACGTACGCCTTGCCACGCTTAATGAGCTCAACCGCCAATGCGTACAGCTTGTCGAAGTTGTCACTAGAATATGTGATCTTCCACGGCTCAAAGCCAAGCCACCGTACTGTCTCCAGGATTGACTGGAAGTAGCGCCCCTCCTCAGCCTCGGGATTGGTGTCATCGTACCGCAGGTATGTCCGTCCGCCGTGGAATCGTGCGTAGCCGAAGTCGATCATGATAGCCTTGACATGGCCGATGTGAAGGTATCCGTTGGGCTCGGGTGGGAAGCGAGTGTAAACCTGTCCCTTGGTCCACTCGAGGTGACGCTTTCGCAGCTCGTCGCTAATCTGAGGGTTCTCGCCAACCTTGTGGAACTCGGACAGGAAGCCCTCACGGAAAATACGGTCTGGGATGGCAGGGAATAGGGCTGACGGCGCTCCAGGCGCAGCAGCTGAAGAGGATGAGGGCTTGGGTGCGGCCTTAGGTGCCTTCTTCTCCTTGGCAGCTGCGGCTGCCTCTGCGCGTGCCTTTGCTGCTGCTTCCTTGGACCCGAACAGTTGAGTGAACATGTTGTCGACGGCTGTCTTAAGATCCGCGGTGTTCGCCCACTTGAGGTCGGACACGCTGCTCTTGATGGCGCCGAGGAAAGGTCCGACATCGGTCCAAGATTTCGGTGGGGACGGGAGACTTTCGACGTAGCTCTTCAGCAGATCTGGCAGATCTGAAGCTGTGAGGTTGACGCCTGGAGGTCAGCGCGATCAAGCGTACATACTTACCGACACCCGATGCCTTGTCAAAGTCCGCTCCGTTGACAGGTAATGTCGGGTCTTTCTCCAGATACTTCACAGCCGCTGAATGTCAGAGACTTTGCCCATAGCCTTGCTACCTACCTGCTACCTGATCAGGCGACTTCAAGTCGCCACCTACGATTCGCTCCAGAACGTACTTGCGCGCTGCCGGGTCAAGCTTGCCACCTGCTGCAGACAGCTTGACAATGGCATTCGCCTGCTTCTCCTCAAAGCGCTGCCCTTCAAGTCCTCCCTCCTTGATAAGCGCCTGGAACGCGTTGCCAGACTTTGGTGTGCGAACAAGCTCTGTAGCAGAGTTGGCGCTCAGTCCGAGATCCGAGAACGCCTTGATAAGCGCTACGTTCTCGGGCTTGGTTGGATCGAACTTGGGTGGCATGGTGCTTCGTTCAACAGACAAGGGGTGTCCAGTACTTTCCGTCGTCCTTTTCTACTCGTGCTTGATGTAGTGCGAACCGAGCGGGACGACAACACAAAAGGTGCGACTCGAGTGTATCTGTAACACATGCTCGACTCTGACTTTTGTATGCATGACATCGTCTAATATCAACGACACGCGACACGTGACACGTCATTTCGACATCTCCGCCACCGTCTGTGCTTCGACATGTCTGTTCACTTCTAATTGCACCTCGGACCGCATCTTGATACCAAAACGGTGGCGGCAGGGCTATGATGCCTCCGAGACGACGGTTGGACGAGACCTTGTCGTCCGAAAGCGATGAGGAGGAGCTACCCATCAAGCGCCGACGCCGCAGCAGCATCCGACAGACACCCACCAAGAGGGCTCGAGCGAATGGTCACTCACGAGGTACGCGACCTCTATTGCTTAGTTGGCAGGGAGTCTGATGTCAGATGCCAGCGGGACACCACAAAGGGGAGCTGAACGAAACAAAGATGCTGGTCACGTTGACCTGACTGGTTCTAGGAGTCCCTCCACGAGCAGCCCCAGCACTCCGAAGCCGCCTCGGCAGATGGCTCGTCGCAGCGGAGGACCGCCCATCGCTGCTTCTGTACCTGCGAGGTTGCAGGTCGAGGTGGAGATACCTATACGACGCAACAGCCCAGCAGCAAGTGGCAGAGACGCAGCATTGCAAGAGGGCGTGGCTGGACCAGGGCCCAAGACGCTTCGCTCCCTAGAGCGACGGAAACTTGCGCCCGTCCCTCAACCGTCACCGAGTGTCTTTCGGCCGTACCTTCGAGATGGAGATGAAGGGGCTGCTGCTACCTCGCAGATGGAGAACATTGGCGACTTTTCTAGCCCGCCGGCAGGCCATGAAGGGAGTAGCGGGTCACCACGGGAGGACAAATATCGTCTAGTCGACGGAGAGGAGGCTCTGGTAGCGAGTGACTCTGATGATGACTTCGAGGTCATCGAGGTGATCCAGACGAGACAAGTTTCAGATGCCAGGCGAAGTGCCAGTTCAAACTCGGGAGCCCATGAACGAGAGGAGGCGAGCTGCCAGTGGGCCAACTGCAATGCTATTCTGTCCTCAAGTGTGGAATTGGCCCGTCACGTTCGTGACCATGCAGATATGATCGATCCCTCTGATGAGTTGGCGTCCGAGTCGACGAACATACCCTCGCAAATGATAGAAGACCCCATCATCAATCATTTGAAGGATGAGGTCGAAGAGCTTCAAGCAGAGGCTATCTCGCGGAACAAGGAGTTGAAAATGGCAACAGCAAAGGCCGCCGATCTCACAAAGAAGGTCTCCGTGCTAAGCGAACAACTCAAGCAGCAAAGCGACCTGTCAACGAAGCTGGACTCTGGACGACTGGCTGAACTGGAGCGGAAGATACTCTCGTTGGAGAAAGGTCTGCAAACACAGACTGAAGCCGTGACAGCGAAGCAGCAGCAGCTGGACGAGGAAGTTCGAAGACGCCTAGACCTGGCGCAGGAGTTCGAAAAAACGTCAGCGAAACAAATGGAGGTCGCGCGGCAAGCTGAACAGAGGATCAACTCGGAAGTCGAGCAGCGCAGGCGCTTGGAGCAAGACGGCAAGAAGGCAGAAGAACAGCATGCTGAACTTCGGCAGCAGATCTCTGCTTTGCGACAATCAGCAGATGACCAGCGGGCAGCGCATCTCGAAGAAATGAAGAAGCTGCAAAGCACGATAGAACAGCAGCGTTCGGCGGTGGAGCAGCAGCTGGTATCAGCAGACCAGTTGCGGTTGGCCGCAGAACAGCAACTTAAGGAGGAGCAACGACGACGCCATGAACGTGATGAGACGATAGCAACCTTGCTCCGAAAGGTGAAAGATCTCGAGGCGATGAAGACCAACTCTTCCTCAGCAAATGAGTCTGTCCGACAGGTTGCGCCAGCATCGGAACAGGCGATCATGACCGACCCGCCAGCCCCTAATCAAGAGGTCGAGGATTTGAGAAAGCAGTTGAAGAAAGCGAACAAGAAGCTGTCGCTAACGCGCGATGATTACAATTACATCAAAGCCTCGTATGACACAGCCTCCGGCCAAGCCGCCATCTCCGCGCGCCGGGTTGATGAGCTCGAACAACAGGTGGAAAAACTGCAAGAGCAGCTCACTTTCGGTCTCAAGCAGCGGGAGTCATTCAACACCGCACTCCTCAAGCAGTACAAAGACGATGCCACGCTGGCAAAGCAGCAGCTGGAACTGCTGCAGGAACAAAGTCGGCGCACAGATGATAGGGTGCGTCAGCGTGCATCGCTGTACAAGCCTATACAGAAGGAGAAGGAAGAACTCGAGATCGAGCTTCACAAGGCTCGCGATGAAGCCACAATGTTCCGTGACCGCAACAATGAACTCGTCGAACAGATCGCTCTTCTGCGCGGCCGCGTAATGGGCGCGTTCGACGATCCAGAATCACCGGAATCGGAACGGGAGCCTGCAGTGGAACAAAGTCCGTCGCCAAGGCCGGAGCAGATGCGAATGCCTACTCTTGCGCCGGATGACGACAAGACTCCCGCTGTGGTACGCGATGCATGTCTCACTGATGGCGGAATCGAAGCCTTTCGATGCAAGTGGGCCATTGGCGAAGACTTCTGTCCCGAGATCTTCCAGACTCGAGATGTAAGTGTCTGTGTTGTTGATCGTGATCTGAACGTCTAACTCTTAGGATCTTGAATCGCATGGACTCGAACATCTATCAAACGTGCAGGCGAGTTCTCAGTAGCAAACTAAGGCGACGTCGTCTGCATGATTTGTACCAGTAGATGTGTGCCAGATGGAGGTGAACTTGGATGCTAGTAGTCACCCGAACCTGCCATACCGATCGCATCGGCCAGATGACCGAGACCGACACGTATCGAGACCGACACGTATCGAGACCGACACGTATCGAGACCGACAAGAAGAAGTAACTCTTGGCGCTGCAGCATGAGGCTGCCGCGCGCGTGTGCATGTACGGCTCATCGAGGCGGGTTCACATCCTTGCAATCCGCAGACTTAAGGGAGCGCCTAGTTGCGGATGGTTGGATGTGCTGCCGAAGAGGCGGACACAGGTATGATGTTGTACTACAGCCTGTTCTAATTCGCTTCTCTCGAAGTGACTGATGGTGGATGGAACGTGCTATAGTTAGTGCTAGTAGAAGATTTTTGACCGTATGCCGCACCAAGGTGCCTGCGCAATGTGTTATCCACTGCTACTGCGCTGCTCCCATGCCGTGCAGATTCAAGGCTGCAGAAGTTTCAAAATCTGCGCTGTGACGCGCTTGTTTCAGTCTCCTCCAGCTGTCAATGCATCCAGAAGACCACGTACCGAGCCCAACAGGAAGCTACGGATGTTGAGCCCGAGGCGAATCGACGCGACGACTGAAATAATGACCCATGAACTGCCCGGCAGATGTTGCGGGCTGGCTTCGTGTTCTGCGGCTACGGCTAAAACAGCCGTATGATCGTTTGCATAGCTTCCACGACTGTAGAGCAGATATTGCTACCAGGTCGTGGCTAACCGAGGCTCACCGAGGATGTATGGAAGATTACGACGATCACAGTGGCTGAGACCAAAGTCATCCGCGAAATATAGCTAGGCAGTTCTTTCAATAGCGCGCGACGCTCTGAAGGCGCGCGTTAGGGGCCTGGCTCAATGCGCTTAGCGAAGCCCCCGGCACCGCGTGCAGCCACCACCACACCTTGACCGCATCATGTATAACCTCGCGTTGATCGACTGCGCCGCGAACAGACATGCAACATCGGTGCTCGTAAGTTTTATGTTGAGCGGCGCTTCGGGGACGGGAGATACGTCGATCAAATGAAATCAGATATAGCAGCGCTAGTCCGATCTCTCATGGATATTATAGCGATCGCTAGCATCCGAAGATGGTGCTTTGTCTGGACATGGGTCCAGGCCCTGCAATCATCCACGATGCCCGTTGGATTATAGAGCTCGTATTCTCGTATCCGGACCCAAGCTCCATCTCGTTGATGGAGTGTTGGGGTGATTCTCATTTCCTGTCAAGTAACTGTACGTGTCATCATATCACAGCCGCATCATGCGGATTTCCACTTCACCTTCGCCGAGGCACGTAGTCGACATTCCACAGGCCACGGCGATAAGCCCGCCCGACAAACTCATCTGCCAGCACAGCTGCGGGCGTTGCAAAGCTCGCAGATAGCTGAGCGAGGGCAGTAGGTCAGCCTCTACCTAAGGGCAGTTGGCTGGAATCCCCGGTACCTGGAATGTATCCAGCTCATTAATGAGCTAAATTCCTCACATTGAGTCCGAAAGGAAACTTTCGGGTCTAGGCTTCCTTTGGGAGAAGCAGTGTATGTATCGCGCTCGACAACAGAAGGCCAGGACTGATGGTGGACGCTGGACAGATTGTGAAGCATCGGCAAAGGCGGCAGAGGCTGATGTGTGGCTGTGGTTCGCAACCCACACCTTTCTGCCTGACAGGCTACATTGGCGGTTGCCGAGCACCGGCAGTAAACGAGGCGTTGCTGGACAAGGTGCGGCCGACCGCCACAGGGGCGCGTGCCTGTGGCATTCAGCCTAAGCATCTCAGTAGGGCCAGTAGATGGCCCACAGTTCAGTGGCATTACTACACTCTGATACCTCATATCCCGAGTAGTGAGGATCAGCTGCACTCTTGTCGGGCCGAGGTGGGCATTGTCCGTCCAGACCGGATGTACCTGGAGAAGAGAACGCTTTGTTAGGGTCGCAGGGAGAGCTATACACACAGCTACTCTGGTGGGCAAAAGTTGATTGTTAGTTTCGGGGGGACTTGCTGAATTGATGCGTCCTGCTGTTGTCGTCGTATTCTCATCAACAGATCACTCGACACCGCATCGCATCCTGGTGGAAGGGAGTGCGGCCCTTGCGGACTCAGAGACAGTCAGATCATGTGAAGATCTGGTGCAGGGGAGATGAATGGACAGCTCCTGTTGACGGACGCAAATCTTGCCTTGCAACGGGGCCCGAGAACAGCGAGATCCAGGATGAGCAATGAGCAACGGTCGCAGCACATGCCCAAATGTCTGCTCGTGAACCCCCTGTCGCTAATGCCCCTCGTGTCTGCGAGACCGTTGGATCGTTGGAATCTCGAGGAAAGATGCCAGCTCATAGACTCGAGGCTAACATGGCCTGTTCTCACTGCACGTTCAGAAGGACTCAGTTGACGTTCCTCGGGTCGTTCACCAATCGGCTTGTACCGTGTTGGCCTTTCCTTTGGAACCTGAAGTCGATGGACACAGGTTGATCTTGGTCACACCATAAGGGTCGACGTCCGCAGAAAGAGATCTCCCTACTCTTGTTGTATGCCTTCGTTATGGATCATGGAACCCTAGTGCTGTGTGTGTACCCTCCCTGAGCAAGATTCAGCAGGTACCGACTGGTAAGTTCGCATTCACTACATGGGTATTTTGTGTGGGTTGTGTGTCCTTGCCTTGGCATTGTGACGCTCTGCTGTCCAACCCTCGGAGATGCAGCAATGATAACACAAAGAACTTGGGTAACGAGCTTCTGCAGCAGCACAAACGGGACTCTGTGCAGACCGCGGGCAGCTATGTCGTGAGAGTTGGTGTGCTGGCCCTGCGGGGAACATGATGTCAAGCGTGTTAGCTGTTGCGGTGCTCGGGGATTCCCAAGACTTGACCATCCTATTCACGGGCAACAGGCAAACGACGCAAGCCTTGCATGAGAGCCGAGATTGAGTTGCGTTGCGTTGCTGCAACAGAAAGAGGAGGAAGAACAGTAGCATCGCAGGCAGCATAGCCTGTCCGCTGCGGGTAAGGGTAATTTGAGGAGGCCGGCGGCGCAACAAAGACTTGATGCTTTTGCCCATCATGCAGACCAGGAGACCAGGTCCATTCCAGTGATCCAACCCCTCGAGATCCTTCCAATCGGGTACATATGAGCGATGGAAAGCAGACGTCCATCGACGATCGCTCGATCTTCTTTCCACTTCCCATATACTTTTGCCGTCATCGTTGCCTTTATAATCTAGAGCCGATTGATAGCGAAGAACGACCGACCAGCAATCAACACGCCGATCGATCACATCGCACGCGGGTATCAGTAGTGCAATCGTCCATCGACACACATACCGGCTCATTATCAGCGAGCAAGCTAGCAAGGCGAACAACGTTCCGCGGAATACGGACTAACGCGCGCCACCGCAGACACACTCTCGCCTCTCGACCAGTCCGACTGTTGGTCTAGTGTTATCAGCGACCTGAAAGTCTCGACGTTCTCAAGGCACTACCGCTCCGGTCATTTTTGTTGACCAAGGTTTACATCTGGTTGTCATTAGCGCTGTTCAGAGAGCGGACGTCGCTCGTCATCCGTCGCGTAGTGCGATCCCCGAACTCGCAGACCATCAACACTTAACTCCCGGATTTTCACTTTGGATTGCTTTCAAGGAGTCGCACGTTGAGCCTATCGCGATCAGCATTCAGACCCCGATTAGAGACACTACTGTCTGTCTGCACAGGACGTACGTAGCTTGAGTCTCAGTCTCGCTGTCCACCCACCTTCCCTCCTCTCCCTGAAGTCAAAAGCTCCGCGTGTTCCTTGTGTCCCCCTCGAGCTACGTTCAGAGTCGTCTCATTGACTGAGGTTGCCCGACAACCCTCCTCGGCCTCCTCACCTTCTGCACCCATGCTCTTCCTCCTCTGCGCGTCGTCGTCCCCTACCGAAGCTCACCTTCAGAAGTATCCGAATCCAAATCCAAATCCAAATCCGCTCCAAATCCAAACCTCAATTCAAAGTCGTCGAGATTCAGAAACCTGTCCACAAGGTGAGTCGCGCTAGCCCGCGCAATGAGATGCACCAGCAGCGTGTAGTGGGCCAAGCGAGACGAGAGACAATGCCTTCATCCCCAAGCATCAATGCCCGAGTCTGAGAGTATGGGACAATTGAATTGAGGGAGGAACGAAAGTTTCCTGATAGGAGTTATTCCTACCTTCCTTCCCCCCCCTGCCTGCCCAGTCCCTCACCTTCCTCGGTCTGCATCCCTCGATGTCCCTCATCTCACCATCTCATCCGTCCGCGCGCCTGTGGCCCCCCTCTAATCAGCACCCCATCGCATCTCATCTCAGCTCATCGCATCGCATCCAGTCGTCGTCGCCTAACGAGTACGTGTGATTGCTTGGGCTGCCGAGAGACAAGCAGTGCAATTATTCTCTTACGATCGGACACCGGTCTGAGCTTATCCTGGGCCCGCATCGCCCGCATAGCAGTCGCCGCATTGCGTCGTCCCAGGCGAGGATATTCTCATTGCTTGCTTGCTTGCTGCACTGCCGCCTGCTGCCCCTTTGTTGCGCTTGGTGCTTGGTATGAGAGCGCGCGCGCGGTACCTTGCGGCGTGACCTGTCGTTCAATTTGGGACACGGTCTTGAGTTCCGCTGGTCCCTCAATGATATCTATCAATTGCTGACGCACCAGACGCACACCCTCGAGCACGTAGGACAGGCTTCCTGTGTTTGTACCTTGACCCGAGCTTAGCCGTCCGAACTCCGCCGTCGTCGTTCCTTCCAGCTTCCAAGCCCACACCGAGCCGAGCTTGGCCAACCTGTTGACGACCCCCAACCCACCCCCGTACCAACCAACATCCAATATCCCACATCCGCTCAGGTCGGGAAAAGTCTTACCATCTGCTCCATCCCATTCTGAGGCATCCGCGCTAGTCGATCTTCGCACAAACTGGTCGATACTACTAAGAGCTGAATCCTCAAGCCACCGCATAAGCCACCCCGACGATTTCCTGTTTTCCTCTTTCACCTCCGTGGTCGACACCAACAAGCAACTTCGACCTGTCAACTGCCAACGCCGTTAACTAGAAGTCGCGTTCAACTTTGGGTGTTATCAAGACGGCACTGCAGATTCATCGATTCGGCTGGTTTACTGCAAGCGTTCACTCCTCCTTGTCGCCGTATTTCCCACCGCCGACAGCTTGAGCAGGAGCTGCATCTGATCGCATCAGTTAGCTTCGCGCCATCATCAACCACCTCGGTGCACCTCACGCAACTCCAGAGTCGGGTTTTTGGATTTCAGCAGGCCATATCTGGAGTCCACACGAGCCGCTGACGATCCTCCCAACACGTAATGATGGAAGCAGCACACCGACGCGACGATGTGAGTTCATATGAGACAGGCTCCACACCCACACCTCCTACCCTTCATCGCCAATGCTTCGTTGCATCACTCGAGTTTGTGTTGTCGGTGTTCCTACTGCCAAGTAAGAATGCAGCGCAGATCGTCGTCGTCGACAACGACGCTGCATCGGGGCACGTAAGCCAGCTGATCGTCTCCACGCTGCTCGATCTTGCCATTCGGCACGTGCAGGAGGGCGGTGCTAGCGTTCAGCTATCAAGATCCTCATCCGCCGCCAGCAGATCTGCATCTGTGCATCCGTCTTCCTGATCAGAGAGGCGATGGTGACGGAGAGGTGACAAGACTCATACACAGAGCACTGCCTATGCTCGTGCTTCTTCGTCCCTGCCCGTACCTGCCGGTGCCTTCGTTGGGTCTCCTTCCACACTTCGATCATGAGCGTGCGATTGAGTTGTGGCGTTTTGGTGGTGATTGTGAATCTCGCTTTCACTGCAAGTGAGGGTCCGTGCACGAGGTCAATGCGATACTTCTGTCCGCACATGGATGTCTGCTGTGCGCTGTGCAATCTCACAGACGTGGCCCACCAAGGCCATCTAAATGCTGCTGAGTGATCTGGATACCTTTCCTCACAGTGTGATCATTCACTCTATTCCCGTTGGTGTGTGTGAAACGAACACCAATGTGCGATGTCCAGCTGCATCGTCTCTACTGGGTTCCTCGTCCGCGGTGACAGCGTCTCCACTCAGCGGGCTATTGGACGAGCTCCCCGCAGCAACAGCAGCAGACCTCCCCTACAGATCATAATCTGCCATCTCCGGCAAACGACATGCAGGGTGCCTAGGTACCCTTGAGAGGTCTGTGCTGTCAATGTCGACGTCTCCGACATGATATGTCATATGGCACCTGGTGGCCATGGATGTCGGATCTGGAATGTCTGCTGATGTCGGGGTTGTGGACGAATGTCTCACCCTGGGTTCATCCCCCTGAGACTGCTTTGCTCCGCTCCTATCTCCCTCGGCTGTCTCGTCTTTATGATTCCTGTCTGTCTGCTACTCAAGCATCGTTATATCCTCTTTTGTTCGCATCTGGTATCGTTTGTCCATTCTCTCTCCTGCTCAACTATCACTCCGCCCGACCGAGCAAACACGTACTCACACCACAGTATTCAACTCAGCCACTGTACGCCGCCCCCGTCGCTACGTCGCCGCCCACATCCGCATCACCGTTTGCTTTTGCGCCTCCGCCGCTATCATCAGTCCCTGGTCCAGGTTCCGCACGCCCACCAGCCACCATGCATCCCATTGAGCAGCAGCAGCAGGCTCCTCCTCCGCAGGACTACAACGGCTACTATCAGCAACGAGCTGCCCAGCCACCGCCTGCGCAAGGTGCAGCGGGTGCCGGCGGCAGCAATACCTATGCCTCCTACTCTGGCAGTCATCCCATGGGCTACCGCAACGTCTCTGGAGAGACCACCCGTGCACCACCGCCGCCTCCGCTTCGCAGCATCCCGGCCTACTCGACGATGACTCAGCCCGGCCTCGGATCGCAGCCAAGTCCGACAGCCACCAGCCCTTACTATCCCCCGCGCATGAGCCCAGCTTATGCCAGCTCTCAACCGTCGCCGCGAGGTGGCAGCATGTACGCACAGCAGGCATACTACCCACCATACGCGCAGGCTCCTCAGGCTGTCGACATGCCCCGCTCTCTGTCGTACCCAAGCAACTACGCACCGTACGCATCGGGCTATCTCCCCAGCATATCGACACCGACTCTCGTTCACCCGGGCGACAATCTTCCGTCCCTGGCGCGTCATGGATCGACCAACTCGATCACCACGATGGGCCAGCAGCCCAACGTTGGGTACTTGTTTGCCAGCCGTCTGCCTTTGGTTGACCGGCCATTCAAATGCGACACTTGCGTGCAGAGCTTCAACCGCAACCACGACCTGAAGCGTCACAAGCGTATTCACCTTAGCGTGAAGCCTTACGGTTGCGAGAAGTGCGGGAAGACGTTCTCGCGCAAGGACGCTCTTCGGCGGCACTGGATGGTCCGTGGCTGCCGTGGTGAGGAGGGTGCAACAGCACCAATCACGCCCAGCTTCCCGCCGAATGGGCCTCCTCCCCCAGCACTGTCTCCCCCCTCCCCTCAGACCAACAGCACCAACTCCTCAAGTGATGGCGCAAACAAGGGTTACGGGGCAGATACACTCTCCTTCAACCACCCAGGAGCGCCCCCTCCGTTGTCCAGTCTCCCTCCTCGCCAATCCTCAGATCAGCCCTCGCAGATCATCCTGACTCCCAACGACGTGAACGGCAAGCACTCTGTCGACATGAAGGCCAAGACTATGGATGTGGTCATTGACCCTGCGCTCAACAGCACGAGCAACACGCCTGATGGCAGCTACTTTGACGTCATGCGCAAGGACTCGATCGGGGCTGTGCCGGATAGTGCTGCGTCGTCTACGTTCTCGTCTCGATACGCCAGCTCTCCGAAAGAGGACATGAGGCATCACCCCTACCGCCGTGCTTTGCCGTCTCCGTCGACCATGTCACACACCACTGCGGACGGCAAGCCAGTCTTCAGCATGCCCTTCCAACCCACCAACAACCACATAATGGTACCAACCGATGATGATCTGTCCAAGAACAACAGCAATGGTGGTTCACCAGAGGGTGGCGGCGCATGGAGGTGGTAGATGAGGAGACACGCCCGGCAGGCGTCAGTGGGTCAGGCACTCCAGTGCAGGCAGCACGTCTTGTCAATTTTGTCAATTCCTCCCTATCAATCACGCCTGCGTCCCCCACATCTCCCTCTGAATCACCTCACCACCCTTGGCATCCTCGGGGCATATCTGACATATGTCATGGTATGCGCAACACCGAGCTGCGGCTCGCTCTTCCACATGCTCTTCTCAACGAGAGCCTCTGCCTGCAATACACGATCTTGTCTGGCAATCATCGATGGGTCTGCATTCAACATCCCGTCCTCACACATGTTTTGGGCTACTGGTTCTTTGGTATACATACATCGACGTACGTTTTCGACTGTCTCGAACTCTGGTCTCATCTCGTCCCCAACGGTCTCGGTTTCAAGTATCCTGGAGCATACATGGGATAAACCTCCGCCCGTTTGCACTGGTCGCTTCAACTCGCAACGACGACAACGACGACGCTGTTGTTGACTGCTGGCATGGCAATTCGGCTCCTCAGCCGTGTAATAATCTATTGTAGCTGTCCGTACTGCCGCGATGTGAACGGACTTCAGTACCTTTGATTGCGCGCTTGCCCCCCGTCTGACTCAGTGCAATGCGACATGACTTCCCCACATCTGTTGCTAGCGACATCGGCTCCTCGCCCGAAACAAAGCCGCCTCCTCCTGATCTTGATCTCGACTCCGATGCCTGACGCTGATCTCGCTTTCACTGCAATGTTCGACTGCATGTCCTTTCAAGGCAGTTCCGTAGTCAGTCGAGATACATAAAGATCGGCTTCTGGCCAAGACCATTCGTGCCTGATGCTCGGATCCGAACATGTCGAATATCCGCAGCGTCATGATTTCAGCGCGTTTATGAGCCTGCGATCTTGTCAATACTCTTCCTGCTTTACTCTTTCAGAACTAGGGAGCAACATGTCGCAGGACTTCGCAGCACCTCTGGAGAACACCCGCGTATGTTTATGCGCTGAAGGTCAGCGGTCTGACACCAGAATGTCACAATCGTGGCGCACGTCGATCATGGAAAGACGAGCTTTGCCGACTCGTTGTTGAGTTCCAATAACATCATCTCGTCGCGCATGGCGGGCAAGTTGAGGTATCTGGACTCGAGAGAAGATGAGCAGGAGCGTGGGATTACTATGGAGAGCAGTGCTGTGAGTTGGCATGAGGTGCAGAGGCAACTGCCGCCAGCATTCATGCTTGGTCGGCTGGCTGTCCGGCTCGTGCTACTGCGGGGAGGTACAGATGCTCATTGCAGGTCTCTCTGCGCTTCGACATGATGCGGATGGGGCCAGACGGAAAAGCGTCGGCATCGAAGCATGTGTGCAATGTCATTGATACGCCGGGTCACATTGACTTTGCCAGCGAGGTCTCATCAGCCTCACGTCTATGTGACGGTGCTCTCGTCTTAGTTGACGTCTGGGAAGGCGTATGCACTCAGGTAGGTCATGGCATGGAGCTACTGAACCTGACTATAGACCATTGCTGTGCTGCGGCAAGCATGGGTTGACCGCCTACGTCCTTTGCTTGTGATCAACAAGATGGACCGACTCATCACGGAGCTCCAGTTGTCCCCGTCAGAGGCGTACCACCACATCTCTCAGCTTATCGAGCAAGTCAACGCTGTTATGGGCTCCTTCTATGCGAGTGAACGTATGGAAGATGATTTGAGGTGGCGCGAAGCCCGGGAAAAGCGACTGGCTGAGCGTGCTGAGCGGGACGCCGCTGGGGACGCGCCGGAAGGCGAGGGTGATGCCGATGCCGAGTACGAGGAGCGCGAAGATGAGGACATCTACTTCTCGCCCGAACGAGGCAATGTGCTATTTGCATCTGCTATGGACGGCTGGGCATTCCGCTTGGGCAAATTTGCCCGACTGTATGCCGAAAAGTTGAAAGTCAAGGAGGCCAATCTGCGCAAGGCGCTGTGGGGTGACTGGTTTCTTGATCCGAAAACCAAGCGTGTCGTTGGTCGCAAGGCCTTGAATGGTCGGCCTCTAAAGCCACTCTTCGTGCAGTTTGTCTTGGAGAACATCTGGCGTGTGTACCATACTGTCCTGGACGAGTACAACCCCGATGCGGTCACGAAGATCGTCAATGCGCTGAACATCCGAGTGTCGCCGCGGGACATCAAGTCCAAAGACACGCGAAATACATTACAAATCATCATGCAGCAATGGCTGCCGCTCAGTACAGCCACCTTCCAAGCTGTCGTCGATGTTATCCCACCACCGAACACGGCACAGGCCATACGCATCCCATTCATGCTCCACCCAGAGGAGGCGCGCGCATCACCAGCACCGCTACCCCCAGCGAATGATGTGGAGAAGGCATTATTTGCCTGTGACCAGACGCCCAGTGCCCCACTCGTCACATACGTCTCGAAGATGTTCGCCGTGCGCCGCGGCGACCTGCCAGAGCATCGGCCGCGGGAAATGACTGCCGAGGAGATGCGGCAGCGTGGGAAGGAAGAGCGCGAGCGTAGGGCTGCACTTCTTGCTGCTCGCCAGGAGGCTGCTGATCAGGCCGATGGCCTGCTCGATGCGGATGCTCTGGCGAAACCACTATCAATGCTCGACCTCGACAAGGACGAAACAGGAGCGCCTCCCGTGCCCAAGAATGACGACGCAGAGGTGTTACTCGGCTTCTCACGCGTGTTCTCGAGTGTACTTCGCCGAGGCACGACTGTCAGCGTGGCCTTGCCCAAATACGATCCCGACCTTGGACCGGAGCACCACCGCAATGCCAAACATCTGAAGCGCGCAACTGTGACAGAACTGTACATGATGATGGGACGTGATCTCATCTCGGTGGACGAAGTGCCTGCCGGCCATGTGTGTGCGATTGGTGGTCTGGAGGGTATTATCCCGCGCAATGGAACACTAAGTGCTCCATCAGCCGCGGGCGTCACAGACAGCGACCTGGGACCACTGGTCAACCTCGCTGGTGTGAACATGCAGGCAGCGCCGATCGTGCGTGTTGCCCTCGAGCCCGTGAATCCATGTGAGTTGTATGATGTCTCATCACCTGCGTGTGGATATGCTGACAGATCAGCGGACATGCCTAAGCTCGTTGAGGGCTTGCAGATCTTGAACCAGGCCGACCCCTGTGCCGAGTACATTGTACAGGAAACTGGCGAGCACGTCATTCTCACGGCCGGCGAGCTGCACCTCGAGCGCTGCCTGAAGGATTTGCGAGAGCGCTTCGCCAAATGTGAGATCCAGGCATCCGAGGCTATCGTCCCATTCCGCGAGACTGCCGTGAAGGCAGCCGACATGGCACCGCCCAAGACACCCGGTGCGCCACGAGGAACGATTACCAGCAGCCTCTTCGACGGTCTTGTCGAGTTCACGCTCCGAGCTGTACCCCTCCCACCTGCCATCATCGACTTCCTCCTCGCGAATCAGAAGACAATCGGCTCCATGCTCGTACAGCGCAAGGAGGACGAAGAGGCGGAAGAAAACGAGCGCGAGACTGAGGGTGCCGAGGGTGGAGTCCGCACACTCACGCCCGAGCAGTTCTGGACCGAGCTGGAGTCGCGTTTCGCTGCCGCAGGGGGCGAGTGGGTCGGCGCTGCGGATCGCATCTGGTCCTTCGGCCCGAAGAAGGTCGGTGCCAACATCCTCCTCGACCCGGCAGGGAAGAGCACTCTCCGCCTCCGGGGCCGGGAGCGTGTCTTCGCCTCTGCGCGGGCAGACGGGCAGACTGCCGAGGAGGCGCTGGCGTCTGCCGAAGCCGCAGCGGATGCAGAACGCGACGAGGGGGGCACAGTGGAGGTTGTGGAGGCCGAGGCTGAGACGGAAGCCGAGACCGCTGATGCCGAGGCGCATGCACGCGCCGCCGCACGCCTGCTCCGCGACTTTGACAACTCGATCGAGGCCGGGTTCCAGATGGCGACGTTCCAGGGTCCACTGTGCGCTGAGCCGGTGGTGGGAATGGCATGGATCGTCGAGAGGGTAGTCTACACACCCTCCGAGGGGAAGGCGGGGGCCTCGGCTGTGGTCGGTGCGCTCATATCGAGCGTGCGTGATGCCGCTCGTGCGGGGCTTCTGGACTGGTCGCCTCGTCTCAAGCTGGCGATGTACACCTGCGACATTCAGGCGAGCACAGACGTCCTTGGAAAGGTGTATGGTGTCGTCGCGCGCCGGCGGGGACGCATCGTCAGCGAGGAGATGAAGGAGGGAACATCGTTCTTCACTATCCGCGCCATGCTGCCTGTTGTCGAAAGTTTCGGGTTCGCAGACGAGATCCGCAAGCGCACTAGTGGTGCTGCGAGCCCGCAGCTCATCTTCAGCGGGTACGAGACGCTCGACCTCGACCCGTTTTGGGTGCCGCATACTGTCGAGGAGCTCGAGGACCTGGGCGAGAAGAGTGACCGGGCGAACATCGCCAAGGGGTACGTCGACGGCGTCAGGAAGCGCAAGGGCATGTTCGTGGAGCAGAAGATTGTCGAGTCTGCTGAGAAGCAGCGGACGCTGAAGCGGTGATCATGGCAGTAGTCTATTCATTGCATATTCGTTATCAGCGCGGTTGTGGTCACGACGGGTGTAGGGCAGTAAGCATGATGGAGAAAAGAGAGAGCATGATCGCAGCGGAGAGGTGCTATCACTGTGGGAACGTCGCGGTTGAGCGTATAGATGTTGGGGCAGACACAGTTAGCCGAAACACATGCATGTGGTTATGGTAATGTAACATGATAGACAAGACAAAGGACAACGATTCCTCATGAAAGCACAGCAATGAGATGCGAAGCGAGCCTGCCGTCAGCGATGACCCGATTACCTCCCCTCCCAGACCACACTCACACGTCGACCTCCTCGCTCGCGCCCTTGAGCAGCAACCTCGTGAACTGCCCCGCGGCCTCCGGCTTCTCCTTTGCCATGCGGGCGAGCGCCACAGCCGACAGCTTCCACAGCACCGAGTCGCGCTCCGCCACAACCGTCGCATTGCGCAACGTCCCGCTCAGCGTGGACAGATCGCCCGCGACCGTGCCCGCCACCATCGTCTCCTGGATCTTGTGCTCTTCCGAGTGGTACTCGTACGTCGCGCGCAGGGACCCCGTCTCAATAAAGTACAGTCCGTCGCTCTCGTCGCCTTGCCGCCAGAGAACGTCGCCCGCGTGCGCGTCCACCTGCTGGAAGTACTCTGTGAACTGGGCGAAGAACGACTCGGGCTGCGGCTCGTCCGCATAGCTGCCCATGGTCTGCATGATGATCATGAGGGGCTGTCGTGGCGGTGCGGCGGAGAAGGAGGACGAATCGGGGTGGAGCAGGGGTGAGGGTGCAAAGGCTGGGGTCAGCGATGGTCTAGCGCTGGGGTCGGCAGTGACTATCATCAAGCGACGATGCGTGGGTGATACCACTACCAAAAGTGATGTGTCTTAGATGCAATCACACTGGGCACAATGCGATTTGTGCTGCAGTAATCACTTACTGGTTGGGAGGGTGTCGTCGCCCGCCTTGGCGAGCAATGTTCTCCGCGGCGAGTTCTGGAAGCTCTCAGCGAGCGTGAACGGCATGCGGTTGATTTTCGGCAGGTCGATCGATCTCACAGGCGCATCACTCTTCGCGCTCATCTGGTTCTCATAGAACGCAGTGAGGTACGCATTCTCAGTCCACTCGAGAGCGTCGTTAAGCGTGTCGAACACCTCGACGCGGGTACCCTCCGCCTCGGCCCAAAGGTCGACGGCTCGAAGCGCAGACCCGACGAGGCCGTACGGGTCCGCACCGCACATGATGAGGAGCACGTCCTTGGCTGCGATGAGCCGCTGGATGCGGACGAATGCCTCGGCGGAAGAGAAATCCAGACCCGCGACGAGGGCAAAGTCGATGATGAGGAAGCGGATCGGATTGTGCTCCCACTCTGCCATGTCGATCAGGCGGCGAATTTCGTCCTCGACCACACCAATAGTGCCGAAGAACACTTGGGTGAGTGGTGCCGCGAAGTCAAGTACGTACAAAATCCTTGCAGTTTCATAACGCAGGTTTGTGACCCGACGCGCTGGATGAAGGCGCGCTGGGTGCGCGGGCGACGGACGGTGGACTTGGCTGTTGAGCCGTTGAAGACTGCTCGGATTGGTCTCCGGCGCGAGCTTTGCACAACGAAGAAGACGCAGGCGAGAACGATGCCGAGGAGGAGACCGATGACAAAGTCGAAGACTGTCATGCCAATTGCGATGACCCAGATGGTGATGTACTCCATCCGGTTGACGCGATGGCGAGTGTCCCAGACTGCTTCAATGACGAGATCAATGCCAAGAACGTAGATCAGAGCTCCGACGACCATGACGGCTGGGCGTTAGCACCTTACATAGAGGGATGACTTACGAAGGTATCCAATGACTGAGGGGCCAACGCACATGATCGCTGCTGTTGCGCCAGCAAGCATGATGCCCGCTAGGCGGGTAGTGCCTCCGACACGGTAGACTTGGGTCAGGCGAGGGTGTATGTGGTGACTCACAGAGCACAGAGTTGACGTATGTGAGGTAATTCGGTACAGTGCCGAGCAGACCAGCCCCTACATTCGACACACCATGCGCCACCAGCTCTCGGTCGAGCTTCACGTTGTCCTCGCCGAGTGTGACACCTAATGCTGGGACATTGAGTGGCACGTGAAGGATGCCGAAGAAGACAAGAGCCATCTGCGTCGGCATCGCACCCCAGAACACCGACCAGTTTACGTGGTTGATTTTCTGCGAGTTAAGAGTGCACAGCTAAGCCCACTTACGAAGCCAGAGTAGAACGAGTACCAAGGCTTGATGTTACTCCCCACGTCAAACACCCACCCTGCGTCGCGCAGATCCTGCAATTTCCAGCCACCGATCGCAACTACGATGTAGAAGACAGTGGGGATGATGAAGAAGTAGACAGGGAAGATGAGTTGGTGGTGGAAGAAGTAGGTGATGACGCGTAGGAGGATGGCCAGGCCGAGGGGCAATGACCACAGGATGAAGTTGTGCCAGCTGGCAAAGTAGAGTTGCAGTGTCGGCCAGTTGAGCTCGAAGCCCTCTTCTCCCAGCCCTAATGACACTTGCAGACCTGTGATGATCAGGAAGATGCCCACACCGCCAATGCAGCCCTGGAGTCAGAACGACTGGTACACGTTACGCACAATCAGGATATGCCTTGGGAAGTACCCGATCAGGGAGCCCAGCTTGAAGGCGCCGAGGGCGAAGAACACCAGGCCCGTGAGGATAGAGCTGAAGGCGAAGGACACCATGGTGGTCGCTACGATGGCGTCGGCCTGGCGTTAGTGGGTGCGTCTAAGAGGCGCAACAGCTGAGTGGGCAGACACTGCCCTGTCTCCACTCACGTCGTCGCCGATCTCCGTGATGATGGACTGGCAGATGATGTGGAAGAACGGCACCGCTTCGATCATCATACTCCCATTGCCGGCCTTGAAGATGCTCCCACCGCACGAGAATGTGAGCTGAGAGACAATGCAGGACATGAAGAACATCGACACGCCGAGGGAGCCGTAGTCCGGGTAGTACTCGGAGACGGGGAAGCTGGGGTCAACATTGTGCTGTGCCACAGCACTCACAGAATCATGCCATACGACACACCGTCCAGCACATTCAACAACAGACCCAGTATGACCGCAGGCAGAGCACGCAGCGGATCCAGCACACACGCGTCGACAATATCCGCCGGCGTCACCTTCGAGAGGCGATTAAAGAATCCCGTGATGTTCACACCCTCTGGGGCATTCCACCGCCGCCGCGGCTTGCCTGAGTCTGAGTCCAGCAGAGGTGTCTCCTCTGTCGGCGCTACACCACCCTGCGCGAGGAACCGCCGCAGATCAGACGAGCTCCCTTGCTCCTCCTCGTCCACCTCCTCCACCTCGGCCAGGTGCACCGTGCGATCGTGTATATGGCTCGAGCCGTACGACGGGCGGCGGGCCGTGATCTGCCGTGATGAGAGGGTTGTCGGTGCTGCCAGACTGGTACTCAGAGGCACGACGGGCGACTCGGCCTCCAGCGCACGTACGGAGGCATGCGGCGTCGTATCGCCCGACTCGCTGCTGCTGCTATCTCCTGAGGCTGCCTTCTTGCGTCCCCGCTCCATCAGCTTGGATAGTCCCGACGGCCCAGAGTGCGGCGAGAAGGACGTCACGCGCGGCGAGGTGCCGATGTCCGCTGACGCACTGCTCGACGCGCGCCGGGTCCCTGTTTGTGGATAGAGCGTTTGGTGGTCGAAGGAGATTGCTGGGCCTGCTGTTGGAGCTTGGCTCATTACCGAAAAGGACATGGAGGCGAGGCGGTTGGTCGAGTCGCGAATCGCGGCGGACTGCGAGCTAGGACCGAAGGCGGGGCCACTGGCGTGAGCATGCGCTGGTCCGGGGGTGCATGAAGACAGCAGAGGTGACAGAGTAGATTCAACTGGCAAGTGTGATTACCGACATGAAGGGCAGTGATCATGCCCATTGCCAGCATTCACTACACAGCAGATAACACAAGCGTGTCGGACGCTATGAAATCTAGCCTACACAGTCAAGCAGACCTTCACACAGCTGATTTCGGGCCCTCTTAGTAGTTGCAAGTAGATCGCCCGAGGTTTGACTCACTCGTCATGCTCATCCTCGCTCCCATCCACACTCCCATCCACGGCTACCACCGCGGCACTCTCCACATCGCCCCGCCCCGGTCCTTGCCCCTGCTCCATCGACGTCGACACGCGCCTGAACAGCCGTGTAATCGCCCCATCTGGCGTGCTCACTCGCCTCCCTGTTGCATGGGGACCGGGCGAATGGTGGCCGTGGTGGTGGTGGTGATCAGAGGCCACACGCGCAAACGCGGAGGACGAGGACCGATGCCTGCCTGACAACGACGGCCGCTCGTCCTGCGGCGAGGTAGACGGCGACGGGAGGTGCGTATGCACTGCAGGATCACGGCCTGGCATGCTCGCTACGCCCTCTGAGGAGCCTGGTGCGCTGCAGCTGGAGCTGTCGTCTGAGAAGCGAAAGGTAGGTAGTGGGCTGAACAGGCGGGATGATTGCAGATCGTGCAGATCGCGGTCGCGGTCGTTATCGGCTACGGCTGGTGGTGGCATTGGGTGGAGGTGGTCCGGGTGTGACGGATTTGGCCGTGCCTTTCGCGGTGGGTAGTAGTAGATTGTTGTTTTGTGGTTGTGAAGTGTTGTGCTGTGCTACATGCAATGCACGGCATCAAGAGCATCAGAGCAATTGCATGATACCCGTAATCGACAGCATGCTCGACCTCGTGTTATCAGGACCTCTCCATGTACTGGTGACTCTCGCGCATGTGTTGAGATCTAGCGAGTGGCAGAAGCGAGTGTCATCGACTATCGATATATGTATGTCATCACGGCATCCTTGCACGGCAGCACGGCAAGCAGCGCTGCGGCGAGGCACTCGCTTGCGCTATCGCGTGCTATGTAACCAATGACCGTCTCTCGCTAGCAGCGAGCTGAGCAGAAGTCGATGTGCGGATAGCTGACAAACGGCTTGGCTTACCTGTAACATCTTATGAGGGATATAGTCTATTGTTGAAGGGGGACAGAAGAGCAAGGACTGCAATGCAGTCTCGACATCTTTTCACTTAGCTCAAGAGAGAGTATCAACGGCCTACGGACTTTGAACCTGCTCGGTCTGACAAGCGCATGCTATCGATTGTGTGGCAGAAGCCGAGCTGATGACAAAAGGTTGGAAACACACTCGAATCTCGCTGATAAGATAAGCCACACACGCACACACACGTCTTGGTCCGAAACACGCGAGACACCTGTTCATGTTCGCTGCCTCTTCTTCAGTCATGCCTTCATACTCTCTCCTCACTGATCACAGGCATGGTCATTGAGCATTTGTGTCAGCGTGTTTCACATGTCGACTGCCGAGCAGCTGCTTAGCATCCAAGAAAAACCATCCTCGCTGACCAAAGCTGCCTGTCCCATCACCGCAGACGCCTCCACAGCCTCCACCGAGGTTTCTTTCGTGGACATCGCATACCGTACTGGTGTCCGATGATCATCCTCAACCCATGTCCGGATAGCCTTCGGCCTCAGCAACCTCCACAACGCACTACCGGCACTGTAATATGCCATCGTTGTGGAGCGGGTGGAGGGGACTGTGGAGGTGATCAGCGATCGCAGTGGTATGTCTCCACCATCTCCGACGGTCATAACGTCATCATCACTGCAATTTCCACTGCGTTCTGTGCTGCGCTGCTACGTCCCCAAGTAAGTAGCATACCTCGCATAGTCAGAGCTAAGGCTGGGAAACTACCCTCCTCTAATATATAAGACACCAGCCGTAGCATACCCATGCATTCCCATCTACTCACTGACTATATTCTCACTCAATAGCACGATGGCACCCCCCAAGCGCGCCCTCATCGCCGTCAGCTCGGCGCACGCCCCGCTCTACCCCGAGGGCAAGGAGACGGGCCTGTTCATCACCGAGGCGCTCCACCCGTTCGAGGTCTTCACCAAGGCCGGGTTCGAGGTCGACCTCGCCTCCGAGACAGGACACTACTCGCCCGACTGGCTCTCGCTGCAGAAGGAGTGGCTCCCCGACGCGGAGCGCAAGATCTACGAGGACAAGAGCTCGCCGTTCCGCTCAAAGCTCGACCACCTCAAGAAGCCGTCCGACCTCAACGCGAAGGACTATGGGATCTTCTTTGCGTCCGCGGGCCACGCATCGCTCATCGACTACCCCGAGGCGAGGGGTTTGCAGAAGATCGCGTCCGAGGTGTGGGAGGACGGCGGGATCGTGTCTGCCGTGTGCCATGGGGGTGCGATTTTCGCGAACGTGGTGGATAAGAGTGGCACGCCGATCATCAAGGGGAAGAACGTGACGGGGTTCACGACTAAGGGGGAGGAGGAGGAGGGCGTGCTCGACACGATCAAGAGCTGGAAGAGGGAGACGATCGAGGCGCTGTCGGCCAAGTTGGGCGCGCACTATGTGTCGCCTCCGGGGCCTTGGGACTCGTTCACGCAGACGGACGGGAGGTTGGTGACGGGCGCGAACCCGGCGTCGGCAGAGGCCACTGCCGAGGCGGCCGTCAAGGCGTACGACAAGCTATAGCGGAAGCGTTTGACGATCAATAGCGAGGAAGCGGTCGAAACGATATAGCGAAACAGCGGTTGACAGGAAGCCGTCGAAACGTTATAGCGAAACGGCGGTTGACAAACCCGGGATATGGTAGGCGTACGTCAAGCCATAGGAATACCTGGTATGCACATACTGTATGCACATGAAGGAGCGCACTTTGAGATGTCTGTCGAGATGAGTGAGATGTATCTCTGCATAGGCCTGGCTGGCTTTTGAGGTGACATGGATCATGACCAGAGGGTCGGTGTGGAGCAGCTGACAGCCCGCATCGCCACAGAGGCTAGAGGGTCATGAGGATTATGACCATAAAGCAAGAAGTCACTGAACTACTAAAGAGATAAACACTCTGTCACTAAGGGTGTCATTTTATGGGCCTGCCAGACCAGCTTTGCTACAGGGCTGCAGTGTCACTTGCTAATATCAGTGTCATTGAGACTGCTAATAGTACAATTTGGCGGAGCAATCGAAAGGTCATACATAGTACGGGACTGTAGCGGATTGTCACCGACCAAGAAGCAGAGAGTAGATATTCACCCAGAAGCCGTCTTCTGATGGACGTTACTGCAAAGTATCAGGCTCGACAACGTTGTACGTATATCGTAGTCGACTGCTGTACATTCGCAAGCGCAATACACTGCACGAAGATGTGACGTAGAGGCATGAATATCTGATAGAGCTGATAGGTGTCGACAGTTCGGGGAACTGCAGTCACTGGCAGCTAGGACATGAGTTCACAAGTACAGAGCCATGAACACTCGATGCCTACCGTGTGATGTGTACATGTACTGTATGAGCTCACTCCATGGAACTCAACGCAGTCGCGACATCAGTAAGCGGTCCGATATTTCGCACGAGTTTAATGAGGTTCACCCGCCTAGACTCATTGCACATGGTCGTCGTTATCGATATCATACAGACCCAAGTGCATACCATAGTAGTAACATATCGTGGTCAGTGCGGCACCGCCAAACGCTCCAGGATGTCATCGAAGGTCGTCGGTGGGACTACCACCTTGGTCTGTCAGTCACGCTCGTCAGTAAGACTAGAGTCCACCCCTCGACTGCCACATGAGATGCTCTGCCTCCAGCACCAGGCTCCCGGGATCACGAGGACGAGGCAGGCCAAGAGGTCACTGTGTGAGTCTGTCAACCTATCTGCATAGTCAGTGCCCCAGAGGTCATCGATCGAAACCTCTAGTGCCGTGACACTACTGATGATCGCTCAAACCCGACTCTGCCACCGTCAGTACGACTGCGAGCAATTCCACCCCTACCCTGGGGTAACACTTTATGGGCAATATTATATGCAGGCTACTTCGTGCGTGGATGGCCACGATGCAAGCGAAGTTTGGCTGCCTGTTGTGCATGCCAGGCTTCCATCAGTAGTGATACTGGACGCTGTATGTGTCCCCGTGCTATGCATGCCACATCCAATGCTCGCTTCCAACTCACAACCGACCCCCACACCCACATTAGGTAACCGGGGCGCAGATTCATCAAACCCTCTTGCCTCCTCCTTCTCCCATGTTCCATGTTCTATATTCTGCACAGTCCTGGCACAGCTCACTCCTGGCATCCCTTCCAAACGCCTTGAACGGTCATGAGCGGTGGACGACCTGTGCGGGGTGAATGGGAGTTGAATGGGTGCAAGGATCTCTACCAAAGATCTCTGTAAGGATCCTTACAGAGAGCCCAAAGCACTGACCCTGCCTGCGGCCCAGTACATCCGACCGGACCAGCACTGAATAGAAAGAGTGCATGTAGTCTGCGAATGTGCATGCAGTGCAGTGGCATGCTCCAGCCAGCAGCACTAATCGAAGGCTGCTGCATGCAAAACGCGCTACTCGACGACTATTCGGAGGCCTCTGGTTGCTAGCTTCTGGCCCATTGATGCAATTGAGGTGACTAGTCGCTGGTGGGCGCGTCGCGTCGCGTACATACAATGCGACGCGTCTAAACGCTACGCTACACGCTACGGGAGACTAACCTGCATCCCTGCACTGATGCACAAAGCGATGCCATCACGATGCCATCACCATGCATCGTGGCCACTTTGTTTGTGTATGTGTAGACAAAAGAACATCGCATCGGACATACGGAGCATCTATCCTATATCCTACGGCTTCTGCTATGCATATGCTATGCGATGCGATCTCGCACCCGGTCGTGAGACCACTGGCAATGTCGCGAGACAAATCATGTCGGGTGTCGGATGTCTAAGCCCACTGAGCCCACTGCAGCAGACACCGCCTCGTCCCACCGCACATGCCCTCCTGTGCATGCAGTGTCCTCTGGGCGTTCTTGTCGGGCACACCCCACATGCTGCTGTCGTGGCTGAGACAGGATGTGGCGTCGGGGCGAGCAAAGAAGACCTGCAGAGGAAAAGCGGTTCTTGTGCACATGCATGCACCTTGCACATGCACCTGTGCTTCTCACCTTTCTTGAATTCTTTTCTCCTCAGGGAAGATGGAACAAGGCACCTTCCTTCTACACCCCCCTATCCCTTTGTTTACCCGCTGGGTGGCCGGGGGATGCGGAGGTCGTGAATAGCTACACCAGGGCACACGGCAGAGGCCCCAGGGACAGGCACCCGGGCGCGTGCAAGGAAACAGAAATGGAAGAAAGAGAATGTTTGTTTGTAGAGAGGTCGAGCAGAGCTCAAAGAGGTTTCCTGGCTAGCGCAGAGGGAGGTATGCCAGGCAGTCAGACCTATAGACCTACTTGGCCCAGTCTTAGCGCGCTGCTCGTCTCCAGCCTCTTTGACCTAGTTTGAGTCCTAGTACCACTCGCACTCGCGCTCGCTCGCACTCAGAGCCAGGCGGGGTACTCCAAGCTCCATATACACTGCTGTGTACTCTGGTGTCCCTTTCCATCTCCATCTCCATCGCTGCTCCATCTCGAGCCCATCGCACATCGCATCGTTCATCGCGCATCGCACATCGATCCATCTCACCTCAACCATCCGGGGCGCACAGACCCAGACTGCAGAAGCATCACGTACTGTTGGTCTGCTGAGTCCATCTGCGACACACACAGGACCCCGCACGAGACATACGAGTCTTGGCTTTACACCGCTCTGTTTGGTTCATCCAGCACAGCAGCACTCCTTTTGTGTAAACCACTGCACAAATAATACCCAGCAACGGCGGACTCGAGAGCTGTTGACATACTCCTACCTCTACTGCATCGACTTTCGAGGAGAAGAGGCGACAACCGCACGACCACATCCCCCGAACTCCTCTCGCGATGAAGATCACAGCCGCCATTGCAACGGCAGCAGCAGCAGCGCAGGTTGCGCTTGCTGCCTCTGCCGACGACTGGAAGACCCGTTCCATCTACCAGTGAGTACAGAGACATCGATTTTGGGATGCAGGTGCTAACGACCTATGCAGGATCATTACGGACCGCTTTGCACCACCCTCAGAGACAGCGCCCGCCCGCACCGACCCATTGCCAAAGGAGTGCGACCCGATGGACCAGACGTGGTGTGGTGGCACCTGGCTTTCAATAATCGATAAGCTCGACTACATCCAGAGCCTGGGGCACGATGCTATCTGGATCTCCCCTACCAGTCGTGCGTAAAGTGGATCCAGAAGAATTGAGGACTCGCTGACCCCCAGAAAACATCGACATCGAGACGCCGTACAAGTACGCCTACCACGGCTACTGGGTCAACGACCCGACCAAGCTCAACCCGCGCTTCGGGTCCTCGGACGACCTGAAGAAGCTCTCCGAAGAGGTCCACAAGCGCAACATGTACCTCATGGTCGACGTTGTAGTCAACCACATCCCCGGCATGGACCTCCCGGGCCACAAGAACATAACCGAGCTCGACTCCGAGTCGCTCAAGGCCATGGGCTCGGTGTTCACCGACGCCTCGCAGTTCCACTCCTTCTGCCCCATGGACTACAGCAACTCGACATCAGAGGAGATCTGCTGGATGGGCGACTACAAGCTCTGGCTCATGGACGTCAACACTGAGGACAAGGGGGTCCAGGACCTGCTGCAGAACTGGATCCACGATTTTGTGAAGGAGTACAAGATTGACGGCCTGCGTATCGATGCGGCGAAGCACATCCCCGCACCCTTTTGGAAGACGTTCTGTGGCACCGAGGGCGCTGCTGGTGTCTTCTGCATGGGCGAGGTGTTCTCAGGTGACATCTATGGCAAGGACGTCGAGTAAGTCCTGAGTCTGGGCGAGGTCTGTGTGAGCCCTCTACTCCACACGACCCCAGCCCAACGGAGACGCTATCGCGTCCCCGTTGCCCTTGTGCTCGCGCTCACACCCAGCTTCATGGCAGACTACCAGCGCACCGGCAACATGGACTCGGTTCTTGGCTTCTCCCTCTACAACGGTATCAAGGGCGCCTTTGGCGTCGCACCGCTCGGCAACATCTCCGACTTTATGGACGGCGTCCACGAGGTGCAGGTCAAGTTCCCTCGCCCAGAAGTCCTCGGCAACTTTATCGAGAATCACGACGTGCCCCGCTTCCGCAACATGACTGCCGACTTCCGCCTCTCCTACAACGCCATGGTTGCCCAGTTCATGTTCGAGGGCATCCCCGTCGTCTACTACGGCCAGGAGCAGCAAGAAGCCCTGGGCGACCACGACCCGTACAACCGTGCTGCCCTCTGGCGCCTCGGCTACCAGCAGGACAACCAGGCGTTCGAGAAGATTGCCCGCCTCAACCGCGTCCGCAAGGCGCTCATCGACCACCCCGAGATCAAGTTCAACGACACCAACTTCCTCGACGGCCGCTCCCAGCTCGTCGCCAACACGACCCACGACGTCGCGTACCGCCGCGGCCCGGTCATCTACACGCTCACGAACCGCGGTTCGCCCGAAATGCCCGCCCAGTTCTCGTTCTACGACAGCGGATGGAAGCGCGGCACCGCCATCGTCGACCTCCTCTCCTGCAAGGAGTCGGTCGTGGGCTCGGGCGACTCGGTGTCGATCACGTACAGCCTCCAGGGGATGGGCGGCCTGCCCTACGTGTACATGGATGCCAACTCGGCGCATGCGTTGAATATCTGCTCGAACGGCGACCTCGGTATTGCCGACACGAGCAACATTACAAACGTGAACGGCATCAACAGCCGCACAGGGCTGAAGAACGGTGCGGTGCGTGAGGGCCCGGCGATGTCCGTGCTCGGCGCTGCTGCGCTGGCGCTCGCCACATCCCTCATCGCCCTTGCATACTAGATACTGACCCACGGACTATACCCCTTCCGCTCGACATACAGCTACAGCTTTATTATCGCTGCTGCTATTCCCGACGCCGTGCGGGATAGTGCGCCTGTTGTACATTACTATGCATGGGTTAATAGCCTACATCGAAGTGAAGCTGAGGAACACCTGAGCTGGGCTGAGAGCTGCGAGTGGACTCGGTGATGTAATGACAGTTGTGACGTCTCCGCCCTTGTCTGCCTGTCGTCTGTGCCCTTGTGCGCTACCTTTGCTCCTGTGCTTTGTCACATTTAATGCTTTGCGTGCTATTGTGTCTCGTCGAGCTGACTCGAGGGCTGTGAGATTTGAATGCGACAGCAGGTCGATGTCACCCAAATGTATACAGTACGATACTGGCCTGATTGTGACGGCTCGACGTGATCCTAGATGGCAGCAGCTCGCCGGGATCTTTTAATACTCATTGCGAGACCGTCAAGGGGTATCCATGTGTCCGGTGTGCTCGCAGTTGTGCCGTAGGCGTCGAGCTCGATATCGTAAGGCCATCAACGCAGGTCCTCTTGAGTTGACGGCAGCCAGAGCACGGCTGCACTGAACTTCTGCTGCCGTACCCAGTTGGAACATGATGCTGCAAGATGCCCGCCTTGCAGCGCTGATACTGCGGCTTCTCAAATCGCTACTCTTACTGTCCACATTGTGCAGCCCTCGATGTGTTCGCCGTGTTCATGCAGCCACACGAGCACGTTTCGTCACAGGCGGCACAGCGTCCGACTTGCGCTTCCCGGTCTTTTTGACTTTGGCTGCGCTTTCACCTCCGCCGTCCGATGTCCTGCCAGCTTCTGCCTCCCCTAGGCAGTCCATTCCTCCAACCTCTTTAGGCTGCTCTGCCTCTCCCACGTCCCCTGCCTCTCTCTTGCACGCCTTCGCCTTCGTCGTCGCCTCCGGCTTCTTCACATGCTGACATGTGACATTCCGCCCAGACTCGAGCCCCAGGGGCACCTTCGACACCGTGATTTGGAGGTACACCCTATGGGTCATCTTTGGTCTGTCATTAGCCACATGTCAGACATAGCACAGTTGATACCCACTTTGTCTTGCCCGACAACACCCGCTCAAGCGAAACCACCTCCTTCGGCGACGGGAGCACCCCGCTCTCGGTATACTGCCACAGCTCGCCCACGAACTCGCGCTTGATCTTCTCGACAACAGAGACAAGGCGCGGCGTCGCAAGCGTGCATGCTTGAAGTGTGGAGGTGTGGTTGGCCTTGTTCTTTGTGCGGCTTGTTGTGCTGTCGGCGCCTGCGCCTTCAGGCGGAAGAGTGTGAAGGATCAATGGGCGATCGTTGTCCTGCCGTCAGCGGAGTAGCCTGGACGTCACTTACGCGCAGGAAGTCGAGTGCAAACCTGACGTAGCCGGCCATGTCGCCACCAGATGTTATGCGCATGCGGTGTGCGTCGTCCAGCGCCGAGGTGCAACTCATGGTCCAGGAATGTGCTGCAGTCACACTTCTATGAATTCAGTTGCAACCCCTGTCAGAACACCAAAACTCGTCAACAATCTCGTCTCGCTCAACTTCCCGGATATCCGGTCGCAAAATACCTCCGCCTCCAACGCGCGTCTGAAAGTTCATATTCGACGTCCTTCTATCCTCGCTGTCGACGTCAAAAGACCGCACAGCAAGCATGTCGGTAGACCAGATCAACCCGGGACAGGCGGTGTACGCGCAGGACGAGGTGGGTGGGGGGTGTTGGGGGTGGCGCTGACTGCAGAATGGGCGGCCGTTTATCATTGTTCGGTGGGTCGAGGGTGCAGCCGGCAACGGGCGCAGCCTGTTGCGGCGCGGCGACGCTGGAGCAATGAACATGGAGCTGACGACATAGTGAACAGGGCAAGAAAGTCCGCACACATGGATTGGAGGCTATTCGGGTGGGTTTGAGCTGCGACTATTCGTGCCAGAAGCCGCGCTGACATCCCAGAGCCACATCCTCGCCGCCCGGTCAGTGACGAACATCATCAAGTCGTCGCTCGGCCCACGGGGACTGGACAAGATCCTCATCTCGCCAGATGGAGATATCACGGTCACGAACGACGGAGCGACGATTCTGAGCCAGATGGAGGTGGAGCACCAGATTGCCAAGCTGCTTGTTGAGGTGTCGAAGTCGCAGGATGACGAGATTGGTGATGGCACGACGGGTGTGGTTGGTGAGTCGGGCGTGGGGACATGCAGTGTACAGGGGGAGTTAGCTGACATTTTAGTTCTTGCCGGTGCGCTCTTGTCATCTGCACTTGCACTGCTGGACCGTGGTATCCACCCTATCCGCATTGCGGACGGGTACGAGAAGGCGTGTGAGATTGCTGTGGCGGAGCTGGACCGTGTGGCCGACACGATCGAGTTCAGCAAGGAGGACACGAGCAACCTGCTCAAGACGGCTAAGACGTCGCTGGGGTCGAAGATGTGAGTGCGAGTCCGGGTGGGACATGGAGGGAAGTTGAGACTCTGTGCAGCGGAGCTAGGAATCAGGTGGCCATGAGGGCAGTCGCAGAGATGTTCGCAAGAGATTTCTCTAAGGGTGTACAGCTCGTACTGACTTTAGCGTATCCAAAGCCCACGACAAGTTCGCCCAGATCGCAGTCGACGCCGTCCTTTCCGTCGCCGACCTCGCCCGCCGCGACGTTGACTTTGAGCTCATCAAGGTCGACGGCAAGGTCGGCGGCTCGCTCGAGGAGACCACCCTCGTCCACGGCGTCGTTGTGGACAAGGACTTCTCCCACCCGCAAATGCCCCACGAGGTGCGCGACGCCAAGCTTGCGATCCTCACGTGTCCGTTCGAGCCGCCCAGGCCCAAGACGAAGCACAAGCTGGACATTGAGAGCGTCGAGGAGTACAAGAAGCTGCGCGAGTATGAGAAGGAGAAGTTCCTGGACATGATCAAGCGGTGAGTCAAGCACAGTGGAGAGACTGGCAGAGGAGGGTGGTCGATAAGATCGAGGTTCAAAGGGCAGCTGAGGGGAAAGTAAAGGGGATTGTGGGAAATTTTAATTCTCCACAGGCAGTATCAGGATACGAGAGGGTCAGGAAGTGCAAGGAACTGACTCTCTGATTGGGCTGGGAGGAGGTCGAGAGAACGGGGAAAGGCCTTATTGAGAATAGCCATACTGGGGCAGCGACCCAAGCGACGACTTGTGCGTGTGTGTGTGTGCTAATAGTACAGGGTAAAGGACACCGGCTCCAACCTCGTCATCTGCCAGTGGGGCTTCGACGACGAGGCCAACCACCTCCTCATGCAGAACGACCTGCCTGCAGTCCGATGGGTCGGCGGACCGGAAATCGAGCTCATCGCCATTGCGACAAACGGCCGCATCGTCCCCCGGTTCGAGGACCTGTCAGCCGAGAAGCTCGGGCGCGCGGGCGTCGTGCGCGAGCTCTCCTTCGGCACGACCAAGGAGAAGATGCTCGTGATCGAGGAGTGTGCCAACTCGCGTGCTGTGACTGTGTTCGTGCGCGGCTCGAACAAGATGGCAAGTGGCTGAGGAAGAGATGGGAGCTGATGTCAGATTATCGACGAGGCGAAGAGGGCGCTCCACGATGCGATCTGCGTTGTGCGCAACATTGTCAGGGATAACCGTGTGGTGTATGGTGGTGGTGCGGCTGAGATTTGTGCTTCTATCGCTGTTGCGAAGCGTGCGGACGAGGTGGGTGGACACGGGCGACATGGTATCGTCTGGGTGCTGATGGCAGATCCCGACAATCGAGCAATATGCTATGCGCGCATTCGCACAGGCACTGGACTCTATCCCGCTTGCGCTGGCTGAGAACTCTGGCCTGTCGCCCATCGACACGCTCGCGGACGTCAAGAGCCGGCAAGTGACCGAGTCGAACCCGCGTCTGGGTATCGACTGCATGGGCAATGGTGACAATGGTGGGTGTCGTGCATGGAGCAGGTCTGAGCTCGATATGGACGGCATGGCTTCGGCATTTAGGTGATGAGCCGGTTTCGAGAACTGCTGCATGGTCAAGTTGTCTCCTTGACTCTGGCTCAAGTCTGACTGTAACCTCGAGTGCGATCCGAAACGACGCTCAGCTCTGAGTGGCATGACAAAACTCCTGCTCTGTGGCATCACTCGCTGCCTTTGCGCCTCACTGCAGTGTAGCTTGGCATGACTGTCAACATTGAGCTGGTCTAGAGTCGGTCAGGGCCCAGAACAAAACATGGTCGAGTCGATTGTATATACCACACCACATCCACGTTCTCCAAGCAGTAATCCTCACCACACACGCCTCTTCGGATCCATCGTTTTTGCTTCCTTCCTCATGCCCAATCTACCTCATATCCGAGCTTCGCTGACATCAGACATGCGCAACCAGTTCGTCTACGACCCGCTCATCTCGAAGCGCCAGCAGTTCCTGCTCGCGACACAGGTCGTGCGCATGATCCTGCGTGTGGACGATGTGATTGACGCGAGTGCATTCCAGGACGAGATGTAAGGAGCAAGGGTGGGCTATAGAGTGGGAGTTGATTGGCATATGTGACTATGATGCAGCACTGTGATGAGAAGTGATCGTGTTGCTGAGCAGGGTGTAGATCGTAGAACGGAGGGGGGGAGGCACAGCGGACGGTCAGTGCATCGGATCAGTGTGGGTGTGGGTGTGGGGGCGGGGGCGGGGGTGGGGAGTGCCCCGGTGTATGCAGTCAGCTGTGCAATGTCCGTCCTATTTGACATCTGAGGCGTGCGTCTGACCAGTAGTGAGTGCTCTGGGCTAGTTGTACTAGAGTACTGCTCTTGAGGTTGTGATGAGTTTGTCCGAGTGTCCGAGCTGAGCAACTTGGCCACTTGGCGGTCTGTCAGTCAGTTCATAGCCACGAGCACAGACATCGCTGACTTTCATCGGCATTGTCGCACTGGAGCCCCGATGGTCTTTTTACGTAATGAGGCAACTGCCGCAACCTGCACCCGGGATCGATTCCGGTTACCTTCTCACTTTTTGCGGGCACATGCCGCCGGCAAATGCAACCTGGTGTAGCTCGTGTACGGTGTCAAGTTCATTCAACTGTGTGTTGCTTCCAGAGTTGGACACCTCTACAGCAACAACCTGCACCTACCTACACTCACTTGGCACATTCATCGAGTAAACACCATACATCGCAGACACCAACACACCCACCGAGCCCACCGAGCCCACCGAGCCCACCGTGCATACCTCACTCTCTCGCTCGCTCGCGCCCCGCGCCCCGCGGCAATGGCCATGACGCAACGCCGAGGACGCGATGATTGGTTGGTGCGCGACGTGCTCCGACCGCTGCTCCGACTCGCACCGACGGCGAAACCAGCGGAAGAATTATCACATTTGACCGCTAGCGAGCGTGTGGGTGTGGGTGCCGGTGCTTATGCCGTATCCGCCCGTGGAGTGAGGAGGGAGTGTTGGTGACGATTTCGTAGTAGGAAGGAGGGGGGGAGGGGGGGTTGTATTTGTGTGGCAGTTAGTAGCCAGGGGAGTCGTCGTGTCTGTCCCTTCGGAGCAGAGGGGGGGATCAGAAGAGACACTATGCATGGCTGCAGCATAGGAACCGGTTATGTAGGCAGACGCGTTGCCCCTCGGGCAGGGGATGCAGCATGCAGCATGTAAGAGTGTAATGATGATAGGACATGTGGCACTGGGCTATGGGCGAAAGGGAACTGGACGGAGGAAGGAGGGCATCAAGGACAGGGAAACTATGACCAGGGGGGGGA